>JALGQZ010000014.1:19648730-20248730 GCA_023105745.1 Austropuccinia psidii | reverse complement strand
TATACGTCAAGACTCACACATTTTTTGAGCTTCAATGGAAAGTGGAGAGTTGCTGTGCCACTTATTCTTATAATTTGAAGTCTTAATATGATATTTGACTTCAAGTAATAAATACAAGCTTATCCAAAATTGAAGATATTTATACAAATACTACTTGTGGGATGCATTGAGAAATATTAAAAGCTTAAGCTTTCTGTAATTTTGGTAAAATAGCAGCCAGTGAGATTTGGTACTTATGACCACAGCAAATTTTGTGTTGATTACTTTGGTGCATTGATTGATTTTGAAGCATACTTAAACAATATTTCTCCTCTAAAAAAGGTATTTCAGTTAAATTTTCCCAGTTTAATTAAATGTGTAATTTAAAGATTGATTTAAATAAAAGAAGAGATTATTGTATGAAAATTAACTTGAATGGCAACTTCATTTCAAGAAATATATGGTGAATTTGAATTTTTGTTCCAATTAACATATTTTATTGTTTTTTACTAAGATTTATGGAATATTTATTTTTTCTTGATTTTCAAAATGGAGGTTCTCCTAAGCTTCATCCTGCTTTCATGAGGAAGAGTTGTGGCATGAAAAACTCAAATTTCCCTTAATTCCTTGTAGTCTGATCAGTTTGATTAGCTTGAATTATTGATAAATTAAGAGTCTAATTTTGAAAACAATGAGATTTAAAAGCCTTTAAAAGACATAGACAACTTCAAAACTTTAAAAAATGAGGATCTATTGATTCTTCCTAAATAAATGAAATAGATATTACAAATAAACTTTATGTTTTGTCCATGAAAAAACTACTAAAATAAGACTAGTGTATCATGACTGTCCTCTCCTCAGAATCACTATAATGAAGAGAAAGTTATTATTAACACAAGTTTAAATTATGAATTACTTGAAGATTTGAATAAAGAAAATATTAATCAAATGAAATAATAGTTATATAAAATAAAAACAATATTGTAAGGCTTGTCTATGAATTTCTTTATAGCAGTAGCACATATCAAGAGTACTATGACTTTCCTCAGTAGAAAATATAATATAATGAAATATTATAGCCAAAAAATACATATAATCATTATAAATAATTATATAAAAAGAAGAATTTAATTATTATTAAATGATTCAGTAATAAACAAATGTTAATAATTATTCTATTATTATTATAGTCATGGAGAGCTATAATAATAAGAGATATGAATCTCTCAATGAGAAAATGACATGTGAAAAAAATTAATATTTATCCATTCATAAAAGAAATATCACACACGCTGTTCAGAGATAATTCTTATAGGAAAATTCTATATAAAAAATAATACTAGATAAAAAAGATATAGAGTTCTAGAGAAAACTTACCTATAGCATTTATGTAATACCAAAAAATTCATAGTATTAGATATTTGACACCTCATAATCAAAGATATGGGAAAGTATCCCACAGTAAAGGTGTATTGGCCAAGCTGTGGGACTTTAACCTTAAAGCTGCCATAGCTTTGTTAGTTTCTGAGATTTTGAGCTCAATAAAAATTCATTGAGTAGCTCTGGATGTGATATTAACAATGGTTCCTCATTTGGTATGGGTATCATTAAATATGGCAAAGCTATACCCTGATCAATTTTTATTACTCACATATGTATTTCTCTCCAGACCTGTTTGGAACTAGTTTGCTACATAAATTTTGTTCTAGTTGAGTTATTTGGAAATGGATGACACCATCAGATAGCCTTGATTGGGATCTTTAAAAAAAGACCCCACCTTAGGTATCTCACACTAAAACTGTAGATATTAGATGAGAGGTGAATATTTTATTCACCCTTGTTTGACCTTATTTTGGCCATACCTTCTGGAGTTTGGGTGCTAGCTCAATTTGTCTAGCACCATTGGAAAGCCCTTATTTAGAGCTTCAATTTAAACACCCATTTAATATGGTTCAACCTTTTTATCTGGATTTTAGATGAGATGTGAAAACTAAGGTTTATGCTCAGCAACTGCTTTGAGCTTGAGTAACTTTGTTATTTTTTATCCTATGATTATGGGACTTTTATATTTGGAAAGAGGTGAGTTTCCTCTTCATTTTGATACCTTTGGAGCTGGTTTGGCTCATTTAAATCTTTTGGTGGTATTGTGTTCTACCATTAGTTTATGGTATTTTTGCTATCATGATTGTGCTCTGGCTTTGAGTCACAGGCTGACATACCCTCCCTTCAAAAAAAGGCTCATAATGGATGAGACTGTTAAGCCCTTCTATAGGCTCTTAATGTTCTCAGGTGGAGTTCACCATCTGGTATAGAATATTCAGCTAGCCATTGATCTCTATCAGCTGTTGAGTTTTTAAATCTGATCAGATATTGTCTATTATCCTTTCCATTAAGTCTGATCTTCCTGGACTCAATGATTTTCTTCACTGGGCCAGGGAAGTCTTCTACTTCCACTATCTCTTGGGGAGTACAGTTCTTGCTTCTAAAGGGGAGCTTATGCTCTCCTGTTTGGTGGTAAATCTTCACTATACTCACTGAGATCACTGGGTGTTTCCTTAAAAATTCATCTGTGAGTTGGACTTCCACTGCATTTTTTCCTATCAATCTAATGATAGCCAATGGTCCCACAACTTAGTCTCTTATTTTCTTTTGGCCTTTAAGATTATTGAAATTCAGAGTATACACTAGCACTTGGTCTCCTTCCTTGAGATCTGGTTCCTTGTGGGTCTTGTCATATCTCTGCTTTTTGTATTCCTTTTCCTCAGCCATGAATCTAAAAGATTTTTCAGATGCCTTCTTCCACATATCATGGAAGTAGTTGGAAGTGGGGTGGATGGTAAGAAGATTTTGCTTCAAGTGATCCTGTCAGCCTGTGACTCAAAACCAGAGCACAAGAATGACAGCCAAATACCATAAACCAATGGTAAAGCTAAGATACCAACAAAACATAGATCTGAGCCAAAAAAGATGAAAAGGTTTCAAAATAAAGAGGAAAACCACCAATTTCCAAATGCAAAAGTCCCACCATCATAGCAAAAGGAATAACAAAGTTATTCCTTCTCAAAGTTGTTGCTGAGCATAAACCTTATTTTTCACCTCTCATCAGAAATACAGAGGAGGAAGCTTAAATACATCAAATGGGTATTCAAATTGAAGCTCTCAGTCAGGGATATCCAATGGTACTAGCAAAATTGAGCTAGTGTCAGAATTACCGAATTTATGGCCAAAATAAAGTCAAATAAGGGTGAAGAAAATATTCAGCTCTCATCTAGCTTATACAATTTTAGTGTGAGATACCTAAGGTGGGGGTTTGGGAAGAGCACAATCAGGGCTATCTGATGGTGCCATCCATTTCCCCATATCTCATCTAAAACAAAAGGTATGGGGCAAAAAAGCCCCATACAGATTTCAAGCAAATCATACATATGTACAAAAACTCTTGTACATGGAATAACCTTGCCATATTTAATGATGTCCATATCAAATGAGTTACCATTGTATAAACCACATCCAGGGATACACAATGAACCAATGTTGAGCATGATATTCCAAAAACTGACAAAGCTATGGCAGTATTAAGGTCAAAATCTCACAGTTAGACCAATACAGCCTTACCATGGGATAATATCCCATAACTATGATTATGAGGTGTCAAAACGACAAAAAAGAATGTTTATACTTCAATACTGGGGTCCCATACAGGTTCTGTACAGCATTATCCTTGTCATACACATCAGAAGAGGACTGTGTGGTTCCCAGATGAAATTTTTCACCCTGCATTGGTGAAAACTTCCCAGATGTGGTTTGAAAGCCACATCTGAGCCCAATACATGCTATAAAGGCCTTGTGAAAGCCACAAGACAGTCTTTGGAAGTGAAAAATCTTCACTTACTCTACTGGGAAAGGTCTAGAAGACTTTTTGACCCAAGCTTAGGATAAAAGGGGCCTTTTCTCCACCAGAAAAGGTTTCCTTATCCTGCTCTTGAATTCCCACATAGTATAACTGTCAAAAAAATTTATACTCATGTAAAATAAACAGGTTACAGTCATAATATCAATCATTGTAGTAGTTATTATAGTAAACCAACTGAGAATTATTGCACCCAGGGCTTTCAACAGTGCTCACCACCACTATTACTCAATAGTAAAGCCCTGTATACCTCATCATCAAGCAATATTTCTTAAATCAATTTCACCATGTCACAGTGATAGTTTAAGCTCTTAATTAGTCTTATTTAGCTTCATCATAGACTCAGCGTGACATTTTGGGGCCCTGGCCATGATTTTTGGAATTTTTTGGACCTTTTTAATTCCAAAAATGAGTATTTTCTATTATTTTATTGATTCTGACACTATTGTTTCTTATTTTTAGGCATACAAATTCCTTAAAAAAATATAACATTTATCTTATAATTGTTTTTTGAGTGGTATATGACCATATACCACTGTGCTTTTCTACTGTAATTTCCTTGTTTCATGGTTGATTATAATTTAATCACCAGAAAACCCTTATGTTTAGCGTGTTTTACATATTAAAACACTTTAAGCCATCAATAATGTCTTTTTCCAATTAGAAGGAGCACCTCTCTTACTATAAACCAGCAGTATTAGAGGCGTGGTTGGGTATATTGATAATTTGAATTTCCCTTTGAATAACCTCTTTTAGATTAAACTTGCTAATTATAAATTAATCTGTGAGATACTGGCATACAAACAGTGTACCAGAAATTCACAAGCTGTATTTTTTGATGTGTAATTGATGATTTCAATTGAACTGTCATAATACAAGGGCATAATATAGAAATATATTTCCCAGAGGCCATTCTTAGACATGAAAACAGCATTTTAAGAAGTCTTCACTGAAAATAAGCTCTCTTTTTCCTGTTTGATTCTGTGGAAGAAAATTGCATACCACTTAAACCCAGTCACAGGCCAACACACCAGTGACACCCTCAGAACCAGAGGGAAGCAAGGGGAAAGGAAAGAGGCACAGGGAAGGCCTTATTACAGCTAAAAGGTGGACACCAATTACCACTCAGAGGAGTGGAAAACCAAAAATCTCTGCATCAATACAAGGTGGACCAACCTTGATCACTTGTACAGGGAAGATCACAGTTATGAACCCAGTTGTAACCTCTGAAGGAAAATTACCAAAAGCAGTAGACCACAAATTTTTACAAGGCACAGTAAAAAGGTAAATACCCTAAGAGCATTAAGTTTTTGACTGCTTGAAAACACTGATATCTCACCTGTACACCTCAGAAACCTTGGCATCCAAGGAACCAGCCAGAGGACAGAGAAGGCTTGTCCAGAACCAGAAGACCTGGAAGAGGACACCTTGGACACAGTGGTGGATGACAAGACATTGAGGGAAATCATACCCACTCTGACATTAACTTTCCAATCAAACAGAAACCTCAAACCAGAACACTGGAAGGATATGAATCAATTTCTTCAGCTCCACCAACTCCTCAAAGATTTATTTCAATGGAGCATGGACAACAAGAGGTTCAACCTGGCATCCCACTGGGCAGAACTTGGAGCAAGTTGCCAGAAGATATGTCTCAAAGAGATAGACTTCAAAGAAATCATGGTAATCACCGGAAAATTCAGAATTCTGGAGGAGAGGGCGCCCAGGATAAGGGAGAATCAAGCCACTATCCAAGCTATTGAAGAACAGCTGACCCAGACAGGGCATACTCAGATTTGTTTAGAATCACAAGGAGTAGGCCAAACCAGCTCTTCATTAGCTTTGAAACAACAAGGAACAAACAGATCAGTGGCCAAGAGTCACCATTATTCACAATCCCCGGTAGTTTCCAGGAGAAGACAAGGATACAAGGGCAAAAACAAGCCCTCTTTCAACCAAAGGCAGAGAGTGTCAGACCCAATGATCCAGAAGCTGTTAGAATTGGTGAAAGAAGTACAGAAGAGCCAGAAATAGCTGTACATACTTCTAGAATCAGTAGCCCCATTAATAAAAATATTACCACCACTCAGACAGAACATAATGTTGTTGCACCTGAGAGTAACTTAAACAGTGATAAAATGTGGTTGGAAATGTCCCAATTTGCAGTGAGAACTCAAGAATCACTTGATGATTTCAAGAGGATAGATAAAAGGTTGCAAAGAAATGCAATCTTACAAGAGGATAAAATTAAAGCCATCCAAGAGAGCTGTGCTCAATTGAGCAAAGCCTCTGAAGAAACCAACAAAAGACTGAATCAAGTCTTTGAAGAGCAAAATAACTGCAAAAGGGACAGGGAGTGCCTGGACCAAGACATAAAGCCCCAACCAGAAGGCCATGCTTTGGAAAATCCATACCACCAAGATGCCTTATTAGTTAATAAGTCAAGATCTCCATCCCAATACCAAGATGGAGATAATATGTCTTATTCTGAGAAGGAAGCCTTGAAACAGCTTCCAGAGGCCTCAAGCTGGCCCAAATTCTCTGGAACAGGAGAATATGATGATATGGAACTGATTGACTCTTCATTGATGACCAGGCATACCAGACTACTGGAGTACTGCTAGACTCAATACAGCATTCAAAGGACATGCTGGTATTTGGTATACGGAAATGGAGGAAATCAATGGCAGAAGAAGCTGGCCATGGTGGAAGAGTCATATTATCCAAAAGTACAGCAATGATACTTTTATATGGCAAAAGACCATGTCATTTGAAAATGACAAGTACTCTGTGGAAAAAGATCGCATATGAGTGGTGTCTTAGACAGTTGAAAAGACTTAAAGCCATTGATCCTCAAGTGAAAATTCAAATGAGGAATCACCAAATCCTAACAAAAATGCCAGGAGAACTAGAGCACACAGTGAAATGCAGATGCAAAAAGAATTGCACTCTAGATGACATTGCAAATACCTTACAAGATGTAAGGAAAAGAACAAATATAGGGAAATATTCCCCATATAAAAGCACTGGTTTCAAAGAGAAACAACCTTTCAGGGTGGAGTTCAAAGACAAACCCAGAGAACGGGTGGCAGAAGTGGCTAAGAAGAAAGATTCTTGGCACAATTGTGGTTCAACAGACCATTATGGCAACAACTGTCCAAAGGCAAAGAAGAAATTCTATGCCATTGAGAAATTCCCCACAGAGGATTCTAAATCATATTCTATCGGTGATGCCATCAGAGAACAATTTTATGATAACCAAGACCCAAGAGAAGAACTCCTAGTAGAATACCAAGAGGAAACACCACTGGAAATTCAGGACATACAGTTGGAAGAAGGCATGCCACAGGTCACTGCAAATAAGAGCTTGTGTAAACACACACAAGATGCACAGAAATTCTTAGTTACACCAACCAAAGGAAAGGTATACATACATGGGATAGCCACAAAGATGACTGTTTGTTTTGACAATGCTCAAAACCCATTGATAATTGACAGTGGAGCACACTGCTCAATAGTGGCCAAAAATTACCCAGATCACCACTTGCCAAATTGGGAAAACCAGATCTTGCCAACCAAGGCAAAGAACTTCAAAAGTGCATCAGGGAAGATGAAATACATTGGGACAATTATCAAGGAGATAATTATACCCCATAGGAAAGGTAATATCAGACTCGACCCAGAGTTTGTTGTGCTTGAAGATGCCCAAACCCAAGGGTTTTTACTGGGAACAGACTACCAGAGGATGTATGTCATTGATATTTACAATAGTAAAAACAGGCATGTTACTATTGGTAGAAACAAGGAAACAAAATTTACACTTGAAATATACCAAATATCTACCCATGAACCTCTAGAAGAATTACTGAATGCATTCAGGTAGGTTCAATTCAGCACTAACCTTACCAGTAAACAAAAACTTAGTTTAATGAAGATGCTAAGGAAAAATAGACCAGCATTTGCCATTGGTGAATAACAATTAGGAAAAATAAGAGGCCATGATATAGAATTATATCTGAATCTGGAAAGACCCAATAAACCCATGCTGAGGAGACCTCTATACCCAGCAAGTCTGGAAACTAGGAAGGAAATTGAAAAACATCTCAATGAACTCCTAGAAATGGATGTCATCAGGAATATAGGACACAATGAAAAAGTGGAAATCACCAATCTCATCCTTTTCACCTGGCATGATGGAAAATCTAGGCTGTGTAGAGACTTCAGAGCTCTGAATAACTACAAAAAAGCTGAAAGGTACCCTATACCAAGGATAACTCATGCCCTAGACAAGCTGGCAAAAGCCAAATATATAACCAAAATCGATTTTATGAAAGGCTTTCACCAGAATGGAGTTAAACATAACTCCATGAAGTTACTCAGAATCATATGCCATATGGGTATATATGAGTACACCAGGATACCATTTGGAATCAAAAATGCACCAGCCCACTTCCAAAAGATGATGGACACAATATTTCAAGAAGAAATATTGGAAGGCTGGATGGTAGTATATATTGATGACATCATTATATACTCAGAGACATGGGAAGACCATGTGCTGTACATAGACAGAGTACTAAGTAAGTGCACACCCATTAAGCTGAAAACTTCACTTAAAAAGTGCAATTTTGGCCAACACAAATTAATGGCAGTGGGACAAAAAGTCTCAGGTCTCACTCTGGCGATAGACCAGAACAGAGTAGAAGAAGTACTGCAGAAGCCAGTACCAAAGAATATCAAAGAGATTCAATCTTTCCTTGGGTTTGCTAGCTACTACAGAAACCACATCAAAAACCCTTGCCCGCATAACTAGTAGTCTATACAGTTTATGTTCAAAAATTGTAGTTTTTGGAATTATCAAGGAAAGAAGAGATGCATATGAGAGGATCAAACCTGAACTCACAAATGCACCTGTTCTCATCTTACCTGACTTTGAACTACCATTAAAGTTATACATAGATGCTGCATGTAGCCAAGGCTTAGGAGCAGCCCTTCACCCAACACAAATTGTGGATTGAGAACCAAGAGAGGGAGTAATATGCTTCATCTCTAGGAAACTGAAAGATTCAGAAGCCAGGTATGGGGCCACCCAGAATGAATGCCTATGCTTAGTCTGGGCTCTAGAGAAACTCCACTATTATTTGGGGGTGCAGTCTTTGAAGTCTCCACAGACTGCACAGCCTTGAAGTCTCTATTGAATATGAATACTACCAACAGGCACATGTTGAGGTGGCAAATAGCCATCCAGGAGTATAGAGGCAATATGACCATCATATACAAGGAGGGAAAAAGGCACACCAATGCAGATGGCCGCTATAAAATGTCAAAAGCAACCCAGCTTATGATCCTGAAGTAGCAGCCAAGATTCCTATCCATTTCATCGAAATAGATGTCACAGGGGCTCTTATGGAAGCAAGAGTTGCCTGGCACTCAGGAATCAAGAACTCACTTGGAGGGCTTCAAAACAATAAAGAAATAAGAAGAATAAAAGGAAAGACAAGTATGCAAAAGAAGATAAAGAGAAAGAAAGCCAATTGCCAAGATGATAAGAAAGGAAAAAGCCAAAGAGCCAACCAAATGAATCCTCAATTCACTGTTTCAACCTTTTGGAAAGAACAATGGAATTAGTAAAGGATATTACAAGCAATATCCACTGACAGGCAAAGAAGAAAGGTGAAAATGACTGACTCAAGATTATCAGTATTTACTTTAATAAAATAAAAGAAAAATAAGGATAATTATAACTCCAATATATTAATTAACTGGGGAAAAATTCCCCAGGTGATGAAAGGTGGCCAGTATATGTGAAAAGCTGAAAGGCTGATCCTGGAAGGTGAACCATCTGGCTGTATTGTCTGAATTGGGCCAATACAGCTCTGGCCATCTTGAGAATTGACTTGTGTGACTGAATTCCCACAATGGAATATGAATTGGCCCAAATGGGCCAAGGCCATACAGGATGATTGATTACTACCTGTATGGGCCAATTGAGTTGTCCAAGGAATGCTGAGTACTTGATGCCTTGACAATGATTGAAATTATTGATAACATCTGAGAATAGTCCTGATGAAAAATGACAACCCAACCCCTGCAGGGCCAGGTGGTTGGTGTACTTGAATGGTCTTCTGGTAGCGGCCAGGGAATTGCCAAAACTGAAATAGCTGAGAAATACTACTTCGAAATTGGTGATGGATTGGGTGCTTGATTTGGGATCATGTCATTTGGTTCTGAAAATGTCACCATTGGATTGCTGCTCGAAAATGGTGCATAATGATATATTATACCATATATCCACCACTCCTGGATCCTTGAGCATGGGGTGTATTGGGAAAGGGAAAGTCTTCCCCTGAAGCTGAGCTGGTGGCCTCTGGTGGTTGCCAGAGGCCATGGGCTGAATAGTGGCCCACAGGTGGTCCTTGGTCAATTTTGGGTTTGTTGGGATTTGGGGCCAAACTGGCTCAGGTGGGCCCACCTGCCTTTGGGTGCTGATGGACTGCACTGTTGGCTCCTTTTGGTCTCATTGAATTTGGGCCAAAAGGGGCCTAAGGGTCCCATGGACCATGGGCCATGGTGTACAGCCCACGGGCTGTAGAGGCCGTAGGGGGCCCTAATGGCCCAAAAAGGCCATTTAGCCAAATCCCCACCAATATAAGGGGTTGGGCCAAGGGCCCTGGTGGTGGATAGAGGGTTCATAGGCCCCTGGAGGATTGAAAGGACCCCCAGGCCCAAAAACAAGGATAATGGCCTGGGGGTTGGTGAGGTGAAGAATTGGCCAATAAGTCCAATGAAGGCAGGAGATGGCCTGAGCCCATAAATAGCCAGTGGAATGGTGTTATGAACAAGAGGCCATAGAGCACCAAGAGGGTACAATTGGTCATAAAAATATTATATGGAAAATTGAACATAACTTAGGTTCAGGTTAGAATTTCTGCAACACCCATTGAGGGGGGTGATTATTTGTGGTTGTGAAAGTACCCCTACCTTGAATGGTAAGCTCCTGAGCCTAAAGATAAGGTACAAGCCTGTTGAGGCTGTTGAGACAGATTGGACGCAGGGATTCCAGAGGTATTGAATCTTTAAGTGAATTTTTTTTTCAGACTGGTAAAGAGGTTGGAATATGAGATGAGCTTGATTTGGTCTTCTTTTTGACAATTGGCTTGAATTTTGAAGAATGAGTTGATGTGAAGATTGGCATTAAAGTTATAACAAAGAAATTTTGACAAATTAAAAAGAGAGAAAGATAACAAAGAAACTTAAAGATAAGAAAAAATAAAAAATAAAAGAAAATAGAATATTGAGGGGGATTCCAATCTTCACCACGGATATTGCCAGTTGATTTGAGCTGGCCAAAGACCTGGAAAACACGATTTGATTCCAGGCTCTCACAGAGCGGCCAAGGTGATGTTTTGAGAGATTGTAGACCCCTCAGGGAAGTGCACACCAGGAGAGGAACTTACTTTTGGTAGTTACCACTCCCGCCAGTGCCATAAATTAAACAAGATTGATGAAAGAATGTATTGAAAATTAATGACTTGGAAAAAGTATTAAGAAGAATGATCCATTTCCCAAGTAGAAATGGCCATAAATTGAAATTTGATGTTGAAAGCCAGGCCAAAAATCTGTGTCCAAAATTGCAAAGTGCTCACAGAGTGGCCAAGGTGATTCTTACAACAGAAAAGAGTAGAATACCCCTAAAGGTGCATACCAGGAGTGGAACTTACTCTTTGTAATTCCTCGTCCCACCAAGAACCATGAAAAATAAAGCTCTTGAAGAATTGGGGCCTGGCTTGTCAGGATATAAAGATTGGAAATCCATGAGGTTTTTGGCTGGTTCTCAAGTGGATCTTTCTGGGTATTGACTGAAACATTTCCATTCCACCAGATAACATAATTTTCTTCTCTTGAACTTTGAATCCAGTATTTGAGATATTTCCCATTCCTCTTCTTCTTCAATGATGATTGGAGGAGGAGGCTCTTGATTCCGATTTGGGATGGTTGATGTCTTGACTGGTTCAAGGAGGGAAAAAGCAAAGACTGGAATGATGGATTTCCATTGAGATGGGAGCTTGAGGTGGTAAGCATGAGTACTGAATTCCTTCAAGATTGGAAAAGGACCCAACCATCTTTCAGAAAGTATTTTGGTGGGTCTGGTTGATTTGATGTTCTTGGAAGAAAGCCATACCATGTCACCAGGATTGAAAACAGGTGGACTTGCTCTACTTTTATCTGCATACCTCTTAAACCTGTCTATAGCAAATTCAAGTTCTCTCTTGACGTCTTGCTGTACTGATTGGATTTTTGTTGATAACTTTCCAGAAGGGCTTTCTTTAGTAATGTGATCTGAGTCAAATTTTGGATCTCTTCCATAAACAGTAGAAAACGGTGATTGTTTTGTTGAAGAGTGATCAGAATTATTGTAGGCAAATTCATCCAGAGGGAGCCAGGTGTTCCAATCATCTGCATGATAGCTGACATACATCCAAAGGTACTGTTCTTGTATCTGATTTACCCTCTCTGTCTGTCCATTAGTTTTTGGATGGTAAGAAGTTGACAGATCTCTTGAAATCTTGAGCTTCTGACAAAGATTGGTCCAAAAGGAACAATCATAAACTGAACCTCTATCACTAACAATGATTGAAGGAAGGCCATGCTGTGAAAGGATATTCTTGATTAATAAATAGGCCAGATCCAGTGATGTGATTGAAGACATTGTGGGAATCAAAACTTCCATTTTTGTGAACCTGTCCACTATGACCAGAATTGAATTAAAAGAATTGCACAGTGGAAGTTGAGTGAGGAAGTCCATTGAAAGACAAATCCAAGGACCATTTGGAATTGGAAGAGGTTTGAGGAATCCAAACTGTTTGTGATGAATATTCTTGTTTCTTGAACACTGTTGACAGGATGAGACATAATCATTGATGAATTGAGTCATTCTGGACCAGTGGAAATCCTGCTTGAAACGTTTGAGAGTCTTCTCTTTGCCAGGGTGTCCAGCTAGAGCAGAATTATTATGCTTTTGAAGGATGCTGAGTTGAATTGTGGGGTCATTTGGGACCACCACCCAATCTTTGAATAAGAGAAGTTGGGAAGAGGAATGAAGAGAATAATCTTCCACAGATTTAACTTTACCCAATTCTCAAAGGATACTTCTGTAATGAGAATATTTCCATAGAGACTTCTGAATTGAATAAATCAAATTTGAAAAAGACTCCACCTTGACTGCAAAATAACTTGAAGCTTGGACTTCATCCTTCTTGATGAGCTGTTGAAAGTTCATTGGATTCTTGCTGATGAAATCCTCCCCCCTGTCCAGATGCACTTCATCCCAACATGATAAAGCGTCCAGAAGAGTACCTAGGTGGCCAGGGCGGTAAGTGATTGAGAAATGAAATTAAGAGAGGAATCCAGCCCAGCAGGCTTGACGGTGAGTAAGGACTTTTGAGGAAATGAAGTATTTAAGCAAAGAATTATTGGTGAGAACCTCAAAAGGAGAAGAAAGGGAAAGAGGGAAAGCCTTACAGGGCTTGAGAGCACAGACTATGCCAAGGAGTTCCTTGTCATGAATCTCATAGTTGAGCGCTTCTGGAATAAGGTTACGGCTGTCGAATGCAATGGGATGTTTTCCTGAGTCAGAGACCTGACTCAGTACAGCACCCAAGGCACAATTGGATGAATCGGTCTCTACAATGGTGGGAAAAGAAGGATTGAAGTGGTGGTGAAAGCCTCTTTGAGCTGATGAAACTGACTGAGAGCTTCCTCTTTGAGCGGGAAACAGGAATCTTTCTTGAGGAAACTGGTGAGTGAACCGATTTTCTTTGAATAATTCTTGATGAAAGGGTGGTAGAAATTTGCAAATCCAAGGAGGGATTTAAGAGCCTCAAGGGTTTTTGGAGGTGGCCAATTGAGAATCTGTTGGACTTTTTCTTGGGTCATTATGAGGCCTTCAGAAGAAACAATATAACCCAGATATACCATGCTAGAAACATGGAATAGGCACTTGTAGGCCTTAGCAAAAAGGATATTGGCTCTGACTCTGGAAAGAACAGTGTACACATGAGTGACATGTTCTTCCTCAGATTTGGAAAAGACAATAATTTCATCCAAATAAACCACAAAATAAACATCAAGAAGATCTTGGAAAATATCATTGATAAGATTTTGAAAAGAGGCAGGAGCATTGGTGAGCCCAAATGGCATAACCAAGTGCTCATAACTGCCATATTTTGTTCTAAAAGCTGTCAAATGTTCCTCACCCTCCTTGATTCTGAGCAGGTCATATTCACCACGCAGATCAATCTTGGAGAAGATAGAAGAACCATTAAAAACATTGAGAATCTGATTAAAAGGAGGAACAGGATACTTGAACTTCTTAACAACAGCATTGAGCTTGCAGTAGTTAACAAACAAACAGAGGCCACCATCTTCCTTTTTACCAAAGAGGACAGGTGCTCCTGTTGAAGAGGAGCTTGACTGGATGAAGATTTTCTCTAAATTCTCTGAAATATAGGCCCTGAGTGTATCTGACTTTTGGTTTGATAAATAGTAGATCACTCCAACTGGAGGTAGAGACCCCTACAGCTCAATATGATGATCACAGGCATGGTGAGGAGGAAGTTTCTCTGCTTTCACCTTGGAGAATACATCCAAGTACTGGTGATAGACAGAAGGAACAACCTTCATCACTGTTTCTACTTCTTCTGGCTCTTCCTCTTCATCCCACAACTCCTCCAGGGAGTCATGATAAGATGAAGGAGGAAGGTCCATATTTCCAAAGAGGAGATGAATTGAAGATATAGAATTATCTTCTCCAAAATCTTGAATCTCTTTGAAGACTTAATCTCTAGATGATAGTAATTACTGATGGGAGTTAAGGGAAGGAATATGGACAGAAGATGGAAACAATGGTGTTCTAGAATCACCAACCAGAGCCACACAAGATTTGGCAGAAGAAAAGTCAATACTGAAAGATTTTGAAGGATAATAATAGTCCTTATGATCATCATAAAAGGTGATCAGCCCTTGCCTCCAATCAATAGAAGGATCAAAATGATTAAGAAAATTAAAGCCCAATATGAGGCCTTCTCCCTTGGGAGTATCAATGACTAAGAAGTGCCATTTAAAGCTTGGTAATGAAGGAAGCTCAACCATATATTTAGTATGGTGAGTCACAAATAGGGAAGGGGCCTCAGAAGAGTCCAAAATGATAAGAGGAATCTTCTCTGGAAGTTCTGACATGGCCAATGAATACTTTTGAAAAAACTGCTTTGCAATAAATGAGTTGGTAGCACCAGAATCAATGAGAATACTCTCAAAAACATCAGAAAGAGAAGAAAAAACAAAGAATTTAAGAGAATTTTTGACACCAGTATTCAGAATGCACAATTCTGCTCTGGATGGAAAATAGTGAAGACCATTGAACACAACATGATCTTCACTGAGGCTTTTCCCTGGCTGGGCAAATTGCCTGATGGTTGGGTAAGCTTGTTCTGAGGCCTTTTGAAACAGGACTCAAGACTATGCTTCCCACCACAATAGGTACATAGACCCTCCTTGATTCTTCTTTCCTTTTCAGAATTAATTAACTTGAAGTCTTTATTCATCAAAGAAGGATGGGGATTTTCCCCCTTCTGAAAATTCTTCTTCTTTTTATGAATTGAGCTTGAAGAATTTGACTTTGAGGCTTCAGGCTTCTTCTCTTTTTGCCTCTCATGGTACCTGGTTTCAAGCTCTGGGGTAACATCCATTCAGTCTTGAAGAGAGTTGATTCTTGAAGGATGGGGGGCCAATTGATCCAAACAACTGGATGGCAATCCTTCCAGAAATGATGAATAAGAGCCCTTTCACCCTAATATCCAATTCTTAAAATTAAACTTCTGAAATTGGATATGTACAAGGAAACATGGCCACCTTCTTTCATCCTTAGAGAATACAATTCTCCTTCACCTTTTCTGGCTTCATTTGGGTCTCCAAATAAGGTGAAAAGTTGAGATTTGAATAAGTTCCATGAATTGAGAAGGTAATCTGGATCTTGATTGGTGATATTGAACAGGTAAGGCTCAATCCATTTTGCGGCCCTGCCAATGAGAAATGAAGTGGGATAGAGAACTTTCTTTCTGTCTTGAGAGAAATTTGCCAGATCATTATGAAAGATCAATTGACAAGACTGAATGAAGCTTCTGACTTTGAAGGGCTGATTCCCATCAAAGCATTCTGGTGGCTTCATAGATTGAGTCTTGAAGGCTGGTGGTCTTGATGACTCAGAAGCTGAAGCTGCTTGAAAATTGGCCATAATTTGAGTCATCTTCTGCATAATGGCCAATAAGGATTGTTCAGACTGATGGGAGACAGGATGATAAGACTGGGCTAGAGTTGGTCCTCCAGTACCTTGGGATTCCCCCACAGGAGCAGGAACACCTTCAGTACCATCAGACTCTTCCTCTTCCACAGAGTTCTCCTCCTCCTCTTCACCATCTTCACCTGGACCGTTCAGAGTGGTCTTTGAAAGCCCTGGAAATCTGAAAACTACTCCTGAAAATTAATTTGATCTTCTTGGCCATCTTCCTTCCTTCCTGGATGGTGCTTCTCCTTCCATACAGGGTCCTCTATCTAATTGAGCCCTCATTTGAGGAACAGCTGGGGTGCCATCAAGAGCAGCCCTTGCAGTTGGAGTAAGAACAGCTTGAGTTCTGGCCTGAGATCTGGTCTTTCTTGCAGGGGGTGGATGTTGAATGGGCCTGATTCCAAGAATAGAAATGAATTAATTTAATAAAAGATAAAAATTTGCTTGAAGTCAAAATCAACAATCAAATATTGAGGGAAATAAATGAATTGAATAAAAAATTGTCAGGTAAATCAATCAATTGAATATCAAGCGACAACTTGAAGTCAATGAATCAATATCTCAAATCAGTCAAAATAAAAATCTTGCAGGAAATCAATCAATCAATATTATTGAGGAAAAATAAATTTAAGTCAAAAAATCTTGATGTGAAAAATCAGCAAAATCAATGAACTCTTAAGGTCAATCAATTTTCTTGAAGTCAATATCAATTATATGTCAAATCAATCAATAAAATCAATTCAAATTAAGTCTTCATTAAAATCAAAATTTCTTTAAAAATAATTCTAAATTAAACCTGATATGAAGAGTGTGTCTGAACAATCTTGATGACCAATTTGAAAAATCAAATGAAAAATGGGATTATTCCTGTATTTAGAATGAAATGAAATTGATGATTTGAAATAAGACTTAAAGGAGAAAACAGAAAATGAAAATTGGGTCAGCTTTCAATTTTCAAAATGAAGAATGAATGAGAGGAAATTGAGAGGTGAAAAAAGATCATAAGGTTCATAAAACATTAAAAAGTCATGATTTAAATTAAATGAGTGAATCATAATGATAAAAAGAATGAATGAACAGAATGAAAAGAAATTATGAGTTAATTAATATAATGTCATAGGGGCTCTTGTGGAAGCAAGAGTGGCCTGGCACTCAGGAATCAAGAACTCACTTGGAGGGCTCCAAAAGAATGAAGTAATAAGAAGAATATATTTATTTAAGGAAGAATAAAAGTAAAGGCAGGTATCCCAAAGAAGATGAAGAGAAAGGAAACCAATGGCAAAGATGATAAGAAAGCCAGAAGCCAAAGAGACAACCAAATGAATCCTCAATTCACTGTTTCAACCTGCCAAAAAGAACAATGGAATTAGTAAAGGATATGACCACCAATATCCACTGACAGGCAAAGAAGAAAGGTGCAAATGACTGAATTAACATTATAAGTATTTACTTTAATAAAAAAAAGAAACATAAGAATAATGATAAATCCAATATATTAATTAACTGGGGAAAAAGTCCCCAGGTGATGAAAGGTGGCCAGTATATGAGAAAAGCTGAAGACTGATCCTGGAGGGTGAATCATCCAGCTGTATTGTCTGAATTGGGCCAATAAAGTTCTGGTCATCTTGAGAATTGAACTGTGTTACTGAATTCCCACAGTGGAATATTAATTGGGCCAAATGGGCCAAGGCCATGCAAGATGCTTGATTACTACCTGTATGGACCAATTGAGTTGTCCAAGCAATTCTGAGTACTTGATGCCTTGAAAATGATTGAAATGATTGATAAACTCTGAGAATTGCCCTTGGAATAGTCCTGATAAGAAATTACAACCTGAACCCTGCAAGGCCAGGTGGTGTGGGTCATTGAATGGTCTTCTGGTAACCGCCAGGGAATTGCCAAAACTGAAAGATCCTCCTTCAAAATTGGTGATGCATTGGGTACTTGATTTGGTCCTGGAAACGTCACAATTGAATTTCTGAGCAAAAATGGTGCATAATGGTATATTATACCATATATGCACTGCTCCTGGACCCTTGAGTGCGGGGTGTATTGAGAAAGGGAAATTTTTCCCCTGAAACTGAGGGGAATTGTTGCTTGGAGCTGGGCTGGTGGTTGTTGGAGGCCATGGGCTGAATAGTGTCCCACAGGTGGTCCTTGGTCAATTTTGGGTTTGTTGGCGTTTGGGGCCAAAACTGGCTGTGGTGGCCCACTTGTGGTTTGGGGGCTGATGGAATGCCCCCTTGGCCCCTTTTTGCCTCATTGGATTTGGGACAAAAGGGGCCTAAGGGTCCCATGGGCCACGAACCGTACAGGCCATAGGGGGCCTAAATGGCCCAAAAAGGCCATTTAGGCCAAATGCAAGCCTTGAGGTATATTTTATATACCCAAATAGGCCACAATTATCTTAAAAATAGATTCTGAACTATGAATAACCCATAAGTCATGCATATATTCAAAATTCATCATTTTTGATCTCAGAAAAGATGAATAACTTTTTATTGAGTAAGTAAGTCCATGGATTTAAGGCCAAATTTGCATTCTACACAAAACTTCACCTAGGGTATCTCCATAGAGTGAATAAGCTCAAATCAACTCTTTGAGGTGGTAATATGGAAAATACTTCAATACCACATAAAAGATTGGTGAAAAGCTTTATTTTTCTCTATTTCACGCCAAAATAATGGGAATGTGAGAAATCCCATGTTACATACACACTAAGAATAGTGTTATGCATGTTTTGAGCCCTTAATGTTATGGTAATATTACATGCACCTTTGGTACACCCATAGTGGATATCTCACTTGAAGCTTAAAGTTTTATTTTGACGTAAAAAATAGGCAAGGGGGACAAGATACATCAAAGAGAGCCAGGGTACCAACTTCTGAGGGCTCTGAGGCATGGAAAGCTCCAGAGCTTGGATCCATGGCTGAGCTTGGCCCCATTAGTAAACTAAAACCTTTTGGGAACTTGGTTACCATGTTACAACTGCAGTAAATTATAAAAAAAGCAAATAACCTGCTATTTTGACATGCCAAGGAGGTAAAGAAAAACTTAGACTCCTGTAACCATGTCAATTCTTAATGACTCACAATGGATAAACCCCAAAAGAATAATGAAAACCCTTTTTGGACTAGTATCCATTGATTTACCTCATAGCATCCAGCCATATACTTGTGAGCCTTGAGGTATATTTTACATACCCAAATAGGCCACAATTATCTTAAAAAGAAATTTTGAATTATGCATAACTCATAAGTCATGCATATATTCAAAATTCAACATTTTTGATCTCAGGAAAGATGAATAATGTTTTATTGAGTAAGAAAATCCATGGATTTAAGGCCAGATTTGCATTCTACACAAAAATTCACCTAGGGTATCTCCATAGAGTGAACAAGCTCAAATCAACTCTTTGAGGTGGTAATATGGAAAATACTTTGATACCACATCTTCAATACCACATAAAAGATTGGTGAAAAGCTTTATTTTTCTCTATTTCATGCCAAAATAATGGGAATGTGAGAAATCCCATGTTACATACACACTAACAATAGTGTTATGCATGTTTTGAGCCCTTAATGTTATGGCAATATTACATGCACCTTTGGTACACCCATAGTGGATATCTCACTTGAAGCTTAAAGTTTTATTTTGACGTAAAAAATAGGCAAGGGGGACAAAAGACATCAAAGAGAGCCAGGGTACCAACTTCTGAGGGCTCTGAGGCATGGAAAGCTCCAGAGCTTGGATCCATGGCTGAGCTTGGCCCAATTAGTAAACTAAAACCTTTTGGGAACTTGGTTACCATGTTACAACTGCAGTAAATTATAAAAAAGGCAAATAACCTGCTATTTTGACATGCCAAGGAGGTAAAGAAAAACTTAGACTCCTGTAACCATGTCAATTCTTAATGACTCACAATGGATAAACCCCAAAAGAATAATGAAAACCCTTCTTGGACTAGTATCCATTGATTTACCTCATAGCATCCAGCCATATACTTGTGAGCCTTGAGGTACATTTTACATACCCAAATAGGCCACAATTATCTTAAAAAGAAATTTTGAATTATGCATAACTCATAAGTCATGCATATATCCAAAATTCAACATTTTTGATCTCAGAAAAGAGGAAGAGTGTTTTATTGAGTAAGTAAATCCATGGATTTAAGGCCAGATTTGCATTCTACACAAAAATTCACCTAGGGTATCTCCATAGAGTGAATAAGCTCAAATCAACTCTTTGAGGTGGTAATATGGAAAATACTTCGATACCACATTTTCAATACCACATAAAAGATTGGTGAAAAGCTTTATTTTTCTCTATTTCACGCCAAAATAATGGGAATGTGAGAAATCCCATGTTACATACACACTACAAATAGTGTTATGCATGTTGTGAGCACTTAATATCATGGTATTCGTACATGGAAATTTGGTACACGAATAGTGGATATCTCACTTTAAGCTTAAATTTCTATTTTGACATGAAAAATAAGAAAGGGGGACAAAAGACATCAAAGAGAGCCAGGCTACCCAACTTCTGAGGCCTCAGAGGCGTGGAAATATCCAAAGGTTGGATCCATGGCTGATATTGGCCCAATTAGTAAACTAAAACACTTTGGGAACTTGGTTACCATGTTACAACTACAGTAAATCTTAAGAAAATAGCAAATAACCTGCTATTTTGACGTGCCAAGGAGGTAGAAAGCTACTTAGACTCCTGTAACCATGTCAATTCTTAATGATTTTCCATGGATAAACCCTAAACAAGTAATTAAAACCCTTTCCGGACTTGTATCCATTGATTTACCTCATAGCAACCAGTTAAACACTGATATTTGCAATGCTACATAGAAATGAGGTAAAAACTTCAAAAATTCATTAAAAATAAAATTCTTAATTAATCTTTCTGAAACTTTCAGTACCACTGGAGAACTGTATTATCTATGGTAAAATCAAAAAGAATTACAGCTTTACTAGTAATATTGAAAGTTCTACCTACAGTCCATTTTTGACTATTCTAAGTGAAACACTGAATGTTCAAAAATTCACAGTAATTACAACCTGTGATCAAATTGGCAATAAC
This sequence comes from Austropuccinia psidii, assembly GCA_023105745.1. Lineage (NCBI taxonomy): Eukaryota > Fungi > Basidiomycota > Pucciniomycetes > Pucciniales > Sphaerophragmiaceae > Austropuccinia > Austropuccinia psidii. The sequence continues at coordinate 20,227,407 of JALGQZ010000014.1, read as the reverse complement.
ATTGATAAATTTGAGAAATCAATGATTATTTTGGAATAGAAGAAGATTTACAGATTTTACTCCCTTTATTCTTAACCATATTGGGGTTGATAGTCATGTCAAAGCATCAATTAAGTAATTATGATAATCTTACTTGACAACAGATGATGCAATCAATAATCCAAAAGGGTTTATTGTTTTCTCACTCACTGGTTTTTCAGTTTGCTCAATGGCGCGCCTCTGTGAGCTGTTGTTGACTTAAAAGAGGCCTCTTCTTGCTGTTTTTTCCACATCATCATTATCATCTTATTATCATTTAAACCATTATTACCAACAAGTAAGTATCAGTTAAAGCTATTCTTAAGTGTTTTAAATCTTTCAGAATCAATCATAAAGACGTGAAATCATAGAATCCAACTATATATTGTTGTAATACTGTTATAAATTCATTTTGATCCTTAAAATCCAAAATTCTACATTAAATCTCTCTATCTTATCTTTTAATAAGTTCTTTGGAATATTAGTGAGTGATTTATTTTTAATTCTTAAAGTTTTCTCTAAAATTAGTTTTCTTCAAGAATTACCATTATAATTATTCTTGCAAAAGATAATTATATATTAAAATAATTTATTATTTTAATAAAAGAAGTTTTGTTATTAAAATCTTCTTGTAATTGATTCTTGTAGACAATTACTTGCTCACTGTTAAGATCACTAGTAGTGTTTAACACATGAAAGGAATAATTCTTCAATTATTTAATTGTGGCTATAATAACATTTTGTTATTATGTTTCATAAGAACAGTCATAGTACTGTTGATTAATAGTAATATTATCATCAGTTTCATAGACACATCTTACAATACTGCTATTTGCAATTCTACGTAGAATTGAGGTCAAAACTTAAAAAATTCATTAAAAATAGGATTTTCGATTAATATTTCTGAAACTTTCAGGACCAATTAAGAACTGTATAATTCATATAAAAGCCAAGAAATATACTTTTATATGTAAAATTAAAAGTTTTACTTACAGTCCATTTTTGATGATTCCACGTGAAACACAGAATCTTTAAAATTTTACAGAAAATACATTCTGTGATGAAATTTCCAATAACATTGATAACTTTGAGAAATCAATTATTATTTTAGAATAAAAGAAGAATCACAATTGTTACTCCTTTTATTCTTAACCATACATGGTATGGATGTCATGTAAAAGTCTCAATTCAGTAACTATGATAACCTTACGTGACAACAAATGATGCAATAAATAATCCAAAAAGGTTTATTGTTTTATCACTCACTGATTTTTCAGTTTGCTCCATATTACACCTCTGTGAGCTGTCTTAGACTTAAAAGAGGCCTCCTCTTGCTGTTTTTTCCACATCATCACATTATCATATTATACCTTTATTACAAAACAAGTAAGTATCAGTTAAAACTATTACTTAAGGGTTTTATTATTTCAGCAATCAATCAGAAAGACGTGAAGTCATAGAAATGAACTATAATCTGTTGTAATACTGTTATAAATCAATTTTGATACATTAAATCCACAATTCCATGTCAAATTTCTCTACTATTATCATCTAAAAGGTTCATTGGATTAATAGTGAGTAATGTATCTCATTTCGTAAGGTTTTTCTCTAGTAATATTTTTCTTCAAGAATTATCCTTTTAATTATTCTTGTAAAAGATAATTATATATTGAAATAACTTTACTATTTTCATAAAAGAAGTTTTTATTATTAAATTCTTCTTGTAATTGATTCTTGTAGACAATTACTGCTCACCGTTATATTCACTAGTAGTGTATAACATGTAAAAGAAATAATTCATCAATTATTTAATTGTGGTTATGATAATTTTTTATTATCATATTTCGTAAGAACAGTCATAGTACTGTCGATTAATAGTAATATTATCAACTGTTTCATAGACACATCTTACACCAAAATCCCACTATTATAAGGGTTTGGGCCAATGGCCCTGGTGGTGGCTAGAGGGGCCATAGGCTCATGAAAGACTGAAAGGAACCCCCAGGCCCAAAACAAGGATAATGGCCTTGGGGTTGGTGAGGTGAATGATTGGCCAATAAGGCCAATGAAGGCAGGATATGGCCCACGGCCATGAATGGCCAGTGGAAGGTTGTTATGGCCAAGAGGCCATAGAGCACCAAGAGGGTACAATTGGCCATAAACATATTATATGGCCAATTGACAATAACCTGGGTTTAGGTTAGAACTTCCGCAACACCCAATGAGGGGGGCAATTATTTGTGGTTGTGACAATAGATAGGAGGAAAAACTTCATATTTTCTGATTGGGCGCCAGGAGGTGGTACCCCCGACAGTGGAAAGACTGAATCAGAAGGGACAGAAACTCTCATATTGTGGATAAACTCCTCAGAACTGCATAATGAGTTCCTAAGTGCAGTAATGAAGACATATGCCAAACACAAACAGTGTGGCATATTGTTGCAACTCCTCCAACCAAAGTACAGGAGCCCAGAACTGGAATTGCCGCTAGAGGAAAACTGGTTGAGGAACTATAAGGACAAAAAGTCTTTCCTTATAGATGGCCTGCTCTACCATAGAGAGAAGCGCACAATTTCACTCACAGTAGTAGACAGGGACCATATATTCCTGATTCTGCAGGAATTCCATGACTGCCCCTATATGGGACACATGGGTGAAGACAGGACCAAGGAAAGGGTAGCAAGCATAGCATGGTGTCCCAAATGGGAGCAAGAGTTGAGTGAATACATCAACACTTGTGAAAGATGCCAGAAGGCAAATAGAAAAAATGGGAAGACGTATGGGCTACTTCAACACCAAGAAGAACCCAAACACCCATGGGAAACCATAAATATGGACTGACTTACAGGACTTGTCCCAGGAGGCAAAGAGAACTTCAATGCTTTCCTGATAATAGTTGATAGCTTGAGCAAGAGTGTGAGGTGCCTACCATGTCACAAGAAGGACACAGCAATGGATACTGCCTTGTTATTTTGGAATAATATAATATCCACACGTGGAGTCCCTAAAAGTATTATTAGTGATAGGGACCCAAAATTCACATCAGAATTGTGGACCAACTTGTATGACATTCTTGGTATTAAATTTGCATTATCCACATCTTAACACCCGCAGACAGATGGTTTAGCTGAAAGGATGATCCAAACAATAGAGGACATCATCAGAAGATTCTGTGCATATGGTGTGGAATACAGAGACCATGAAGGATACACCCATGACTGGGTTACCCTTCTAAAAGAAGTACATCTGGCTTGCAACACAAGCCAGCAATCCACCACAGGGAAACACCCTCACTTGTAGAAAAAGGGTTGAACCCCATATTGCCTGTGGATCACCTGAAGAAAAATCTTCTGACTATCCACCCAACAGCGAAAGATTTCCATGATATGTGGAAGAGGGGTTGTGATACAGCTGCTAGGTGCATAGCTGAGGCAAAAGAATACAATAAACAGAGGTGGGAAAAATCTCACATGCAACCTGACTTCAAGGAAGGGGGCCAGGTATTAGTGTCCACGATCAACTTCAACAATCTTAAGGGAACGAAAAAGATGAGAGACTAATTTTGAGGGCCCTTTACTCTCATTAAACTGATAGGGAAAAATGCAGTGGAGGTCAAACTTACAGAGGAATTTACTAGGAAACACCCAGTATTCCCAGTGAGTTTGGTCAAGCCTTACTTCCAAACAGAGAAGGACAAGTTCCCCTCCAGGAAGAGAAATCCCACTCCACCAAAAATAGTGGAAGTGGAAGATTCTCCTGGCCCTGTGAGGAAAATAACCATGGCCAGGAAGATCAGACTGAAAGGTAAAGACCAAAGGCAATACTTGGTCAGATTTAAAAACCAGACAGCAGATAAAGACAAATGGTTTGCAGAGGATGCCATTCCAGATGGGAACCTTCACCTAAGGAGATTCAGAGCCTCTAGGAGGACTGAACAGTCTCATCAATGATGAGCCTTTTTTGGAGGGAGGGTATGTCAGCCTGTGACTCAAAACCAGAGCACAAGCATGACAGCCAAATACCATAAATAAATGGTAAAGCCAATATACCAACAAAACATGGAGCTGAGAAAAATAAGCTCAAAAAGTATCAATGGAAGGAGGAACTCCATTAACTTCCTAATACACAAGTCCCACCATCATAGGACAAGGAATAAGAAAGTTATTCCTGCTCAAAGTTGCTGCTGAGCATAAACCTTGTTTTTCACCTCTCATCTGAAATACAGAGGAAGAGGATCAACCCCATTAAATGGGTATAAAAATTAAAGCTCTAAGCCAGGGCTATCAAATGGTACTAGCCAAATTTGGCTAGCACCAGAACTATGGGAGTTATGGACAAAATAAGGTCAAATAAGGGTGAATAAAATATTCACCTCTCATCTAACGTCTACGGTTTTAGTGTGAGATACCTCAAGTGGGGTATTTTTGGAAACTGCACAATCAAGGCTATCTGATGGTGCCATTCACTTCCCTATATTTCATCTAGAACAAAGGATATGTGGCAAACAAGCCCCATACATATGTACAAAACATCTTGTACATGGCATACCTTTGCCATATTTAATGATAGCCATATCAAATGAGGTACCATTGTGTAGAAAAAATCCAGGGATACACAAAGAACCAACCTTGAGCATGATATCCCAAAAATTGACAAAGGTATGGCAGTAGTAAGGTCAAAATCTAACAGTTAGACCAATACAGCCTTACCATGGGATAATATCCCATAATTATGATTATGATGTTTCAAACAGACAAAGAAGAATGTTTATACCTCAATACTGGGGTCCCATACAGGTTTTGTACAGCATTCTCTGTGTCATACATATCAGAAGAAGGCTGTGTGGTCCCCAGATGAAACCTTTCACCCTGTATTGGTGAAAACTTCCCAGATGTGGTTTCAAAACCACATCTGAGCCCAAGAAAGGCTATAAAGGACTTGTGAAAGCCAGAAGCCAGTCCTTGGAAGTGAAAAATCTTCACTTCCTCTATGTGAAAAGGTCTAGAAGACTTTTTGACCCAAGTTTAGGATAAAAGGGGCCTTTTCTCCACCAGAAAAGGTTTCCACATCCTTCTCTTGAATTCCTATGTAGTAAAACTGTCAAAAACAGTTATGATCTTGGAGAATAAACAGGTTTTAATTAAAATAGCAATTATTGTAGTAGTTAGTATAGTCAACCAACTGATAATTATTGCACCCAGCGCTTTCAACAGCACTCACCAACACTATTCCTCAATAATAAAGCCCTGTATATCTCATCATCAAAAAATCTTTTTTCAAACATTTTAAGCATGTAACAGTCATAGTTAAAGCTTTTAGTTAGTATTATTTAGCTTCATCATAGACTCAGCCTGACAGATCCACAAGAAGTCATGGAATCCATCCATTTTTCACCAGTGAGGGTGATTTCCTTGTGGTGGAGTGTAGGCTGGTATTTTAAGACATCTGAATTGCTGGTAGAAGTGTAACCCAGTAATGGTTGTACCCTTCATGATATTTGTATTCCATTCTTTATGCACAGAATCTTCTAATGATATCCTTTATCATTTGGATCCTCCTTTCAGCCAGACCATCTGTTTGTGGGTGTTAGGATGTATAAAATGCAGGTTTTATTCCAAGCATATCACAAGGTTTACTCCAAGATTAGGATGTGAATTTTGGCTTGCTATCACTAATAATGATTTTTGGGACTCCACAAGGGGCTATGATGTTGTTCTAGAATATCAATGCTGTGTCAATAGCTGTATCCCCTTTGTGGCATGGCAGGAATCTGATACTTTTACTGTACCTGTACAATATGACTAGGAAAACATTGCAGTTTTCTTTGCCTCCTGGGACAAGTCCTGTTACCCAGTGCATATTCATTGTTTGCCATGGGTGTTTGGGTTCCTCTATGTGTTGAAGTAACCCATACTTATTCCCATGTTTCCTGTTTTCCTTCTGGAACCTGTCACAAGTGTTGATGTGTTAACTCAACTATTGTTCCCATTGAGGTCACCAAGATGTGCTTGATACCCTCTCTTTTTCTTGTCTTCACTAAAGTGTCCCATATAGGGGCAAGCATGGTATTCTTGCAGGATTACGGAAATATGGTCTCTGTCTATCATTGTGAGTGCAATGGTGTGCTTCTCCCTGTGGTATAGAAGTACATCTATAAGTAAACACTTGTTGTACTTGAAGTTCCTCAACCAGGGACACTCTAAATGAGATTCCAGCTCCAGGCTCCTGTATTTTTGTTGAAGAATTTGCAACAATATGCTACAGTGTTTGTGTTTGGAATAGGTTTTGGTGACTAAAATAAAAAATTCATTATGCAGTTCTGAGGAGCATATCCCAAATATGGGAGTTTTTGTTCCTTATGCTTCAGTGTTATCACTCTCTGAGGTACCAAATGCTGGTGCCCATTCAGAAAATTTGAATTTCTTCCTCCTGTGTATTTCCATGAAATGGATAGGAATTTTGGCAGATATTTCTGGGTCATAATCTGATTGATGTTTAAATTATTCAATGGCTATCTGCTGAGGCCATCAGCATTAGTGTGTATTTTCCCTCTTTAAATATTATGGTAATATTACCTCAATACTCATTAATTGATATTTGACATCTCAACATATGTCTATTAGCAGTCTTCATGTTGAGTAAATATTTGAGCTCTGTGCAGTCTGTGTAGACTTCAAAGACTGCACCCTCCAGGTAATAGGGGAGTTTTTCTAGGGCCCAGACTAGGAATAAGCATTCAGTCTCAGTTTCTCCATACCTAGCCTCTGAGTCTTTTAGTTTCCTGGAGATTCAGCATATTACTGTTTCCTTGGGTCACCATCTATAAATTTTCTTTGATGCAGGGCAGCTCCCAATCCTTGACTGCAAGCTGCATCTATGTAAAAGCTGAATGGTAATGAAAAGTCACGGAGTATCAGGCTAGGTGCATTGGTGATTTCAGGTTTGATCCTCTCATATTCATCTCTCATTTCCTTGGTTCTTTCAAAAACTACATATTTTGAGCATAAATTCTATAAACTATTAGTTATATGAGAAATATCTTTGATGTGGTTTCTGTAGTAGCTAGCAAATCCAAGAAAGGATTGGATCTCTTTGATGTTTCTAGGTACTGGTTTCTGCAGAAATTCTGCTACTTTTTTAGTCTATGGCCAGGCTAAGGCCTGAGACTTTATGTCACAGTGCCAATAGTTCTTGTTGGCCAAAATTTCACTTCTTGAGTGAAAATTTCAGATGGATGGGTGTGCATTTACTCATTACTCTGTCTTCCCGTGTATCTAATTATAAAACAATATCATCAATATACACCACCATCCAGCCTTCCAATATTCCTTCTTGAAATATTGTGTCCATCATGGTTTGGAAGTGGGTTGGTGCATTTTTGATGCCAAATGGCATTCTGCTGTACTCATATATACTCATATGGCATATGATTCTGAGTAATTTCATGGACTTTGGTTTAATTCAATTCTGGTGAAAGAATTTCATGTAATCCATCTTCGTGATGTGTTTGGCATTTGCCAATTTGTCTAGAGAATGAGGTATCCTTGGTATAGGGTACATATCTGCTTTGGTGTAATTATTCAGTTCACTGAAATATCCACACAACTAAAACTTTTCATTATTACAAGTGATAAGGACAGGTGTGGCTACTTCCACTGTTTCATTGTGTCCTATCTTCCTGATGACATCGATATCTAGGAGTTCATTGACATGTTTTTCAATTTTTCTTAGTTTCCAGCCCTGCTGGATATGGAGGTCTTGTGAGCATGGGTGAATAAGGTCTTTCCACATCTAGATATAGTTCTATATCAGGGCCTCTGATCTTTCCCAAGGTTTCTTCACCAATGACAAAAGCTGGTCTGTTCTTCCTCAAAATTTTCAGTAAACTAAGCTTTTGTTTACTGGTGAGGTTAAAGCTGACTTTTCCTTCAAGAATTCATTGAGTAATTCCTGCAAAGGGTCTTGGTTGGAAAACTGCTATATATCAAGGGAAAACTTCTTTTCCTTGTTTCTACTCATTTTAATGTACCTATTTTTACTATTGCAAATCTCTATGCCATACATCTCCTGACAGTCTGTTCCCAGTAAGAATCCCTGGATTCGAGGATCTTCAAGCACTACAAGGTCTTGTTGGAGTCTAATATTACCTTTCTTATGGGGTATGATTATCTTTTTGATAATGGTCCCAATGGATGTCATCTTCCCTGATGCACCTTTAAAGCTCTTAGCCTTGGTTGGCAAGGGTTTGTTTTAACAATTTGGGAAGTGTTTGTCCACATATTCTCTGGCCACTATGGAGGAGTGTGCTCCACTATCTATGATTAATGGGTGTTGAGAATTTTCAACACATACATTCCCCTTGGTGGCTGTTCCATGAATATATGCCATCCCCTTAGCTGGTGTCAATACAAAGGTTTGTGCATCTTGCGTGTGTTGGCACAAGTTTTTATTAGAATTTTCTTGTGGTAGGCCTGCTTCCAACTGTATATCCTGAATTTCTAGTTGTATTTGTTCTTGTTACTATACTAGGAATTCCTCTATTAGCTCTTGGTCATCATCAATGATTTCTCTTATGGCATCACCCATGGAGGCAGATTCACAATCCTCTTCTTGGGTTTCTTCCTCTGGGAATTTCTCAATGGTATAGATCTGTTTCTTTGACTTTGGACAGTTGTTTGCATAGTGGTCTATTGATCCATAATTGTGAAAATTGTTCTTCTTCTTGGTCACATCTGCTATTTTTCCTTTGGGTTTGTCTTTGTCTTCAAGCCTGTAAGGCTTTTTCTCTTTGAAAATTTTGCCTCTATATAGAACGTTCTGCCCTATATTTGTCCTCTTCCTTACATATTGAAAGGTATTGGCAATGTCATCTGGAGCAAAACTCTGATTTTATCTGGATTTTATTGCATTCTTTTGTTCTCCTGGCATCTGTGCCAAGAGTTTGTGATTCCTTATTTGATTTTTCATTTGAGGATCAATGCCTTTAAGTCTTCTAGACTGTCTAAGACACCACTCATATGGATCTTTGTCCACTGAGTATATATGTCCTTCTCAAATGACATGGTCTTTTTCCATACCCAAGTACCATTCCTATACTTCTGTATTATTTGACTCTTCCACCATGGGAAGTTTCTTCTTCCATGCATTTCTTTCATTTCTGTGAACCCAATGCCAGCATGTCCTTTGAATTCTGCATTTACCCTAGCAGTGATACAGTAGTCTGGTATGCTTGGCACATAAATGAAGAGTCCATCAAAATCATCAATGAGCTCCATGTGATCATATTCTCCTACACCAGAGAAATTTGGACAGATTTAGGCCTCTGGAAGCTGTTTCAGTGCTTCCTTCACAGAATAAGTCATTCTATCTCCATCTTGGTATTGTGATGGAGACTTTGCCTTATTCTCTAACAAGCCATCTGGTTTGATGTCTTCCTGGTGGTATGGAGTATTCAAAAAATTGCTTTGTGATTGAGGATTTATGTTTTGGAAGACATTAAGCAATTTGTTAATGTCTTTATCCAGACATTCCATGTTCCTTTTGCAGTGGTGTTGCTCCTCTAAGACTTTGTTAAGTCTTTTGTCTGTTTGTTCTGAGGCTTTTATTAGTTTAGCATAGCCTTCTTGAAGATTTTTCACAATTCTTTTTTGTGAGGCTGCCAATTATTTCAGCCTCAAATTGTTTTCTTGGAGCTATGCAAAGTTTTCTTGGGTTTTCTCTAAAAGTTGGGAGGTTTGTAACCACATTTCATTACTGTTTATGTTACTCTCAGATGTGACAACACTATGTTCCATCTGAGTGGCGGTAATATTTCTAGTAGCAGGACTTCTGATTCTGTTAGAAGTATTTACAGCTATTTCTGGCTTTTGTGTACTTCTTTCACCAAGTCCAAAAGCTTCTATAGCTGTGCGTCTGACTTTTCCTGACTTTGGTTGAAAGAAGTCTTGTTCTTTCCCTTTGATTCTTGTCTTCTCCTGAAAAGTACCTGTGTTTTTGAACAATGGTGACTCTTGGCAACTGATCTTCTGGTGCCTTTGTGTTGTGAAGCCACTGGAGAGTTGAGTTGGTCTACTTCTTGTGAGCCTGAAGGAATCAGAGTATTCTCTTTCTGGTTCAGTTGTTCCTGTATAGCTTGAATAGTTGCTTTATTCTCCCTTATCCTGGCTGCCCTTTCCTCCAGGAGTTTGAATTTCCTGTTGGGAATCCATCTGTAGGTGATTACAATAAGATCTTTGAAGGTTATTTTATTGAGAAATACCTTGTGGCAGAATTCTCCCAGTTCGGCCCAGCTTAAAGCTAGGTTTAACCTCTTGTTGTCCATTCTCCATTGGAATAGATGTTTGAGGAGTTTGTGGAGCTGAAGAGCTTGATCCATATCCTTCCAGTCCTCTGGTTTGAGTTTCCCATTAAATTGGAGGGTGAATGGCACTGTGGGTATGATTTCCCTCAGTGTCCTGCCATCTATGATGGTTTCCATGGTGTCCAAACGTGGTATTCTGACTCTGAACTGTCCTGGTCTGTCCTTCAGCGGGTTAATTGGGATTCCAAGGTTCCTGAGGTATACAGGGGAAATCTTAGTGTTTGAAAGGAGTCAAAAACTTTGTGTTCTTAGGGTATTCACATTTAACTGTGCCTTGTACAAATTTGTTTTCTACTACTTTGAGCGATTTGCCTTTAGAAGTTACAACTGGGTTAATTACTGTGGTCTTCCTTGTACAAGTTGTCAAGGTTGGTTTACCTTGTATAGATACACAGTTTTGTGGTTTTCTACTCATCTTAGTGGCTATTGGTGTCCACTGTTTGATGATAATAAGGCTTTCACTGCGCCTTTTCCCCTTTCCCTTCTGTACTGTTATATCTGAGGGTGTTACAGGTGTGTTGCATTGAGCCTTTGTTTCAAGTGGCATGAAGTTTTCTTCCACTGAAAGAGAAAGGTACAGGATTGATGTCAATTAAGACTTCTTGGGATTCTGTTTGCATGTAAAGAATGGCCTCTGGGCCATCAATGGCTATATTTTGCTGTTGTATTATGAGTTGTAATTGAAATTATCAATTAAACATCTAACGTACTGTATGGTGGATTTATGGTATGCAGTTTTTATCCCAATATCTCACAGATCAACCTGTAATCAACAAGCATAATATTATAAGTGGTTTTGTAATGAACAATTGAAATTATCAATATTTATAACCATGCCTCTGAAACTGTTATTTTCTATAAAGAGGATTTCTTTTTCAAAAAAAAGAAGAATTTATCAAGGGTCTTTAAGTATTTTGATATAAAAAACACAACCAAAATAGTCTGTGGTGATTAAATTATCATCAAACTACATAACAAATAGGAAGCAACACAGTGGTATATGTTTAGATACCACTCAAAAGATTAATGATATATGATATGCAATATATAATTTATTTTTTAATGTTTTTTACACCTCAAATATCAAAGAAATGATTCAAAAGATAAGAATTAAGAAAAACTTGCTTTTAACGCCAAATTAGTCCAAAAAATCCAAGAAAACACAACCAGGCCCCCAAAATTTCAGGATGAATCTATGAAGAATTTGTGATATTACTATTTAAAACTCAAACTATGACTGAAAGACAATGTATTATAATAAAAAAGATTATAAAAGATAATATTAAGGTTTTTACTATAGAAAATAGTGGTGGTGAGCACTATGGAAAACCCTGGGTGCAGCTTTACCAATTGGGTTATTATGATAAAGACCACAATACTTTGAATTGTCAGTGTAACTAATAATTTTCCAAGAGTCTAACTGTTTTTGACAGTTGTACTACATAGGAATTCAAGAGCATGATAGTGATTTTTCTTTTGGGCAGAGAAAGATCCCTTTTTATCCTGAAATTGGGTGAGAAGGTCCTCTAGACCATTTCAGGTAAAGGAAGTGAAGAATTTTCACTTCCAAGGACTGGCTGGTGGTTTTCTCACAGACTGTGGGTTAAAAACCACATTTGGGCAGTTTTCACCAATACAGGGTGAAAATTTTCATCTGGGGACCACATAGCCCTCTTCTGACACATAGAATGCTGTACAGAACCTGTTGGGACCCCAGTATTCAATGAACTATGAGGATTTGGAGTACCAACAAGCTACTTCATCTATTTGACACCTCATAATTAAAGATATGGGAAGGTATCCCACATTAAAGGAATATTGGCCAAACTGTGGGATTTTAACCTTAAAACTGCCATACCTTTGTCAGTTTTTCAGATATAGAGCTCAACACTGGCTCATTGAGTAGACCTAGATGTGATCTACACAATGGTACCCTATTTGGTATGGGTATCATTAAATATGGCAAAGCTACACCCTGTTCAATTTTTATTATCCAGATATGTATTTTCTTCAAGCCTGTATGGAATTAGTTTGCTACATAACTTATTCTCTAGATATGATATGGAAAAATGGATGGCACTATCAGATAGCCCTGATTGTGCCTTTTTCAAAAGGACTCCACTTTAGGTAACTCAAACTAAAGCTGTTGAGGTTAGATGAGAGGTGAATGTTTTATTCACCCTTATTTGACCTTATTTTGACCATAGGTTCTGTAGTTTCAGTTATAGCTGAATTTTGGTTTTATCATTGGATAGGACTAATCCAAAGCTTTAGTTTGAATGCCCATCTCATGGGCTTCAGCCTATTTCTCTGGATTTTAGAGGACAGGTAAAGATTAAGGTTTATGCTCAGCAACTCCTTTGAGCTTGAACAACTTTTTTATTATTTTTCCTATGATTATGGGACTTGCAGATTTGGAAAGATGAGAGTTTCCTCTTTTGTTTGATACCTTTTGAGCTGGTTTGGCTCATTTCCATCTTTTGATGGTATTTTGTTCTAGCATTAGTTTATGTTATTTTGGCTGTCATGCTTGTTCTCTGGTTTTGAGTCACAGGCTGACAAACAATGACACCAACCAATGTGACTAATTTTAGAATTATATTGTTTCCGTGAGGATATCTTGGTGTCACAATTGTAATTCCATTATTCCGTTCACACAGTTCATTTACTAATGATATTAATTCATTGTTGATGGTTATCATTGTTGGTTGATTGGGTAAAAGAATAATTCCTTCTAGGGAGGTGTATTGTATTTGATATCACAGACTTGGTGGAAGATTGAGAAAATTGAGAAAAATAAGCCCCATTGATAATTTCTTTCCAGAAAGCTTGTTTTTAAGTTGATTGAACCAATTGATAAACAGTGATATCCCCAAGAAAAGTCCAGACCCTGTAGAGCTGAATGAGAAATGCTTTTCCAAATGGGTCCTTTAGCCACATCACAAATGAAGTCGTAATCTTCACTATCTAAGTAGTTTTCCCATTGATCAATATATTTCTCAATCATAGGTAATCTCAAGAGCCAATTCATCCATTTGGTTACAATTTGTGTTACAAATGTTGAGATTGGGACTCATGGTCAATTCTGCTTTGCAAGTCAGAACAGCCCATGAGGTCAAGTTTTCCTTTTTGATTGAGGTTCAATGAAAATCGGTGCTTTGAGTGATCCTAATATTTGATTTGATTTGAATAGCTCCGCACCGCATGGTTGGCTCTTTGATGATGCTTGATACCCACAGTCCGCTGGTGCTGTTTGAATATAATACAATGAGAAATAGTTTTGACAAGAAACATATTGCTCAATGGATGCCTCCAATTTGAAATACCTATTTATAGTTTGAAAATCATGAGTAATATATGAAATAAAATTGCAATCAGTTGCAAACCTTTGAGAAACTGATTCGGTGATTTCAATAAGTTGATCCTGGCCTCTTCTGCAAATAAGTTTGCTGAGCCCAAGAACTAAGTGGAGCCACATGATGAAATGCATTATAAGGCGTATGTATTCCACATAAATAATAAATTAGAGAATGGTCAATAATAAAGATCAAAACATTAAAACCACACATAATTTTGTATTGAGTTTTTCTTTCTGGTGGGGTCTCATTTTAATCCTCAAAGTCAAGCATGTTGTTTTTGACCTTTTCAGCAGATGGAATAATGTTCTGTGGGATTTTTTTCAAGGATAGATTTGGAAGCCTTTCTGTAATTGTAAAAGCTTTTTCTTGTGAAAATTTGGCCCAATTTTTGGCCCGAGTAGCTTGATGAACAAAGCATCCTGGGGGTGTATGACCCTTTCCATCTGTAATGGTATACTGTTGACATTTTGGGAATGTACAGATTTCCATAAGTGCTGATGGTTTTGATATCGTGTTTCTTTGATCAAAGCAAAGGAAAAGAGACAAAATTAATTTTTCATGAAAGAAGGGAAAAAGTGAGTTACAAACAAAAAGAATGAGTATGTATGTGTGATATATGAGTATTGATATGGTATGTAATACTATTTATGGTAAAAATAAGGATGGGAGCCACACTCCTGAGTGCTGCAGCCACAGTTTGACAGGGAGCAACAAGACCTATCCTGAAAGATTTGCTTCACAGGTTTTTCTCAACAATTCAACTTTTACAACTAATTATGCATTCACCAAAAAATAAAAAGATTCTTTTATTTTTTTAAGAACTAACACACATTAGAAAACAGATGTACGTTCATCCTCCTTTTTTACTCTCTTTCATTTATTAATATAGCTTATATTATTCCATCCAAAGGCCTTTTTACAGAGGTTTTGAATGAAGGCCCTTAGTGGGTCCTGAGGTAAAACTGCTAAATACAAGTTGTTTAACTTCTCTTTCTTTTCCTACTCAGAAATCTCATGGGGCCATTCTGAAAGGAACAAACAATTAACTTGAGTTTGAAATGGAATTGTGGACTCAATTTCACTGCAACAATCAACTTACTATGGGAATAGGTAATCTTCATCATTTAAATAATTTTTGCTGGTGAACAGGTCAGCTTTTTCCAACTCCGCAAAATAAGGAAGAGAATGCTCATTAATTTTCCCTTTTTTATTTATTTTGAATTACCAGATCAGTAAAGAATTAGCTGATAAAAATATATTATTATTGTTTTTCATAAAAGGCTTGAGCACTATGAAAGGCCTGGTGTCTAAACGTCAAACATTCAGATTAGAAACGGCTTTAGCCCAGTCAGCCTTCAATATCTAAATACTCTCTCTTTTCAAAATTTATCAAAAATATCTAACTCTTAAGCCCATCACACCTTCTCTAGCTTATTTCATTTATTTCAACTCATTTCCTATTTTTCAATTTACAACACTCACCTTTTTGAAAAGCACTTATGCATGTCCAGCCAATTTCACTCAGTATAATTGCTATCTTTTACTTTGTATCTGCTGTTATCTACTCATTTCTACATTACTTGTGGTATTAAAACATATTTATTGACAAGTCTGGTCAAACAATTTACTTCAAATCTTTCATTATAGATAGCAAGTCAAATTTTTCAAAAAATTATTTATCCATTGAGCTAAAAGAACTGAAGAAAACTCTGGAAAGTCCTCTTATCTCTTATTGTTTTCCTTGTTTGGCTATGAAGCTAAACAAGGTAAATTAAATGAGAAGCCCCAAGATTGTCTAATAATTTGGAGCCTTGATAATTCCACCAAAAGTTTCTATAAAATCATATGATTCACAAAGACAAATGTCAAACACCATGTGATTGTCCTCAAAAATTTTATTTGTGATTTCTTAAAAAATGATTTACACTGAATCAACATTTAAGTCCATGACTGATCTTATACTCTCCTCTTAAATAAGCTAATGCTAATAATACTCTTATATGAGCAGATTCAATGCGGACATTTCAGAAAGATGGGTGTTGATGGAGTATCATGTTTTAAAGAAAATCATTGTACATATTGGTGTCTTGGAAAAAGTAATTGCATGTTGTGAATTTCAAAATCCAACAATTATTTCTCAAAACTAATCATGAGAGCCAAAAATGAACTGTTTCCTTTTTCATGTGAGTAATATATCCTAGCTCTTTGGTAAGAATGAAACATCAGCTGTTACATTACATGGATATGGTCAAGCCAAATAGATTGTTTGATGTGAGTAATATTCATCAGCTGGCTAACCATGAAATGTGGGGGGTTTCACAACAGCTTTTTTCTGTCAGCAAACACGCCAGTTGGCCTTTTCTGGGACTCCCAAAAGGGTGACTACACTCACATGTCCCCCTCCTTTTTTGTTCCAAAAAATATTTTTCAAACCTGCTGGCCGTTTAGAGTTGCATTAAAAGAGGACAACTATACCAGACTAAGAGGTAAAAGCAAAATAAAACAAATCAATACATACCATATCCCTTCCAATCTCCAGTACAACCCTTCATTTCTTCAACTCCAATGAAAAATTTAGAGGTCACATTAATAGCAAGGTTGATTTAATATGCCCTTCACCATCCAACAATAAGTTCTTTTGGTCTTCAATATTGATAATGCAATTATTTAAAGGAAATTAATGATGATTATCTCCTCATTGTATTGTTCATAAAAGCCAAAATACGGAAACATTACCAAAATTAATATTGCAAAATGTATTTTTTCCACACCTTGACCCTTCTTTGTCTCCTATTATATCTACACCTTGTAAGGTTTGACTATGAAACAATCAGTAGATATTACAAATATTTCACTCATTGTACTATGAATTTTCTTATTACTTGAATGAATAAAATAAGGAATAATTATTATAGTTATGGCATAAAATTATTATTTAATTAAATAAATATAATAATATAATTTGTATTATAAAAATGACATATAATAGAAATAAATATATTAATATATAATAATTAATACATTTAAAGCTCTTCATTATTGTTACCAACAAATAATAAAGGCGTAAAAAATTGTGTTTTAATAATAAAAAACAATTAATAACAATGATATTACTAATATTTGAAAATAATAATAAAGAGAAATTATTAAAAAAGCGAAAATAAGCTACTTTTAACGCTTAATATAATCACTTTGAAAGATTTTATTCCAAAAAATGTAAATTAAACTTATTTGAATTTTATTTACAAAATAAAATAAAATAAATTCCAAATATTCTAAATTTTATGTGGAAAATAGGACTTATAGGGAAATATAGCAAAGAAAATTCAACAAATAGAGCAATAATGTCAAGATTGATGATTATAATAAGGATTACCTTTGGTATTTGATAATTCAGATGATTTATATATAAGGAATAAAGATTTTACCTTGATATTTAGTGTTTTATTGTTTTTGATGCATCTGAGGGGGAAATAGAGTAAAAAGGGCTCTACTCACAGTAAATTACTCCCTTATAGAGTGCAGAAGGCTTCCAGTAGATGTATAATGATGGTATCCACTGTAATTGATCAGTATTGTAAGGTTTAGTGATGATTACATCATAATCAAACCATCCTATCTCATCATTACGCCATTATTTAGAGTTATCACTGTAACTCCAAGTTTGATGACATGATAGGCTTGGAAGAAGCCTAAATGTTGTGCATTTTATTAGTATGAATAATAATGAAATAGAATTCACCAGCTTTATAACTTATATACCTGTTAAACCTAATATAAGATTACAGTGAGTGATCATAAATGATCAATTTTAGGCTTAAACTTTGATCATTAATGGCTCTGAAGCTATACACACTAAAACCATTCAGAGAGTGGTTTCTGTTCGCTTGGAATGTCCTTATTAAACTTCCAAGAGTATTTTATTACATAATAAGAACTCTATTTCTGATGATTTTTCTTGTGTGTCATCTTTTCTGTCAAAATTCAATATTTTAAACTTCAAACCATTATTTTAGGGGGTTGTACCTTGAATATTATGATAAAAAATACATCATTCTTCACGTATGCACTAGTAGTGCCTGAATGTCCACTTTATTTTAAGTCTGGACCACTACCACAACAAAGTGGTCAACAGCTTTAGCAATTTTGTTCAATAAACCCTTACAAGCTATAACTTTGTTTATAGCTTGTCAAATAAAGCTCATATATGTGTTTCTAAAGTAATTAATTGTTAAATTTAGCTTTGGTTCAACTCTCTATAATTTTTTATTTTGGGACATATTAGCTAGAAATCATGAATGTATGCACTGACCCAAAAGGTGCATATATTCAGCTTAATTCCTTAGGCATTTACTTTAGAGAAATGAGATAAAATTGTCTTATGTGGAGCTGCTCATGGGGAATAAATGGGTGAAATGTATTGTTCATGTTGTTTCATTGGTTTCTGAGATAAATACGATTTGAAGTCTTTTCATGGCATTTTCAGCTTATTACTCATTAGTTATTGATTTTACAGATATGGAAAAGAAATGATATATGTGTGTCTTATTATTGGGAATCTAATGGTGTAATTTATTTCAAATATTTACTCATCATATTTTAAGTTCATTCAGCATTTATGATTTTTTATGATATGTTTACTTATTTTAAGATAACTGTTTTGAGGAATAATTATTGTAAAGTTTTTCTTGTGATCTTTTTGGATATGGGTTCATATCTCAAAGGCTCACATTCCCTGGCACCAAAAAACCAATTGTACTACAATCTGATATAGTTAATTAGGGTATCATCCACTGTCCTACTTCTTTTATTCTTTAGATCTTCTTTCATGTCTGAACCTTCTTAGTAGTTTGTCAGAATTAGTTATATCTTTCTCAAGTAGCCATTCATCTTCTTTATTTGGGTTTCTATACCTTACAAGGTATTCCCTTTCTCTTTTTTTTCTTGTCTTTCTTTCTTTAAGGACTTCTACAATTTTCTTTTATTCTCCTTCTTCTAGAGGGGCTATTTCAAGTGGGGGTTTATTTCTTAGTTCAAATAAATCTTTGTAGCTTGGGCTGTAAGGCTTTATCAGACTTACAGGGAAAGCTGGGTGTTTTTTCTTAAGTTCACCTGTTAGCTCTAATTGCACATAATTTGGTCCATCTAGTGTTTTTATCATAAATTGTCCTGCAAAGGAATATTTCAATTTATTTGGGCCTTTGATATTATTAAAATTCACAGTTGATACCAAGACCAAGTCTCCTACTTTAAAGTAAGGTTGTTGATCACTTTTATCCCATCTCTCTTTTGCATATTGAAAAGAGTCTTGCCTATATCTGTTTGCATGATTTCTTGCTTTGGCAAGCATTATTTTGAACCTTTCTGTTGGATTTATATCCACTAAGTCCTTTTTGAGGGTATTATAAGAAAGTCTTGGATTCCAAGCTTTTTCTAACATTTCTGGTGTTTTGAGAGTTGAAGAATGGATTGATATTTTATATGCCATTTCAAGAGGTGGCATTAAGGTACACCAATCATGGGTAAAGCCATCAGAGTCTTTGAGTTCCAGTCCATAAGCACAGAATCTTCTGATCATGTCTTCTAAGGTCTGTATCATTCTTTCTGCTAGACCATTGGCTTGAAGGTGGTAAGCTGTTGAGAATGATAACTTTGTTCTAAACATGTTGTGGAGGTTTTTCCATAATTCTGAAGTGAATATTGGGTCTCTGTCACTTATCATATTATCGAATAATGCTGTGTGGCTAATAACTTTATCACATATACTTATGGCTGTGTCCATAGCTATGTCATCTTTATGACATGGTAAGAACATTGGAGGTTTGCTGTATCTGTCAACCAGTACTAGGAATGCATTTTAACTCCTGTCTCTTCCTGGAGGTAAGGCTGTTACCTAATAAATTAGAGCTATTACCCATGGGGATTTTGGTTCTTGGATTTGGATCATCATTAAAAATTTCTTTCCTGTGGCTCTGTTTGATTTTTGACATCTGTCACAGGGCTGGAAATATTCTGCAACATGTTTTCTCTAATTTGGCCACCAAGAGTATGTTTTAACCCTTTCCAGTGTCCTATCTTCTGAGAGATGTCCAGATGCAAAACTATAATGACATTCATGTAATATATTATTTATCAAGGTTCTATCTGTTAAGGTCATAACACATGTGTATTTAGTCCTATGATACAGTATTCCATCAAGGAGGTGGAATCGTCCTTCATCATATGCTTTTTTTCATATTGCATCTATTTTGGATGAGAATGATGGGTCTTTGCAGTCTTTCATCAGAAGTTGGCATAGTATATGACAGTTCTTACCCATCTTATAGCTTTATTTAGCTTTATTAAAGAATTCTGTGCCAATATCTGTGACAAATATTCCATGTATATGGTTGTCTTCCTGTGATACCCATGCTGGGCTTTCAGGTGTATTTGCTAAAGGCCATCTACTGAGACCATCTGCATTTTTGTGGATATTTTCAGATTTATGAACTATATTAATATTTTCCCTATATTCTTGCATAGCAATTTGCCATCTTAGCATATGTCTATTTGGTGTCTTCATGTTTAACAAAGATTTCACACCATTACTGTATGTAATTACATCAAATACTGTACCATCCTAATAATAATTTAATTTTCCCAACACCCACCCTAAGAAAAGAAATTCCATTTGGCTTGCTCCATACCTTGCTTCTGTTGGCTTATTTTGTCTTGAAATGAGGCAAATTGGTCCTTCAACAGGTTTATCATTAATAATTTGTGTCTGGTGTATTCAGCACCTAATCCTTCTCCACAAAAATCAATCTATAGCTTGAAAGGTAATTTCAAATCTGGAATTGGAAGAAATGTGGCATTTGTGAGGGAATTTTTCAATTCCTCATATACTTTGACTCTTTCTTCAGTAATTTCACAAACTGTCTGTTGGTCACAGAGTTTATAAAAGGATTTAGCTATTCTTGAAAAGTCCTTTATATGCTGTCTGTAGTAACCAGCAAATTCTAGAAATGATTGCATTTTTTGGGTTTGGGGCATTGGTTTCAGTAGTACTGCTGCTACTTTTTTTATCTATGCCCAAGCTTACTCCAGATACAACATGTCTTAGTGCTTTTAGCTCACTATATGCAAAATGACACTTTTTCAGGGAAATTTTCATATTTACTCCCACTATTTCTTGTAGTACCCTTTCTAGTCTTGTTAAGTGACTTTCCAAAGCTTCTGAGCAAACTATGATATCAAAAATATAGATAATTAATCATCCTTCTGATAAAACTTCAGAAAATATGGTGTTCATCATTCCTTGATAATGGGAAGGTGAATTTTTATACCAAATGGCATTCTTAGATATTCATATATCCCACAGTGGACTATTATCCTCAGTAGTTTCTTAGCATTGTGTGTCAAGAAAACTTGATGAAATCATTTTAGAAAATTCATGGCTGTAAAGAGCTTAGCCTGTGACAATTGTGTCAATGTCTCATGCATTATGGGTATTGGATATCTGGCATGGATAGTGTAGGTATTTAGTGCTCTAAATTCCCCTACCATCCTTGATTTTCCATTATGCCAAGTGTAGTGACCTCTACCTGTTCATTATTTCCTACTTGCCTTAATACCCCAAGGTCCATTAATTCTTTAATGTGTACCTCAAAGGCATCTCTAGCTCTTGGGCTAGCTGGGTAAGCTGGGCTTCTTAACAGAGGTGGAAAAGGTTTTTATACAGTAAGGATAATGTTTACTTAATGTCCAATAATTGCACCTAGTGGCTCTTTTTCAGTTGCAAAGGCATTTTTATATTTGAATAAGACATTAATCAGTTTTTCTTTCATTTTTCCTGTTAATTTTTGATTTAATTTTGCCTGTTTAAGCTGGTCCTCTGTGAAAAAATATTTTTCTGGGTTTTTCTGTTCATTTTTTGATGACGGTGATTTGTTTTTTGTTATTTAAAAACCCAAATTTTTGCCTCTTATTGTCTCCTATGGTAAAATATATGTCTTTCTTATTTGACATATCTATGCCATAAATTGAAAAGTAATCATTTCCAAGTATAAAGTGGTTACTAGTACCATTGTCCATTACTACAAACTCCACTTTCACTATTATACATTGTGAAGGGTGAGGAAAATTTAATTTTAAGTCTGTTATTACAAGGGGCTTCATGCTTTCACTTGCACTACTGAGTTTGACCCCTTGTATTGGTAAAAGGTTTCCTTCCCTATCTGGTACATTTGATTCCAAATCGCCTTTACCAACACTTGTACAATATGCTACTGTATCCAAGTTCACTTTTGCTTCTTAGTTCTCAACCATGACAATGCTTATACTTGACTTTCCAGCTGAATATACCATTCCTTCTGCTGGTTTGGTTCTATACAGTTTGGAATTCTGTATTTTTGTCAAGCTTGTATAAGATGTTCCAACTTGAGGTAAGGTTCAGTTGAAATCTAATACCTCATATATTAAATCTATATTATTAATTTTTGCATTAATCATATTAATTTCATCACTTTCAGAAGTTTCTGAGTCTTCAGTGTCTTTTTCAGAATCTGATTCTTCTTCTCTGTCATTGTGGTTATCTGTTTCCACAATTTCATTAATCTTTGCTTTTTTGAGGCAATTATTGGCTGAGTGTCTGATACCTCCACATTTATGGAATTTTCTTTGCTCATTACTATTGGGTATATCTGGCTTGAAAGGTTCTCTTGGTTTATCCGTCTTGATAAATGGTTTATTTGGACTTTTGATGTCCACTTTCTTCCACGTTCTACCAATCTTAGTTGTTGTCACTACACTTCTAGTGCATTGATATATTCCTCTGTTGAGAATGGTTCTCTGCACCTTCTCCTCTGGGCATTTTCTAATTCCCCTTCACAATTCTTAAGTACTTTCATGTGTATCATCTTTTGTGAAATTTATGGGTAAAGTGCATTCAATCTTTTAACTTGTTTTGAGAACCAAGTAAATTTTTTATCCTTATCTGGATCAATAAAGGAATTTTCAAATGCATTTTTTATTTTTTACCTCCAGGAATAATTTTCCAATTTGGTGATTATTTCATTTTTCCACCAAGACCAGATATTTTTACCATTGGTTTGTCTTATGCAATAGAACCATCTTTTTGCAGATTCTTCAAATAATTAATCTAATCTTTCAGTTATCAATTAATCTGGTATGGCATAGTCTTTTTGTAACATATCCATTGTTTTAATGAATGACATATGGTCATATTCACCTTCACCTGTGAGTTTTAGCCATTCTTTCAATTAAGGTGCTTCCATCATCAAGACTTGGTTATTGTCTTGATTACTGGAGTAGGTCATGAATGGGTTTGTTATTTCCTCTTTTGGCTTAACAGGACTTCTTATGTGAGAAAATGGGGTTGATAACTTTGGCATATTTAAGTTAGCCTCATTTATTTTGTTCATTTTTTCAGTAATAAGTCTTATTTCACTTTGAATGTTATCTTTACGATTTATTCTTCCTTCATTGCTCTTTTGTACATGGTCTAGAAGTAATTTTTAATTTGATGAAGTCTTTTCTTCAAATTTTCCAACAGAAATACTTAATTTGTTTAATTTTTCTGTCAAATTGTAAATGCTCACATCATAATTGATTGATAAAGTTTTCTCTTTATAATCTTTTATGTATTTATACAATTTTTGTTGTCCTTGTATTAAACTTTGAGTATTTTCAATGAGAGTTTTTTGGTTTATGATTTCCAACCATAAATTTAATGTTATCAATTTCTTTTTTGTTTTGTACAAAAGTTTTTGTTGAAGATGATAAGCTGTTATTTATTTCTTTTAAGGATAGTAGACTATTTTTGATGTCTTTAAGAGGTAAGATACTATTTTCAATTTCATTCAAAGTATTTACAACATGAGGAGACAAATTTATTTCTTTGGGAAATGCAGTTGTCTCATTCTTTGTTCCTCTTTGTCCTTGAATTCCATCAAGGTTCTGGCCATGTTGAAGACATTTTCCATGGCATCTTTTTGGACTTTTGGGATCCTTTAACTTGGGGAAAATGGTTTCCTCCAATTCTTTTTCTTGTTCCTCTTCCCTTCTTGGGGAAGTTGATTGGCTTGAGGCTTGCTGGTAGAAGCTAATGGGGCTTCTTCCTTTCCTGCCTGCTTCTTTTTGGCATGGTATCCCAACAAAAGCTGCTCCAAAACAGTAACTTCAAGAAAGCTTGACTTTCCCTTTAGATTTGTGCCAGAAAATATGCCAAGAAAACCACTTCAACCCTTAAAGTCAAAAATCCTAAACATAGCCATGATTCCATTAAAAATATCATGGCACATCCTGCTTTCAGGATTTTTAATGAGCAAGAAACATCCCAAATTGCTCAGATATCTGAATCACTGCTTCTTCCAAGGCCAATTCAGGCCCAATTATTTAGCCAGAGGGAATCTGTCAGGGCTGTAATCCTTAAAGAAATTTACAACCAAGTCAAGAAAATCAAGAAAGACAAGCTGCAAGGCAACAGGCCCATTGATGCTCTTATTTAAACTTTCAAAGAAGCAAATTTTGGTTGGTCTTCTGCAAGGTATGCTGAGGGACACATTACCTCCTTGTTTTTCACTCACACCCTTGCCATAAAACTCCTTCATGGCTTTTCTCATGTCATTGTTTTTGATTGTACTTATAAAACCAATAAGTACAAAATACCCCTTTTCATATTTTTGGATTCAGATCAACCCATAAGACCTTTTCTGGTGTTTTTTTGATGAAAAATGAACCTGAACCCTCATATACTTGGGAATTGAATCAATACATAGAAAAAGTCCTCAACAACACCAATCTTGTTCCCCCTCCACCCATTGTTATTTACAGGAATCTGGCCTTGAAGAACTCTCTTAAGAAGCTCTTCCCAGACTCCAAAGTCATGTTATGCATTGGGCATATCAATAAAGATGTATCTGCTCATTACATGAAGAAAATTGGTCATGGAACTTATTTTGAAAATCTTATGAGCCTCTGTAATCAGGCAATATAATTTTATCTTTCACTTCATTTCAATTTTTTTAGCTGTTTTTCTTATCATTGTTTATATTAATTACTTTGGGATTGATTTCTCAGGTTATGTATTGATCCACTGAAAAGTCTTTCAAAGAAAATTGAAAGAAGCTTCAAAAGCAAGTCAGAAATCCTGAAGTCTTACAATATTTGGAAAGTACCTGGCTTCCTCTAAAGGATTATTATGTGCCAGCCTGGACCAACCACCATTTCCACCTGGGTGTGGGCTCCACCTCCAGAGTTGAAGGTTCCTATGCCATGGTTAAACTTTGGCTCCAAAGGTCCACTGGTACTATTTTGGAGGTAATTAGGGCTCTACACATGGATTTCAGAAAACAATTTATTGAAATAATCAATGGAATATCCAAAGAAATTATTGTCAATGTCAAGGGCTTTCCTCCACACATCTGTTCTCTCAATGGAAAGGTGTCTCATTATGCCCTCCAGATGGCCTTTGACAATTTCAAAACCAAATCCCCCCCAATGAAAAATGCACCAAAAACACAACAACTATCAAGGCATTCCTTGCAAGAATAAGGCCCACATGGCATTTTCCAAGCCCCAAAGTCTTGAGATATCAAACATCCATCCTGAGTAGCATTTGAATTTTCCTGTCAGGATTTTTTAACTTCAGATTCTTACTTTTTTTCTTATTAACTGATTTTCTTTGTCATATTCTTCTCAGACTGGTTATCAAGGTGATTATCAAAGTGTTAAAAAAGAAGGAAATAATGGAAGACCTTTTTCAAACACCGATGGCAGAAATCCTCACAATTATTCAGCATTTTCAAGATTTTTTAACTGGGAAAGCCTCATTTGATCAAAATCCCAAGAGTCAAGAGGATGATCAATATTATGAAGACTCACCAGAATGAAAGAATATGCATGGATGACCTCAAGAAGCCAAGGATAAAAAGAAAAATAAAAATAAAAACAAAAGAGAACCCTCATGATTTGAACTCATTGAAAGTCAATCCAAGAGAAGAGGAAGACCCCCATCAAAAGTGACCAGCACAACAAAATTAAAATCACAGTCAAATGTTCCCCACCCAATTATGGGAGTGGATTCATCTGAAGATTCTGAAGATTCTGAGGCCTCATTATCAAAATTAATCAGTTCATCAGATTCACTACCCTCAGAAACTGAATTAAATGAATATGGCAGATAAGAAGTCACCATTAGAAGGTCCAAAATATTGGAAATTGGAAGAAAAACCTTACAAAGAAATTTGCACAATCCTGCCACCAGTCTGAAGATATATGCTGTAATTGTCTTGTCCTGTGAGCATTGTCAAAGCAATTATCACACAAGTGATGAATGGTCAAAGCTCTTTGTGAGTTTATGATTATTTTTAATTTATATTCCTCTTGTTTTTTTTTGATATTTATGAATTTTTGACCTTATTTTATCCGGTACCTGGCTCAGAATACTTGCCCAAGTTTATATTGAAATACACCTGCAAGCCCACCAATATCCAGGGGGATTTAAACTGTGGCTACAGAACAGTATTCCACTACATTTACAAGACTCAAGATCAATAGGCAGATGTAAGAGGTGACTTGTCTGAAGAAATTAGAAAAAATCAAGACATTTATGAAGCCATGAACACTTTAATTCCCTCAGTATCCTCTTCTTTGGAAAGGCTTGACTGTTATGATGATGTTGGCCAAGCTCCGAAAAGCAAGTGGATGCCCATTCCTGACATTGGGGATCCAATTGCAAATAAGTATCAAAGACAAGTTTTCTTTTATTCAACAGTCCAATCTTTCTCTTTTTCACCTTATTTCTGTCCTCACAATGACAATCCCTACATTTTCATCTGCTTCATGGATAGCTGTTCTCATTTTGTTCCACTGAATATAATCATTTTTAAAATTTATCAACTCCCCCCAGTTACTGTGAATGTCAGCCTGTGACTCAAACCCAGAGCACAAGCATGACAGCCAAATACCATAAACCATTGGTAAAGCCAAAATACCACCAAAACATGGAGCTCAGCCAAATAAGCTCAAAAAGTATCAAAGGAAAGAGAAACCCACCAACTTCCAAATACACAGCTCCCACTATCATAGGACAAAGAATAAGAAAGTTATTCCTAATCAAAGCTGTTGCTGAGCAGAAACCTTAATTCTCACCTCTCATCTGAAATCCAGAGGAAGACGCTTAACCCTATCAAATGGGTATTCAAATTGAAGCTCTAAGTCAAGGCTATCCAATGGTACTAGCCACACTGAGATAGCTTCAAAATTATAGGAGCTATAGCCAAAATAAGGTCAAATAAGGGTGAATAAAATATTCACCTCTCTTCTAGCTTCTACAGTTATAGTGCAAGAAAACTAAAGTGCATTTTTTGGAAAGAGAGAAATAAGGGTTATCTGATGGTTCCTTTTATTTCTCCATATTTCATCTAGAACAAAATTTATGGAACAAATAAGCTCCATACAGATATTGAGAAAATCATAAGTATGAATAACAAAACTTGTACATGGCATAACTTGCCATATTTAATATTACCCACACCAAATGAGGTACCATTGTGTAGATCTCATTCAGTCCTACACAATGAACCAATTTTGAGCTCAATATCTCAAAAACTGACGAAGTTATCACAGTTTTAACGTTAAAATCCCACAATTGGGCCAATACACCTTTACTGTGGGATAATATCCCCAAACCATGATTATGAGGTGTAAAATAGACAAAGAAGGATGTGTATACTTCAATACCTCATAGTTAATTCAATACTGGGGTCCCATACAGGTTCTGTACAACATGCTACACGTCATACATGTTAGAAGAGGCCTGAGTGATCCCCAGATGAAAGTTTTCACCCTGTATTGGTGAAAAATGCCAAGATGCTAACAAAGTGTATACACGCTTTGTGGAAACCACAAGCCATTACTATGAAGTGAAAAACTCTTCACTTACTCTACATGGATGGTCTAGAGGACCATCCCACCCCATTTTAGGATAAAAGGAGGCCTTTTCTCCATGAGAAAAGGTTCTCTCATCCTGCTCTTCAATTCCTACATAGTAAAACTGTCAAAAACAGTTATACTCTTGGAAAAAAATCAGGTATACTTCTAATCTTAATTATTGTTGTAGTTATTATTGTAACCCAACAGATAATTATTGCACCCAGGGCTTTCAACAGCGCTCACCACAATTAAAATTGCTTAGTAAATCCCTGAAGTACTACTCTCAAACCTTTTTTTAAATAATTTTATCTGTGTCATCGTCACAGTTAGAGCTGTATATACAATTTTATTTACTCTATCTTAGCCTCAGCCTGATATTTTGGGGGCCTGGCCATGTTTCTTTTGACTTCTTGGACCTTATTTCGCATGAAATTGGGTTTTTCTCTTTTATTCTTATTTTTCTGACATGATTGCTTCTATTTTTAGGCTTCAAAATTTGTAACAAAAATAATAGTATAATATTTTCTTGTTACTATTGTTTTTTCAGTGGTATACAATTGTAAGGTTTGACTATGAAACAATAAGTAAAAATTACTAATATTTTACTTATTGTACTCTGAATGTCCTTATAAATAAAGTAAATAAGATGAAAATAATGATAATAATAAAGAATTATTATAATTAAGGTGTAAAAATAATTATATTATTGATTAAAGAAAATAATATAATAAATCAATATATTAATATATAATAATTAATATATTTAAAAGCTCTTTATTATTGTTACCAACAAATAATAAAGGGTTAAGAGTTTTTTTTTATTGATAAAAAACAATTTATAACAATAATATCACTAATATTAAAGTTGTAAATTAATATAAATACCATTTATATTAATTAAAGAATTATTAAAAGCAATAACAAACAGAAATTATTATAATAAGAGGAAATAACCTACTTTTAACACTTAGTATAATGATATGGAATAATTTTACGCCAAATAATATTAATATAACTTATTCAAATTGTATCTACAATAGAAAATAACGGATTACAAATTTTCTTGATTTTATGTGGATTTGAGATTTTTAAGAGAATTATGACAAAACAGCAGAACAATTGAATTAATTACGTCAAAAAATGATTATTATAAAAAATATTATTGTTGGTCTATAATAATATAAAATATTTATATATATAGAATAAAGATGTTACCTTTGATTTAATTGTTTTAATGTTTTGATACGTCTGCGGGGAAAATAGAGTAAAAACAGCTCTATTTATAGTAAATACCTCCCTTCTAGAGTTCATTAGGCTTCCAGTAGACATTTACTGATGGTATCACTGGAAATGATCGGTATTCTAAGGTTTAGTGATGATTACGTCATGATCAAACCATCTTATCTTATCATTACACCATTATTTAGAGTTATCACTATAACTCTAAGTTTGATGACATCATAGGCTTGGCAGAAGCCTAACCTCTGTGGATTGTATTAGTATGAATGATAATATAATAGTATTCACCAGTTTCATCACTTATATAGCTTTTGAACTTAAAATAAGATTACAGTGAGTGATCATAAATGATCAAATTTAAGCTTAAACTTTGATAATTAATAACTTTCAACTTATACATTCTACAGCTACTCCAAGAGTGGATCTGAATAGCTTGCCATGTCCTTATCAAACTGCCAAGAGCATTTCATTACATAATCAAAAACCTTTTTTTGATTATTTGTATTGTAACTAATCTTTTCTGTCAAAATATAATATTTTAAACTTAAAACCATGATTTCAAGGGGTTATACCTTTAATATTATAATAAAAATTACATAATTCTTCACATATGAACTGGTAGATAATTACTGTCTACTTTTTTTAAGTTTGGACCACTTTCACAACAAAGTGGTCAACAGCTCCATTGATTTTATTCAATAATCCATTACAAGTTTTAACCTTGTTTATAGATTGTGAAATAAAGTTCATATGTGTGTTGTTACAGTAATTATGTGGTGAATTTTTTTGTGGTTTATCTCCCTATTCTCTTTTATATTTCAAGAGATATTAGCTAAAAACCATCAATATATGCATTGACCAAAAAAGTGCATATATTCAGCTTAATTCCTGATGTATTGACTTTAGAGAATAGCTTTATAATTTTTTATATGTGAAACTCTATGGAGAATCCAAAGGTACAGTTTATTTAACATTTTGCTTCATTGATTTCTGATTTAAATAAGGTTTTATAACTTTTTTAATGTATTATTACTTATACTTTAGTAATCATTGACTTTTCAGATATGACATAAAAATGACATATGAGTATTTTACCATGAGGAATCTAATTGTATAATTTATTTCACATTTTTACTCATTAGATTCTGAGTCAATTCAGATTTTGTACTTATTTATGGTATTTTTACTAGTCTTTGAGATAGTTATTATAAGTATAATTACTAAAGAAATTTTGCTGTGACCCTATTGCATATGTGGTCATATCTCAAAGGCTCACACAAATAATATACCACTGTTCTTTTTAATTTTTATGTGATTTATTATAGTATAATCACCATCATACATATTTTTGGCTTGTTTTGCATACTAAAACACTTAAAGCCATTAATATTGTTCTTTTTTAATTAAAAAGAAAACCTCTCTTACTGTAAAAACAGTATTGGAGGCATGGTTGGGCATATTGATAGTTTTAATTTCCTATTACATAACCACTTCTGAGATTACAGTTGTTAGTTACAAGTTAATCTCTTAGATACTGGTACACAAACAGTGCCCCAGAGATCTACAAGCTGTATGTTTGACATGTAATTGATAATCTCAATTACACTATCATAATACAAGGGTCAAATATAGAAATATATTGCCCAGAGGCCATTCTTAGACATGCAAACAGCATTTTTAGAAGTCTTAACCGACATAAGCCCTCATTTTCTTTGATTCAGTGGAAGAAAAATCCATACCACTTGAAACCCAGATACAGCCCAACATACCAATGACACCCTCAGAATCAGAGGGAAGCAAGGGAAAAGGAGAGAGGCACAGTGAATGCCTTATCACAGCAAAGAAGTGGACACCAATTTCCACCCAGAGGAGTAGAAAACCACAAAACCCTGCATCAATAAAAGGTACACCAACCTGAATAACTTTTATGGGAAGATTACAATAATTAGTCCATTTGTAGGCTCTAAAGGCAAATTTCCCAAAGCAGTAGACAATAAATTTGTACAAGGAAAAGTCAATGGTAAATACCCCAAGAACATTAAGTTTTTGACTGCTTGAAAGCACTGATATGTCACCTGTATACCTCAGGAACCAGCCAGAGAAAAGTGAAGGCTTGTCCAGAACAAGAAGACCTGGAGGAGGACAGTTTGAAACAGTTGTGGATGGCAAGACACTGAAGGAAATCATACCCACTCTGTCATTCACTTTCCAATTCAACAGAAACCTCAAACCAGAGGACTGGAAGAATATGAATCAATCTCTTCAGCTCTGCTAACTCCTCAAGAATCTTTCCCAATGGAGCATGGACAACAAGAGGCTCAACCTAGCATTCCACTGGGCAGAACTTTGATCAAGCTTTCAGAAGATATGTCTCAAATAGATACCCTTCAAATACCACATGGAAATAACCAAAGTTTGAAAACCCCACCAGGAAGTTCAGACTCTTGGAGGAGAGGGCAACCAGGATAAGTGAGAATAAAGCCACTATACAACCTATAGAAGAACAGCTGAACAAGATGGGGCCTACTCTGATTCCTTCAGGCTCACAAGGAGTAGACCAAACCATCTCTCCAGTGGCCTCACACCATTCAGGAACCAAAAGCTCAGTGGGAAAGAGTAACCGTTCTTCACAATCCCAGGTAGTTTCCAGGAGAAGACAAGGATACAAGGGAAAGAACAAGACCTCTTTCAACCAAGGGCCAAGAGAGTCAAACCCAATGATACAGAAGCTGTTGGACTCGGTGAAAGAAGTACACAAGACCCAGAAATAGTTTTAAATACTTATAGAATCAGTAGCCATACTAATACAAATATTAACCCCACTCAGACAGAACATAATGTTGTTACACCTGAGAGTAACCTAAAAAGTGATAAACTGTGGTTACAAATGTCCCAATTTGCAGTTCAAACTCAGGAACAACTTGGTTATTTAAAGAGACTTAATGAAAGATTTCAATGAAATGCAATCTTAAAAGAGGCTACAATTAAAGCCATTCAAGAGAGCTGTTCTCAATTGAAAAAAGCCTCTGAAGAAACCAGCAAAAGACTGAATCAAGTCTTTGAAGAGCAGCACCACTGCAAAAGGGACAGGGATCGTCTGGATCAGGACATAAAGAAATTGGCTAATTTATACCAAAACATGAAGCCCCAACCACAGGGCCATGCTTTGGATGATCCTTACCACCAAGAAGACATAAAACCAGATTCCTTATTGGGGAATAAGGCAAGATCTCTATCTCATTACCAAGATTGAGATAATATGTCTTCTTCTGAGAAAGAAGCCTTGAAACAGCTTCCAGAGGCCTCATGCTGGCCCAAGTTCTTTGGCACAGTAGAATAGGATCATATGGAGCTGATTGGTTATATTTATGGACTCATCATTGATGTACCAAGAATACCAGACTATTTGATTGCTGCTAGACTCAACACAACATTCAAAGTTCATGCTAGTATATGGTACACAGAGATGAAGGAAATCAATGGCAAAAGAAACTGGACATGGTAGAAGAGTCAGATTATCCAAGAGTACAGCAATGGTGCTTGGGTATGGCAAAGGATTATGTCATTTGAAAATGACAAGTACTCTGTGGAAAAATATCCATATGAGTGGTGTCTTAGACAGTCTAAAAGACTTAAAGACATTTATCTTCAAGTTAATATTCAGATGAGGAACCACAAACTCCTGACAAAAATACCAGGGGAGCTAGAGAATGCACTAAAATTCAGATGTAAACAAAGTTGCACTCTAGATGACATTGCAAACACCTTACAAGATGTAAGGAAAAGAGCAAATATAGGGAAATATTTGCAATTTAGAAGCAGTAGTTTCAAAGAGTGTCAGGCTGAGTCTATGATTAGAGTATTAAAAAGTATTTACAAATTTTAACTATGACTGTGACACGGTAAATAAGGATTTAAAAGATTTTATAACAGTAAAAGATGGTTTAATTTAATAATAAGAGGGCTTTACTATAAGGAATATAGTGGTGGTGAGCGCTGTTGAAAGCCTTGGGTGCAGCTTTACCTGTTGGGTTACAATAATAAAGACTACAATAATTTAAATTAAGAGTATACCTGGTTATTACCCAAGAGTGAAACTGTTTTTGAGAGTTTACTACATAGGGTATTTAAGAGCAGGATGAGGAGACAATTCTAGCTGTGAAAAGCCTCCTTTTTATCCTGAAATGAGGTGGAAAGGGTGCTAGACCTTTCCACAAAGAGGAAGTGAAGATTTTTTCACTCTCTAGGACTGGCTTGTGGTTTGCAAACATCCTGTATAGCCTGTATTGGGCCCAGATGTGGTTTTGAAACCACATCTGGGCGGTTTTCACCAATACAGGGTGAAAATTTTCATCTGGGGACCTCACAGCCTGATTCTGACGTGTATGACAAATAGAATGCTGTACAAAAACTGTATGGGACCCCAGTATTGACTGACTTATGAGGTATTCAAGTATTAACATGATTCTTTGTCTGTTTGACACCTCATAATCAGAGTACAACTGTATCCTGTCATAATACAGCTGTATTGGTCATATTGTGGGATTATAGCTTTCAAATGGCCATACCTCTGTCAGTTTTTGAGATATCATGCTCATCTTTGGTTCATTGGATAGCCCTGTATGCGCTCTACACAATGGTACCCAATTTGGTATGTTTATCATTAAATATGACAAAGTTATCCCATGTACAAGGTTTTTTGTACATAGGCGTGGTTTGGGCCAAAAGATGTATTGAGCTTGTTTGCCTCATAGCTTCTGTTATAGTTGAGATATGAAGAAGTGGATGGCACCATCAGATAGCCCTGATTGTGCTCTTTCCAAAAAGACCCCACTTCAAGTATCCCACACTAAAACTGTAGAAGTTAGATGAGAGGTGAATGTTTTGTTCACCCTTATTTGGACTGAAATTGACCTCAACTCCAGTAATATTGGTGCTAGCTCAGTTTGTCTGGTACCATTAGATAGCCCTGGCTTAGAGCTTCACTTTGAGTACCCATTTGATGGGGTTAAGCCTCTCCTTCTAGATTTTAGATGAGAGGTGAAAATTAAGGTTTATGCTCAGCAATAACTTTGAGCAGGAATAACTT
The DNA here is from genome assembly GCA_023105745.1 of Austropuccinia psidii. NCBI lineage: Eukaryota > Fungi > Basidiomycota > Pucciniomycetes > Pucciniales > Sphaerophragmiaceae > Austropuccinia > Austropuccinia psidii. The sequence continues at coordinate 20,193,408 of JALGQZ010000014.1, read as the reverse complement.
TGTTGTTTCTTGTCCTATGGTGATGGGACTTATATTTTCAGAAAGAGGTTAGTTTCCTCTTTCTTTTGATACCTTTTGAGCTGATTTGGCTCAGCTCCATGTTTTGGTGGTATCTTTGCTATACCATTGGTTTATGGTATTTTGGCTGTCATGCTTGTGCTCTGGTTTTGGGTCACAGGCTGACATACCCTCCCGCTAAAAAAGGCTCATCATTGATGAGACTCTTCAGTCCTCCTAGAGGCCCTGAATCTTCTTAGATGAAGGTTCCCATCTGGTATGGCATCTTCTGCCAACCATTTGTCTTTATCAGCTGTGTGGTGTTTGAATCTGACTAAGTATTGTCTTTGATCCTTTCCATTAAGTCTGATCTTTCTGGCCCTGATTATTTTACTCACAGGTCCTGGGGAATCCTCCACTTCCACTATATCAGGTGGTCTGGGGTTTTTCTTCCTAGAGGGGAACTTATCCTCCTCTGTCTGGAAGTATGGTTTGACCAAGCTTACTGGGAAGACTGGGTGCTTCCTGGAAAATTCCTCTGTAAGTTTGACTTCTACTGCATTCTTTGCTATCAACCTAATGATAGTAAAAGGCCCTAAAAATGAGTCCCTCATACTCTTGGGTCCTTTAAGATTATTAAAGTTAAGTGTAGACACTAGCACCTGGTCCCCTTCCTTAAAGTCAGGTTCCATGTGTGTCTTGTCCCACCTCTGCTTATTGTATTCTTTTGCCTCAACTATGCATTTGGCAGCTGTGTCACAAGCCCTCTTCCACATATCATGGAAGTCTTTGGCTGTGGGGTGGATGGTTAGAAGATTCTTCTTTAAGTGATCCACAGGAAACAGGGGATTCCACCCTTTCTCTATCACTGCAGGTGTTTTTCCTGTTGTAGAGTGCTGACTTGTATTATAAGCCAGCTGGACAGCTGGTAGAAGGGTAACCCAGGCATGGGTGTATCCTTCATGGTCCTTGTATTCCATGCCATAGGCACAGAACCTTGTAAGGATGTCTTCCATAGTCTGGATCATCCTCTGAGATAGTCCATCTGTTTGGGGATGGTAATCTGTGGAAAAAGCAAGCTTGGTGCCAAGCATGTCATACAAGTTGGTCCAAAATTCAGATGTGAATTTTGGGTCCCTATCACTAATGATGATTTTAGGGACTCCACAGGTAGATATGATGTTATTCCAAAATAACATGGCAGTATCCATGGCTGTATCCTCCTTGTGGCATGGTAGACTCCTCATGCTCTTTCTGAACCTATCAACTATGATTAGGCAGGCATTGTAGTTCTCTTTGCCTCCTGGGACAAGTCCCATGACCCAGTTCATGTTGATGGTTTCCCATGGGTGCTTGGGTTCCTCTATGTGCTGAAGTAACCCATACTTCTTCCCATGTTTCCTGTTTGCCTTTTGGCATCTTTCACAGGTGTTGATGTATTCAATCAACTCCTGCTCCCACTTGGGCCACAGCTACCCTCTCTTTGGTCCTGTCTTCACTCATGTGTCCCATATAGGGGCAGTCATGGCATTCCTGCAGGATAAATGAGATGTGGTTTCTGTCTACCACTGTGAGTGCACTTGTGTGCTTTTCTCTGTGGTAGAGGAGGCCATCTATAAGGAAAAACTTGTTAGCCTTATAGGCCCTCAACCAGGGTTCTTCCAGTTATGGACTCCTGTATTTTTTTGAAGGAGTTGTAGTAGTATGCCACACTGTTTGTGTTTGGCATAAGACTTCAGTACTGCACTAAAGAATTCACTGTGCAGTTCAGAGGAACTTATTCCCAATATGGGAGTTTCTGTCTCCTCTGAATCAGTGTCTCCACTGTCAGGGGTACCACTCTCTGGTGCCCATTCAGAAAATCTAAAGTTCTTCCTCCTATCTATTTCCATGGAATGGATAGTAATTTTGGCTGCAACTTCAGGGTCATAAGCTAGATTGCTCTTGACATTATCCAGTGGCCATCTGCATTGGTATGACTTTTACCCTCTTTGTATATGATCATCATGTTCCCTCTATACTCCTGGATAGCTATTTGCCATCTCAGCATGTGTCCTTTTGTAGTCTTCATGTTTAGTAAAGACTTTAAGGCTGTGCAGTCTGTGTAGAATTCAAATACTGCACCCTCCAAATAATAATGGAGTTTCTCTAGAGCCCAGACTAGACATAGACATTCAGTCTTGGTGGCCCCATACCTGGCTTCTGAATATTTCAGTTTCCTTGAGATGTAGCAAATCACTCCTTCTCTTGGTTCACCATCCACAATTTGTCTTTGGTGAAGGGCTGCTCCTAGGCCTTGACTGCATGCTGCATCTATATATAACTTGAATGGTAGTTCAAAGTCAGGTAAGATGAGTACAGGTGCATTTGTAAGTTCATATTTGATCCTCTCATATGCATCCCTCCTTTCCTTGGTTATTTCAAAAACTACATCTTTTGAACATAACTTGTATAACCTACTAGTTATGTGTGCAAAGTTTTTGATCTGGTTTTTATAGTAGCTAGCAAACCCAATAAAAGACTGTATCTCTTTGATGCTTGTTGGTACTGACTTTTGCAGTACTTCTGCTACTTTATTTTGGTCAATTGCCAGACTAAGACCTGAGACTTTATGTCCTAGAGCCAGTAACTCTTGTTAGCCAAAATTGCACTTTTTAAGTGAAATTTTGAGATTTATGGGTGTGCATTTACTTAGTACTCTGTCTATGTATTGCACATGGTTCTCCCATGTCTCTGAGTATCTAATTATATCATCAATATATACTACCATCCAGCCTTCCAATATTTTATCTTGAAATATTGTGTCCATCATCCTTTGGAAGTGGGCTGGTGCATTCTTGATGCCAAATGGCATTCTGGTGTACTCATATATGCACATATGTCATATTATTCTGAGTAATTTCATGGAGTTTGGTTTAACTCCATTTTGGTGGAAACCTTCCATACAATCCATTTTGGTTATGTATTTTTCTTTAGCCATTTTATCCAAGGCATGAGGTATCCTGGGTATAGGGTACCTGTCTGCTTTTGTGTAGTTATTCAGAGATCTGAAATCTCCACACAGTCTAGACTTGCCATCATACCAGGTGATTAGGAGAGGGGTGGTGATTTCCACTATTTCATTATGTCCAATCTTCCTGATGACATCCATATCCAGGAGTTCATTGATATGTTTCTCAATTTCTTTCCTGGTTTCCAGGCTTGCTGGATAAGGGGGTCTCCTAAGCATGGGTGGATAAGGCCTTTCCACATCCAGATATAGTTCTATATCATGGCCTTTGATCTTGCCTAATGGTTCTTCACCAATGGCTAATGCTGGTTTGTTCTTCCTCAGCATCTTCAGTAAACTTAGTTTCTGTTTCCTGGTGAGGGTAGTGCTAAACTGTGCCTCTCTGAATTCCTTCAGAAGTTCTTCTAGTGGATTCTGAGAAGATATCTGGTATATATCAAGTGAAAATTTCTTTTCCTTGTTAGTACCAATGGTGATGTGCCTATTTTTACTGTTGTAAATGTCTATGCCATACATCCTCTGGTAATCTGTTCCCAGTAAAAACCCTTGGATGTGGGCATCATTAAGCACTACAAACTCTGGGTTGAGTCTGATATTACCCTTCCTGTGGGGTATAATTATCTCTTTGATAATTGTCCCAATGGAAGTCATCCTCCCTGATGCACTTTTAAAGTTCTTTGGCTTAGTGGGCAGGAGTTGTTTTTCCCAGTTTGGGAAGTGGGTATCCAGGTAGTTTCTGGCCACTATGGAGCAGTGAGCCCCACTATCAATGATCAGTGGATGCTGAGAATTGTCAATGCAAACAGTCATTTTTGTGGCTGTCCCATGTATATATGCCATTCCTTTGGTTGGTGTAACCAGGAATGTTTGTGCATCTTGTGTGTGTTTGCACAAGTTTTTATTAGCAGTGTCCTGTGGCATGCCTGCTTCCAACTGTATGTCCTGAATTTCTAGTGGGGTTTCCTCTTGGTATTCCGCTAGAAATTGCTCCCTTGGGTCTTGATCATCATCAGATGGTTCTCTGATGACATCACCCATGGAGTCTGACTCAGAATCCTCTGTTGGAGGTTCTTACTCAGGGACTTTCTCTATGGCATAGACTTTTTTCTTTGCCTTTGGACAGTTGCTAGCATAGTGATCTGTTGAACCACAATTGTGACAAGAATTCCTCTTCTTTGCCACTTCTGACACTCTTTCTTTGGGTTTGTCTTTAAACTCTACCCTGAAAGGTTGTTTCTCTTTGAAACTACTGCTCTTATATGGGGTGAATTTCCCTATATTAGTCCTTTTCCTTATGTCTTGTAAGGTGTTGGAAATGTCATCTAGAGTGCAATTTTGGTTGCATCTGCATTTTACTGCATGCTCTAGCTCTCCTGGAAATTGTGTCATAACTTTGTGATTCCTAATTTGGATGTTCATCTGAGGACCAATGGCTTTAAGTCTTTTAGACTGTCTAAGACACCACTCATATGGATCTTTGTCCACAGAGTATTTGTCATTTTCAAATGACATGGTCTTTTGCCATATCCAAGTTCCATTACTGTACTTTTGGATGATTTGACTCTTCCACCATGGCCAGTTTCTTCTGCCATGGATTTCTTTCATTTCTGTATACCATATACTGGCATGGCCTTTAAATGCAGTATTCAATCTAGCAGTGAGCCAGTAGTCTGGTTTGCATGGTACATGAATGAAGAGTCCATCAATATAATCTATGAGTTCCATATGATCATATTCTCCTGATCCAGAGAGTTTGGGCCAGCTTGAGGCCTCAGGAAGCTGTTTCAAGGCTTCCTTCTCTGAATAATACATTCCATCTCCATCCTTGTATTGTGATGGAGATCTTGCCTTATTCATCAACATGTCATGTGGTTTGATGTCATCTGGTTGATATGGATTCTCCATTACTTGGCCTTGTGGTTGGGGCTTCAGGTTATGGTAGACATTAAAGAATTTGTTTATGTCTTGTTCCAGACAATCCCTGTCCCTTTTGCTGTGGTGTTGTTCTTCAAAGACTGTATTCAGTCTTTTTTTGGTTTCTTCAGAGGCTTTGCTCAGTTGAGCATATCCTTCTTGAAGATTCTTAACTATCTGTTCCAAGGAGGCTTGAGTTTTTCTCATCCTCTCTTGGCCAGCTTCAATTTCTGCAAACTGCTTTGCAGATTGCTCAGCATATTGGGACATTTGTAACCACAGTGTATCACTGTTGATATTACTCTGAGATGTGACAATGTTATGTTCAGTCTGAGTGGGGGTAATGTTTCTATTACTAGGACTACTGATTCTAGAGTGGTTTACAGCTGCTTCTGGTTCTTGTGCACTTCTTTTACCAAATCCAACACCTTCTGAATCATAGGGTCTGACTCTTTCCTCCTCTGGTTTAAGGAGGTTTTGTTCTTGCCCTTGTTTCCTTGTCTTCTCCTGGAAACTTCCTGGAATTGTGAAGAATGGTGACTCTTGGCCACTGATCTGCTGGTTTCTGAATGGTGTGAAGCCACTGGAGAGCTGATTTGGCCTGCTCCTTGTGAGCCTGAAGGAATCTGAGTAGGCCCTGTCTGGGTAAACTGTTCTTCTATAGCTTGGATAGTGGCTTGATTCTCCCTTATCCTCTGTGCCCTTGCCTCCAGGAGTCTGAACTGCCTGGTAGGATTACAAGCTTTGGTGATTACCATCAGGTCTTTGAAGTCTATCTCTTTGAGACAGATCTTCTGGCAACTTGCTCCAAGTTCTGCCCAGTGACTTGCCAGGTTGAACCTTTTGTTGTCCATGCTCCATTGAAATAAATCTTTGAGGAGTTGGTGTAGCTGAAGAACTTGATCCATATCCTTCCAGTCCTCTGGTTTGAGGTTCCTGTTGAATTAAAGTGTGAATGGCAAGGTTAATATTATCTCCCTCATTGTTTTACCATCCACCACTGTGTCCAAGGTGTCCTCTTCCAGGTCTTCTGGTTCTGGACAATCCTTCTCTGTCCTCTGGCTGGTTCCTTTGGAAGCCAAGGTCTCTGAGGTATGCAGGGGACATATCAGTGTTTGCAAGCAGTCAAAAACTTTATTTTGTTAGGGTATCTACCTTTGACTGTGCCTTGTATAAATTTGTTATCTGCTGATTTGGGCAGTTTGCCTTTGGAGGTTACAACTGGGTTAATAATTGTAATTTTTCCTGTACAAGTGGTTAAGGTTGGTTTACCTTGTATTGAAGCGGAGTTTTGTGGTTTTCTACTCCTCTGAGTGGCTATTGGTGTCCACTTTTTAACTGTAATGAGGCCTTCACTAAGTCTTTTTCCTTTGCCCTTGCTGCCCTCTGGTTCTGAGGGTGTCACTGGTGTGTTGGCCTGTGACTGGGTCTCAAGTGGTATGAAACTTTCTTCCACTGAATCAAACAGGAAAAGTGGGCTTATGTCAGTTAAGACTTCTTAAAAGGCTGGTTTTGCATGTCTAAGAATGGCCTCTGGGCTTGTATATTGTTACAATATGCCCTTGTATGATGACAGTGTAATTGAATTAAAAATTCCACGTCAAAAATACAGATTATTGATATGTGGCAGACTGTTTGTATACCAATATCTTACAGAATACTTGTAGTTAGCAAGTATAATCTGTCAAAGGTGGTGTATTACAGGGCAATTGAGTTAACAATGTGCCCAAACACGCCTCAACTGTTGGTTTATCAGTATGAGCTGTCTTGATTCAATTAAGAGTTAAGACGGTATTAGTGGCTTACAAGTGTTTTTATATACAAAACAGGCCAAAAATACTGGTTTTGTGGTTATTAGCCACGTGACAGATACTCTTTAAAATATGAGTATTTTTAAAAAATAAGGAAATATATATAAAAAATATATATTTTTAAAGAAAATGACACCTAAAAAAGATAAAACAAGTGTCAATAAATGATAAAAGAGAAAAAACTTACTTGTAAAGGTCCAAAAAAAGTTTTAAAACATGGCCAGGCCCCCAAAATGTCAGGCTGAGTCTATGATGAGAGTATGAAAAAGTATTTACAACTCTTAACTATGACTGTGACATGGTAAATAAAGATCTAAAAGATTTTATAAGAGTTAAAGATGGTTTAATTTAATAATAAGAGGGCTTTACTATAAAGAATTTAGTGGTGGTGAGCGCTGTTGAAAGCCCTGGGTGCAGCTTTACCTGTTGGGTTACAATAATAAAGACTACAATACTTTAAGTTAAGAGTATACCTGGTTATTACCCAAGAGTAAAACTGTTTTTGACAGTTTACTACATAGGGTATTCAAGAGCAGGATGAGGAGACAACTCTAGCTGTGAAAAGCCTCCTTTTTATCCTGAAATGAGGTGGAAAGGGTGCTAGACCTTTCCACGTAGAGGAAGTGAAGATTTTTTCACTCTCTAGGACTGGCTTGTGGTTTGCAAACAGCCTGTATAGGCTGTATTGGGCCCAGATGTGGTTTTGAAACCACATCTGGGCAGTTTTCACCAATACAGGGTGAAAATTTTCATCTGGGGACCTCACAGCCTGATTCTGACATGTATGACGAATAGAATGCTGTACAGAAACTGTATGGGACCCCAGTATTGACTGACTTATGAGGTATTCAAGTATTAAAATGCTTCTTTGTCTGTTTGACACCTCATAATCAGAGTACAACTGTATCCTGTCATAATACAGCTGTATTGGTCATATTGTGGGATTATAACTTTCAAATGGCCATAACTCTGTCCGTTTTTAAGATATCATGCTCAGAGTTGGTTCATTGGATAGCCCTGTATGGGCTCTACACAATGATACCCATTTTGGTATGGTTATCATTCAATATGACAAGGTTATCCCATGTACAAGGTTTTTTGTACATAGGCATGGTTTGGGCAAAAAGCTGTATTGAGCTTGTTTGCCTCATAACTTCTGTTATAGTTAAGATATGAAGAAGTGGATTGCAAAATAAGATAGCCCTGATTGTGCTCTTTCCAAAAAGACCCCACTTCAAGTATCCCACACTAAAACTCTAAGGTGTGGATATGAAACTTTGATTAAAAATCAAGTACTTTTCCTGTCCTCAAAATTTGTAGAAGGTAAAAATCAATTAAAAATAGTAAAGAATATTATTTTTAAGAGAAAACACACCAAATTTATTTTTTATAACTTTATTAGTATAAAACAATAATAATATAAAGATTTATTGTTTTACCAACAATAAAAATTTATCCAAAAAATACTCTACAAGAGATATTTTAAGGCTACGAAAGAAATTTCTTCAAGAGCAATTTCAATTGGAATTAATTGAGCAAAGAACTGCAAGCAATTAATTAAAGAACAAAGTCTTTAAAAAGAATATTAAAGAGAAAACGCACCCAAAAGTGACCAGAGTGAATTTGGAAACAAAGTGACAAAGTTTATAGTGATGAAAGATGCTTTAATTCACTTTTTGGGGTGGTTCAGGGGTAAAAATGATTATAAAAGTTACAAACAATGATTATAATGATTTTTTCCGTGTTTAAAAGGTTTAAAATGATTTAATAAAGGTTGTTGGAATTTATTATTGATTGGTTTAACAATGTTTAAACTAATTATAAAAGGAAAAGATTCTAACATGAAGAGAAAAGTGTGGCAAAGAAGACATTCTTTTATAGCCATCAATTTTCTTACTCAAAAAGTAAAATTTACTCTTGTCAGTCGTGAAAAACAGTCTGACAACAGAAAAGCCAATTATGGCATCATTGAACCCTGGTTTAGACCAAAAAGGGCTGGTTCAAGCCATTTTAGACCCTTAAATCAGCCATTAATATAGCAATACCAGGCCTAGAGCCTCCAAAACACGTCAGAATGTGTGTCAGAGACGTAGAAACCAGTTAAAAATGTTTTTACTATGATGGTTTTATCTTAAGGGTAGTTTTACCCTCTTGGCAACAGCTAAACCTACCCCAGTTGTTATCAGCACCTCATCATCAATTGAGTCCACAGACCCTGTAACTCAATTCAAGGCAAAAAGTGATGAACTTTTGTGTGAATTTTGACATCCCACGCCTGTCAGCAAGGAATTTGGGGGTCTAGCTCCCCCTTAAAGCTGGAGTTCCTTTTCCCCCCCAAATTTAATCTTTCCAATTTATTTTTCCTTTAATTCCTCATCATGTATTATACTTATAATTTACATATGTAATTCAATTCAATTGTACAGTACAATACAGTAATAATTGACACCTCATATGTAAATCAAAGTTCACTTATGTAATACACGCGCACATTTTGACATTTCAATTGAATTCAATTGAAAATACTTCAATTCCTCATAACTTCTAAACTAAACACAACACCTCAATTTTAACACAAAAATTGATGGTTAACACCACATGTGGTGTGAATTAAATTGAGGTTTTGAGGATTTTCAACTTTTTTATTGAAAATACTAAAAACTTAATTTAAGCTTATTTAGAGTTGAGTTACAAGAATTTCACTCAGAGGTGACCCCACCTGATTTTTTATGAGGAATCCAATGGTGAAATAATTTTTATGTGTTTATTTATTGAATAAAAATTTATAATAATTTTTATTTAACCTTTTTCCAAATTTATTGATTTTTTCACAATTTTGTTAAAATTACATTTTTACTTAATTTTTTCAAGTATAAATGTAATTTTATACTTACAAAATTTAATGTATTTTTATTTTTAAATTGTAATTAATTTTTTATTTTGAATATAATTTTTTATATTTATATTTTGATTTTTATTTTAATAATAAGTTTATTTTATTTATATTAATAAGTTATTTTTGTATTTGTGGTCTTTTGGCTATATGAAATTACCTCTAAGGCTCACATTCCCTCCCCCTAAAAAAGAATATTACTTTTTAATATTGGTGTTTCTAGTGTGTGTGAATATCCTGAGGAGTTTGGTAGCTTCTGGTATATATTTTTCTTCTAACCATTCATCTTCACAAGTTGGGTCACTGTACCTAACAAGGTATTCCCTTACTTTCTTGGTTCTTAATTTCCTTTCTTTAAGAACTTTGGTAATTTTCTTAGTACCAGATGTCTCAATAGGAGGTATAACTTGGGGAATCTTATTCCTCAAGGGAAATTTCTCAGCATCACTATATTTATATGGCTGTATCAAGCTCACTGGAAATGTAGGGTGCTTATTGCTAATATCCTGCAAAACCTAAGAATGACTGAATTTCCTTCATATTCTGAGGTATGGGTTTTAGCAATACTGTTGCAGCTTTGTTTTTGTCAATTCCAAGGGACAAACCAGATACAACATGTCCTATTGCTTTAAGTTCTTTAAATCCAAAATGACATTTCTTCAAGGAGATGTTCATGTTTACTGATTGAATTTTTGTCAAAACTCTTGATAATTTGTACATGTGCTCCTCCCAAGTCTTGGAACAGACAATAATGTCATCAATGTAAATGATTAATCATCCCTCTGAGAGTTCTTCAGGGAAGATTTCATTCATCATTCTTTGGAAATGTGAAGGTGCATTTTTGATACCAAAGGGCATCCTCAAGTATTCATACACTCCCCAATGAACAATAATTCTCAAGTATTTTCTTGCTCTTGGTGTCACCACATTTTCATGGAATGCTTTAAGGGCCTCCATAGTGGTTATATACACTGCTTGAGATATTTGAGTAAGGGCAATTTGGATTTTTGGTATTGGGTATCTGTCTGGAACAGTGTAAGTGTTCAGAGCTCTAAAGTCCCCAACCATTCTGGATTTTCCATTATGCCACGCCACTATGACTGGTGTAGTTATTTCTACTTCTTCATTGTGGCCTACTTTTCCTATTACACCAAGGTCCAGAAGTTCTTTGATATGAATTTCTAGAGCTTCTCTTGATTTTGGACTTTCTGGATAGGCAGGTCTTCTTAAGAGTGGTGGATAAGGTCTCTCAATGTTAAGAATGATATCAACTTCATGACCAATAATTGCTCCTAGAGGTTTTTTGTCTGTAGCAAATGCTCCTCTGTGGTCATACAAAAGGGAAAAAAGTTCATTTTCTTGTTTATCAGTCAGATGAATGCTTATTTCAGCCTCATTTAACTGTTCAGACTTGAATTTTTCTAACTCTAAGTTGACTGGTGATACTTTGTTTACTGTAATTTGTCTTTTAAATGGTAAAAAGGCAAATTTTTGGCGCTTATTGTCTCCAATAGTAAAGTACCTGTCTTTGTTATTATGTAAATCTATCCCATACATGATTAAATAGTCATTTCCCAATATAAAATGGGTACTAGAGCAATTTTCCATAACAATAAATTCAACTGTGATTCTTAAATTCCCATTTATGTGTGGGAATATGACATTGGTCTCAAAGATTCCTAATGCTTTCATTGGGTTACTTGCACTGTTGAGTTTTATTCCATCAATTGGTAACAATTGGTCTTCAAAATTTGGTACACAAGTCTTAAGAAAATATTTTCCAACACAAGAGCAGAAGTCTCCTGGGTCAAGCAAAAGTTTGGTGGGCTTTTTGTCAATCACCACTTCTGTTATACAGGAGGTACAAGCTGTATAACCTTTCCCTCTATTTGGTCTTGTCTTCATAAGTTGTGCATCTTGAACTTTTGATAAATCAACTTGACCATTGCTCCATTGTGGCAAGTGGGAATAAGATTCCATGATGTCAAAAGTGGCATTGATATTTTCTATATCTTTTGAAGATTCAGAAAATATGGATGACTTATCATCTGAATTGTCTTCAGTTATGTCTTCTTTTTCAGAATCTGGTTCCTTTTCAATGTCAATCTCATCGATTTTCCCCCTTTTTGGACATGTATTGGCTAAATGTGTGGTGCTTTGGCAAATATGGCATTTTCTGACTGTATCTGCAGATTTATATTTAATATTACTAGAATTTTCTTTGGGGTTTTTGTCCACAGAATCTTTCCAAGGTGTATTAAACCTTGTTTTGAGATTCACCCTACTAGAACCAATTTTGGTTCTGGTGGTTACTTCTTCTAGTATATTGATAATATCCTCTGCTGAAGATTGTTCAGTAGTCCTGCTTTTGACAGCATGCTCTAAGTCACCTCCACATTGTCTCAGAATTTTTCTATGGATCATAAATTCTGACATGTCAGGATATAATGCTGTTAATCTGTCCTTTTGTTGGCAAAACCATGGTAAATCTTTGTCTTTATCAGCATTAAATTTGGCAGATTCAAAGGCTGTTTCAGCTCTAAACATCCAAGCATCATTTTCCCATTTGTTGATGATTTCGGTTTTCCACCAAGTCCAACTCTGGTGTCCATGTGCTTGTCTTATTTTGATTCACCATCTGTGAGCTGATCTGGTAAACAAGGTGTTAAACCTGGCTGTTACCAATCTGTCTGGTAATTCAAAAGCATCTTTGATCATGTCAATACCTCTAATGAATTCCATATGGTCATACTCTCCTTCACCACTGAAGTGAGGCCATTCTTTAAGTTTTGGAACTTCTTTCAAGATTGCTTGGCCCATTGATGGTTCCAAGTTATGAAAAGAAGTGGATAATTCATTCTTTAATTGTGAATTATCAGGATCCAATACTTGTGGATTTGGAATTCTTGTGCCCTCATTTTGATTTAGAGGTGTAGACATTCTTGGTAAGGTGTTCAGTATTTGTTCAATGTCATTTATTTTACTGTTGCTACACCTTTGGGAATTTCTGTATTCATGTTGGAAGCTTTGTATTAAATTTATTATTTCAATTTTATACATGTCTTCCTTATGTGTCAGTTCTTGCCATAACTCTGTCTGTCTTGTATTATCACCAGTGACTTGATTCAATTTCATTGATAATCTTGATACTTCTTCTTGTGAAGCATCAAAACACTTTTTCAAGGCAATGGTATATGTCTTTACTTCAGTAAATGAATTTGAAATGTCATCAAGGACTTTGTTGTTATCTGTTTTGATAATATTTATGGCTTGTTTAATTCTTGTTTCAATTATGTCATCAATATTGAATTTAGAATATTTATCTGTTAATTCTTTAATAATGGCAGACTGTTCATTTATTTTATTGCTAGAAGAACTATCATTATTGGAATGTCTAATTGTTCTTAAAACTTTTTCAAAACACATAAGTGTTTCATCAATTTGGCCCAGACTTGGGTTGTTTGTTTTAATGTTGTTACAAATGGTTTCATTTTTATGAGAAAGATGTTTTTTCACGTCATCTATAGCATCATACAATTCTGGGATGGAATCAAATATATCAGAAATCATTTCTGGAATCTTAATCTGGCTTCCTCCTTCTTCTGTAATTTCATCATGGTTCTGGCCATCTGAAATACATTTTCCATGGCATGCTGCTGAATCTTTGGGATTTTGTAGCCCTGGCTGTAAGGTTTTGGGGCTGATGCCTTCCCTTTGCCCTTGTTTGGAACTTGTGGCTGTTTTTTCACGTTGGAATTTCTGGTGCTGGCCACTGGGGCTGTTTTTGGCACTGGTTTGGGTGGTGGAGGGTTGTTTTTCCTCCATTCTAGTGTCAACAGCATCATGTTTTTCTTCTCCATCAATGGATGCCATCTATTGAGCAATTTGCAAGTGTTGGGATGGCCCAGGAATTTTCTTACTGTCAGGTAAGAGTTCATGCAATTCTTCCACAGGTCTGCAAGGATCTGGTACTCCTTGAATTGAAGTGCATTTTTGTATGCACTGTGGCTGGCTTTGTATATGTCCACAGAGGCTTGTTGTGGCGGTGTCAGCTCTTTTTGAAGGTAAAATAGTATTATCAGCTTCAGAATGACCCAATTTAGTTGTTTGGAAGTCATCAACTGACCCTTTTCCTTCTGTACCTGATTGGCCTCTGCCATAATCACGTCTATTACCTTTTTGGGAGCTGCTTGATGGGTTATAGCTGGCTCCTGACCTGGTTGAAGGCATAATTATGGTTTAAAAAGGCTTAAAATAGTATTTCTACGTTAAAAAAATTACTATTAGCCAAATTCTTAGCTTTCTGAAGGGTATTACTTATGTCCAAGTTAATCAATTCAGAAGATATTGGTTCAGGTTGGTTATTTTGAGTCACAATAACAGTACTATTATGGTCTGAATTAATAGTACTAGCAGGAATAATGCTGGTGACTGTTGAGGCTGTTTCAATGTTTTCTTGTCTTACCACGTTGTCAGACACTAAAATTAATCAAAAAACCAATTAATTAAGTAAGAAAAGGATATTTCAAAGAGGAAAGAAAAATATAAGCCTCACTTATAATAAGAAAAAAAATTATTTTTTATGGATTTTTTGAATTATAAGTATTTTTTATATGTTTTTAAATTTTTCAATATAAGAAAAAAGATTTAAAAAGAATAAAAAAATATTTCACAGGTAAAATATCACAGCTGGGCCCCCAAATGTAAGGTGTGGATATGAAACTTTGATTAAAAATCAAGTACTTTTCCTGTCCTCAAAATTTGTATAAGGTAAAAATCAATTAAAGTTAGTAAAGAATATTATTTTAAAGATAAAACACGCCAAATTTATTGTTTATAACTTTATTAGTATAAAACAATAATATTATAAAGATTTATTGTTTTACCAACAATAAAAATTTATCCAAAAAATACTCTACAAGAGATATTTTAAGGCTACGAAAGAAATTTCTTCAAGAGCAATTTCAATTGGAATTAATTGAGCAAAGAACTGCAAGCAATTAATTAAAGAAAAAAGTCTTTAAAAAGAATATTAAAGAGAAAACGCACCCAAAAGTGACCAGAGTGAATTTGGAAACAAAGTGACAAAGTTTACAGTGATGAAAGATGCTTTAATTCACTTTTTGGGGTGGTTCAGGGGTACAAATGATTATAAAAGTTACAAAAAATGATTATAATGATTTTTTCACGTGACTAAAAGGTTTAAAATGATTTAATAAAGGTGGTTGGAATCTCTTATTGATTGGTTTGACAATGTTTAAACTAATTAAAAAAGGAAAAGATTCTAACATGAAGAGAAAAGTGTGGCAAAGAAGAAATTCTTTTATAGCCATCAATTTTCTTACTCCAAAAGTAAAATTTACTCTTGTCAGTCGTGAAAAACAGTCTGACAACAGAAAAGCTAATTATGGCATCATTGAACCCTGGTTTAGACCAAAAAGGGCTGGTTTAAGTCATTTTAGACCCTTAAATCAGCCATTACTATAGCAATACCAGGCCTAGAGCCTCCAAAACACGTCAGAATGTGTGTCAGAGACGTAGAAACCAGTTAAAAATGTTTTTACTATGATGGTTTTATCTTAAGGGTAGTTTTACCCTCTTGGCAACAGCTAAAACTACCCCAGTTGGTATCAAAACCTCATCATCAATTGAGTCCACAGACCCTGTAACTCAATTCCAGGCAAAAAGTGATGAACTTTTGTGTGAATTTTGACATCCCACGCCTGTCAGCAAGGAATTTGGGGGTCTAGCTCCCCCTTAGAGCTGGAGTTCCTTTTCCCCCCCAAATTTAATATTTCCAATTTATTTTTCCTTTAATTCCTCATCATGTATTATACTTATAATTTACATATGTACTTCAATTCAATTGTACAGTACAATACAGTAATAATTGACACCTCATATGTAAATCAAAGTTCACTTATGTAATACACGCGCACTTTTTGACATTTCAATTGAATTCAATTGAAAATACTTCAATTCCTCATAACCTCTAAACTAAACACAACACCTCAATTTTAACACAAAAATTGATGGTTAACACCACATGTGGTGTGAATTAAGTTAAGGTTTTGCATATTTTCAACTTTTTTATTGAAAATACTAAAGACTTAATTTAAGCTTATTTAGAGTTGAGTTACAAGAATTTCACTCAGGGGTGACCCCACCTGATTTTTTATGAGGAATCCAATGGTGAAATAATTTTTATGTGTTTATTTATTGAATAAAAAGCTATAATACTTTTCATTTAACCTTTTTCCAAATTTATTTATTTTTTCACAATTTTGTTAAAATTTCATTTTTACTTAATTTTTTCAAGTATAAATGTAATTTTATACTTACAAAATTTAATGTATTTTTATTTTTAAATTGTAATTAATTTTTTATTTTCAATATAATTTTTTATATTTATATTTTGATTTTTATTTTAATAATAAATTTATTTTATTTATATTAATAAGTTATTTTTGTATTTGTGGTCTTTTGGGTATATGAAATTACCTCTAAGGCTCACAAAAACTGTAAAAGTTAGATGAGATTTGAATGTTTTGTTTACCCTTATTTGGCCTGAAATTGACCATAACTCCAGTAATATTAGTGCTAGCTCAGTTTGGCTGGTACCAATGGATAGCCCTGGCTTAGAGCTTCATTTTGAGTACCCATTTGATGGGGTTAAGCCTCTCATTCTAGATTTCAGATGAGAGGTGAAAATTAAGGTTTATGCTCAGCAATAACTTTGTTGTTTCTTGTCCTATGGTGATGGGACTTATATTTTCAGAAAGAAGTGAGTTTCCTCTTTTGTTTGATACCTTTTGAGCTGATTTGGCTCAGCTCCATGTTTTGGTGGTATCTTGGCTATACCATTGGTTTATGGTATTTTGGCTGTCATGCTTGTGCTCTGGTTTTGAGTCACAGGCTGACAAAGAGAAATAACCTTTCAGGGTGGACTTCAAAGACAACCCCAAAGAAAAAATGGCAGGAGTGACCAAGAAGAAAAATACTTGTCACAACTGTGCCTCAACAGACCACTATTCCAATAACTGTCCAAAGGCAAAGAAGAAAGTCTATTCCATTGAACAAATCCCCCAGGAGGAATCCCCAACAGTGGATTCTGAATCAGAATCTATGGGTGATGCCATCAGAGAACAATCTGATGATTACCAAGAACCAAGAGAATAATTTCTAATAGAGTACCGAGAGGAAACACAAATAGAAATTCAGGAGATAAATTTAGGGCAGGCATGCCACAAGATACTGCAAAGAAAAACTTGTGTACACACACACAAGATGCACAAACATTCCTTGTCACCCCAACTAAAGGAATGTCATATATACATGGGACAGCCCCAAAGATGACTGTTTGTATTGACAATGCTCAACACCCATTGATCATTGAAAGTGGTGCGCACTGCTCAATAGTGGCCAGAATGTATCTGGATAATCACTTTCCAAATTGGAAGAACAACTCTTTCCAACCAAGGCAAAGAACTTCAAAAGTGCATCAGGTGGGATTTCATCCATTGGGAAAATTCTCAAAGAGATAATTATACATCATAGGAAAGGTAATATTTGACTCAACCTAGATATTGTTGTGCTTGAAGATTCCCACATCCAAGGGTTCTTACTGGGGACAGACTACCAAAGGATGTATGGAATTGATATTTACAATAGTAAAAACAGGTATATTACCATTGGTACAAAAAAGGGAAAGAAAGTTTCACTTGATATATACCAGATACCTACTCATGACCCTCTGAAAGAACTACTGAATTAATACAGAGGGCCAATTCAGCACTACCCTCACCAGTAAACAGAAACATGCTTTACTGAAAATGCTGGAGGAAAATAGACCAGCGCTTGCCATTGGTGAAGAACCTTTAGAAGAAATCAGAGGCCATGATATAGAACTATATCTAGATGTGGAAAGATCCTATCCACCCATGCTGAGAAGACCTCGGTACCCAGGAAGTATGGAAACTAGGAAGGAAATTGAGAAACACATCATTGAGCTCCTAGACATGGATGTCCTCAGGAAAATAGGACACAATGAAATAGTGGAAATCACCACTCCTGTACTTATCACCTGGAATGATGACAAATCTAGGTTGTGTGGGGATTTCAGAGCTCTGAATAACTACACAAAAGGTGACAGGTAACATATACCAAGGATACCTCATGTGCTAGACAAGCTGGCAAGAGCCAAATATATAGCCAACAGGATTTGTATGAAAGGCATCCACCAAAAATGGAGTTAAACAAAACTTAATGAAGGTACTCATAATCATATGCCATAAGGGTATATATGAGTACACCAGGATGCCATTTGGTATAAAAAATGCACCAGCCCACTTCCAAAGGATGATGGACACAATATTTCAAGAAGAAATATTGGAAGGCTGGATTATAGTATATATTGATGACATCATTATATACTCAGAGACATGGGAAGACCATGTGCAGTACATAGACAGATTACTAAGTAAATGCACACCCATCAATCTGAAAATTTAACTGAAGAAGTGCAATTTTGGCTAACAAGAGTTACTGGTACTAGGACATAAAGTCTCAGGTCTTAGTCTGGCCATACATCAGCATAAAGTAGGAGCAGTACTACAAAAACCACTACCAAAGAATATAAAAGAGATGAAATCTTTCCTTGGGTTTGCTAGCTACTACAGAAATCACATCAAACACTTTGCCACTGTAGTTTTTGAAATTACCAAAGAAAGAAGGGATTCATATGAGAGGATCAAACATGAAGTCACTAATGCACCTGTGCTCATCTTACCTGACTTTGAACTACGATTTGAGTTATGTTTAGATTCAGCCTGTAGCCAAGGATTGGGGGCACCCCTTCACCAGAGACCAATTGTAGATGGTGAACCAAGAGAGGGAGTAATATGCTACATCTCTAGGCAACTGAAAGATTAACACTCCAGGTTAGGGGCCACCCAGACTGAATGCCTCTGCTTAGTCTGGGCTCTAGAGAAACTCTACTATTTTTAGTAATGTGCAGTCTTTGAAGTCTACACATACTGCACAGCCTTGAAGTCTTTATTGAACATGAAGACTACCAATAGACACATGTTGAGGTGGCAAATAGCCATCCAGGAGTATTAAGTAAACATGACCATCATATAAAAGGGGGGAAAAACCCACGCCAATGCAGATGGCCTCAGCACATGGCCACTGGATAATGTTAAAAGCAACCCAGCTTATGCCCCTGAAGTAGCAGCCAAGATTCCTATCCACTTCATGGAAATAGATAGGAGGAAAAACTTCAGATTTTCTGAATGGGCACCAGGAAGTGGTACCTCAGACAGTGGAGACACTGATTCAGAAGGAAAAAGAACTCCCATATTGGGAATAAGTTCCTCATAACTGCATAATGAGTTCTTCAGTGCAGTAACTAGGACCTATGCCAAACATAAGCAGTGTGGCATACTGTTGAAACTCCTTCAACAAAGGTAGAAGAGCCCATAACTGGGATTGAAGTTAGAGGGACCCTGGTTGAAAAGCACACAAGTGCGCTGAAAGTGATAGAAAGAGGAAATATATTGTTCAGCCTGCAGGAATGTCATGACTGCCCCATATGGGACACATGAGTGAAGACAGAACAAAGGAAAGGGTAGCAAACGCCGCTTGGTGGTCCAAATGGGAACAAGAGTTGAGTGAATATATCAAAACTTGTGAAAGACGCCAGAAGGCAAACAGAAAGCATGGGAAGAAGTATGGGCTACTTCAACACATAGAAGAACCCAAAAACCCATGGGAGAACATCAACATGGGTTGGGTCACAGGACTTGTCCCAGGAGGAAGAGAAAACTTCAATGCCTGCCTGATCATAGCTTATGGACTCAGTGAAAGTTTGAGGTGCCTCTTATGTCATAAAGAGGACACATCAATGGATACAGCTATGTTATTTTGAAATAACATAATATTCACATGTGGAGGCCCTAAAATCATTATTAATGACAGGGACCAAAAATTTACATCAGAATTTTGGACAAACCTCTATGACATTCTGGGTACAAAACTTGCATTCTCTACAGCTTACCACCCACAGATAGATGGTTTAGCTGAAAGGATTATCCAGACTGTGGAGGATATGATCAGAAGATTCTGTTCATTGGGCATGGAATACAAGGACCATGAAGGATATACCCATGACTGGATTACCCTTTTACCAGCAGTAAAACTGGCTTATAACACAAGCCAGCACTCTACCACACGGAAATCATCCTCCCTGGTGGAAAAAGGGTGGAACCCCCTATTGCCTGTGGATCACCTGAATAAAAATCTTCTAGCTATCCACCCAAAAGCCAAAGACTTCCATTGTATGTGGAAAAGGGCTTATGATACAGCTGCTAGATGCATAGCTGAGGCAAAAGAATACAACAAACAGAGGTGGGACAAATCCCACATGGAACCTGACTTTAAATAAGGGGAACAGGTGTTAGTGTCCACACTCAACTTCAACAATCTTAAGGGACCTAAAAAGATGAGAGACTCATTTGTAGGGCCCTTCACTATAACTAAACTGATAGGGAAAAATTCAGTGGAGGTCAAACTCACAGAGAAATTTTCTAAGAAACACCCAGTATTCCCAGTGAGTTTGGTTAAGCCATACTTCCAAACAGAAGAGGATATGCTCCCCTCCAGGAAGAAAAATCCCACTCAACCAGAAATAGTGGAATTGGAAGACTCCCCTGGCCCTGTAAAGAAAATCATCAAAGCCAGGAAGATTAGACTTAATGGTCAAGACCAGGGACAATACTTGGTCAGATTTAAAGACTGGACAGAAGACAAAGACAAATGGTTGGTAGAAGGGGCAAAACCAGATCAAGAACTTCATCTAAGAAGATTCAGAGCCTCTAGGAGGGCTGAGAAGTCTCAACAATTATGAGCCTTTTTGGTGGGAGGGTGTGTTAGCCTGTGACTCAAAGCCAGAGCACAAGTAGGACAACCAAATATCATAAACCAATGGTAAAGCCAAGATACCACCAAAACATGAAGGTGAGCAAAATCAGCTCAAGAGGTATCAAAAGAAAGATAAAGTACACCACTCTCCAAATACACCAGTCCCACAATCATAGGGAAAAAAATAGCAAAGTTATTCCTGATCAAAGTTGTTGCTGAGCATAAACCTTATTTTTAACCTCCCATCTGATATCCAGAGGAGAAGAATTAACCCCATCAAATGGGTATTCAATTTGAAGCTCTAAGTCAGGGCTATCCAATGGTACTAGACAAACTGAGCTAGCATCAAAATTACACAAGCTATGGCCAAAATAAGGTCAATTAAGGGTGAAAAATATTCACCTCTCATCTAACTTCTACTGTTCTAGTGTGAGATACCCAAAGTGGGGTCTTTTTGGAAAGAGCAAAGTCAGGGCTATCTGATTCTTCCTTCTATTTCTCCATATATCATCTAGAACAAAAGGTATGGAGCAAATAACCTCCATACAGATATTGTGAGAATCATATGTAGAAATAACAAAATTGGTACATGGCATAACTTTTCCATATTAAATGTTACCCATACCAAATGAGGTACCATTGTGTAAATCCTTTCCAGGGCTACACAATGCACCAACTTTGTGCTCAATATCTTGAAAACTGACAAATTTGTAGGAGTTTTAAGGTTAAAATCCCATAATTGGGCCAATACACCTTTACTGTGGGATAATATCCTACAGCCATGATTTTGAGTTGTCAAATAGACAAAGAAGCATGTTTATACTTCAATACCTCATACTTCATTCAATACTGGGGTCCCATAAAAGTTCTGTACAGCATTCATGCCTCATACACATCAGAAGAGGGCTGTGTGATTCCCAGATGAAAATTTTCACCCTGTTTTGGTGAAAGCGGAAAACCACATCTGAGCCCAATACAGGGAATAAAGGCATTGTGGAAACCACAAGCCAGTACCTTGAAGTGAGAAACTCTTTACTTCCCCTATGTGGATGGTCTAGAGGGCCATTCCACCCCCTTTTAGGATGAAAGGAGGCCCTTTCTCCACCAGAAAAGGTTTCCTCATCCTGCTCTTGAGTTCCTACATAGTAAAACTGTCAAGAACAGTTATACTCTTTCAAAAGAATCAGGTATACTTCTAATCTTAAGTATTTTAGTAGTTATTATTGTAACCCAACAGATAATTATTGCAATCAGGGTGTTCAGAAGTGCTTATCCCCACTAAAGTCCCCTAGCAAAGCCCTGAAGTACTACTCTCAAACCTTTTTTAAATCAATTTTATCCATGTCAAAGTCACAGTTAGAGTTTTATATACCATTTTATTTACTCTATCATAGACTCAGACTGACAGTGAGTTGGAAATTTTATGCCCAACCACAAGCCCTGGTGTGGGCTGATAAATTTAAGAAACACAAGATGTTATATTTGTCCAATCTTCCTCCCCCCCTCAGAAAAAACCAACTATTTTGGAGATTGATTCAGATTGTTTGATTTTTGTATATACAATTTATGCCGAGTATCCTCCTCCTTAGTCCTATTTATTGCTGAAAGCCAATGTTGGTCTCTTTTTTCTATCAAAAATGTGGCACTTTTCTACTTGAAAGTAGTTATTTTACAAACAAGAAAAAAATAATTGGAAAAAAACACTTTTTGCACCTTCACTTGTTGTCCCACCAAACAAATTCCCCAAAACTATGGGCTTCTGGTTCTTTATGGTCCAGATTGAACCCTTCATTTTTCAAAAAAATGAAGGAAATTCATAAGTGGGAAGATTTTAAATTAATTTCTTCAAAATAGTCATATTACAAACATGGGAAAAAAACATTTGAAAACAAAACCCTTTTTGCGCCTTCACTTGTCCCACCAAAAAAATTGCCAAAATCATGGGCTTCTAGTTTTTCCTTTTAAAGATTGAGCCCTTAGTTTTCAAAAAAAAAATAATGAAATTCAAGAGTGGGAAGATTTTATATGAATTTTTTTAAAAAATATGCCATTTTATCAAATTGGCCAAATTTGAGAAAGTTGGAAAAAAAAATTGAAAATTTTTTGGGATTTTGACATCCCATGTTGGAAACAACATGGAAAAAAGACTTAAAAAAAATCTTGAAACTGAGCCGGAGGAATGTTTTTAAAAAATAAGGTCACTTATGTGTTTTGGCCATAAATTGGTAAAAACATGTAAGGGCTTAAATGTGTTTACCAACACCCTAAATCAATTTACACACTTGATCTTTATAGCTAATATATGGAGGTTTGGAAGTTATTAATCTACTCTTATCAAACCCATCTGGGGGTGGATGTTTTCAATATCAAAGTGGTATGCTCTTTGTACCCAAAACCCTCATTATCAAATTCAACATCATATATTTTCAATTTTTAGCTTTAATCTATTCTGAAACACATAGAATTAGGCCATTGTCTTGGTCCTAAATTCATGTTGGAGCAACCTCTGCTTTAAGTGCATTCAGCCAAATGAAATTTTTCTTTCTCAAATATTTCATGGAATAGAAGACACATTAGATTAATAATTTTAATTCATCTTGTTTCTAATTTAGGATTTTGCATTCAAAAATATTTTCACTCCATCTTTCAGGCTCAAAGTTGTTTTTATCTTGAAATAAATCATGAGATTACTTTAATTCAGAATTAAGCAACACTTTAAAAAGCGTTCAATAGGGTTCAATTGGTTTGAATACATTCAGGTTCAAGGTTTTTTAATATATATAAAAGGGCCCACAAGTATTATCATAATTATTTTTCATCAATTTTGATATAATATATTGATAACTTCCTTCAGTAAAACATAATTACAAGTAATTTTCCCTGTTAAAATTTTAATTCCAAAATGAAATCTGGACTAGAAAGGGATAGAGTTGAAGCAGAAGCCTATCTGGCTGAGGAGTAAGTGATAAAAAAATAACAGTGAATTAATGTCCAAATCATTCAAAAAAAGCTTAATTTAATTGGTTTTCAAAGAATTTTAATCAAATAGAAATTCTTCTCTTGATACACACACCTTGAAGCTAAATATCACTTGCCATTCAAACAGAATAAAAGTTTCATTGTGCATATATTGAATCATGAATATGCACAAATAACCATATGAGTATTCTATAACAATTTTCAGGGAACAGAAATGGCAAAATCCAAGTTTAATAAGGATTACAAGATATGACTGGCTGATCAGTCAGATAAAAATGCTCTCGTGACCTTTCCATCCTTTGACTATGACTTGCTGTCAAGAATCCTTCAAGGTCAGTGTTCCACACCAAACAATATCAGGCATTTTGCATCAAGGAAATATCCTCCTCATCGTTTGTATAGGGATAGATATCAGTTTGTATTTTAGAAAATATCAAATTCTGAATTTATTCTACAATGAAACAATTGTTGATGGATTAGTGTCAAGCTAAAGTAAAAAAAGTCGGAAATTTTACTTATCAAGAATTCCAAAAAATTACGGTCATTCGAAGTACATTCTGCTACTCAATCAGAAAGAGATCATGTACAAAAACCGGGTAAAATGGACTTGAAGCTGAATGGATCTTCTATCACGGTTGCATGTGTATTGCTTTTGATTTGTGGAGTTTTACACAAACCTTCTGCACATATGTATCCCTGCTTTAAAAGCGGAATGCGAAGGATATATACTCGGGATGTGAAACAAAGATGAGTTTTAAGTTTTAAATGTCACCTGACTTTACGCGCTGCTTGCGGAACGCTCCTTTGATTATCCCCGGATGTAAGCACCCTAGCTACTTGTCATTAGAGCACCTGTCTAGGATACATGTAGAATAAATTGCTTTAGTTCAGAAACATACTTACTTACGCAATCTTCACTTAGGAGTTTATTCTCCCCGTAGTGAAATTTGCAATTGGTTGCTTATTGCTTACACACCAACGGCACTAATTGATGAGCCGGCGCTGATGTGTAGTCCTGATGATTAGTGGATTATTCGCTGGTCCTCTGGGGTTTTATATGATGAGTCTCTCAGTGACTCCCCCTCCCCCCCACCCAATTTCAGCTAATCCACTGAAGTTGAACGAATCTGGGACGAACTTGTGGATAAAAAAATTGTACAAGTCAAGTAAATATGGCTATTACTCTGAGACCTTTGATTGGTGCTCATGATGGAAGCGGAATACTATGTTATCTGCTAGTTATTGATGAGGGACATATCCTTCTCGATTGTGGATGTCCTGATCGCCCAGCTCCAGGAGATATCGATGGTTATCTCCGAGCTCTTGCTGAACTGGCACCTAATCTAGATCTCGTGATCCTGTCTCATCCTGTGCTCAGCTGCGTTGGTCTGGTGCCTCTTTTGAGGGCCCGCCTTGGACTCTGTTGTCCTATCTATGCTACTCTTCCTACGAAGGAAATGGGTCGTTGGGCTGCTCAAGAGTGGGTGGGCCAACGTACCCTCGAGGAACCACATGGCTGCTTGGGATCTCAAACCCAAAACTCAGGTAGCAATCCTTTACGGAGGACCCATGAAAAAAGTCTCAAGAAAGCCATTAAAGAGCTTGATCTTGAGCCAAGTCCGACCCTTGAGGAGGCGTCCAATGATTTTTCAAATCACATTTGGAGAGTATCTTTCAAAGAAATCAGGGATGCCTTCGAGAGCGTCATTGCCGTCCGTTATTCCCAGCCAATCAACCTTAGTGGTCAGTCATGTTTGTTTGATGTTGATGTGCCTGCCTAATTAGTGCTTTCATTTTCTCTTACAGGTAAATTGCACCCATTAACATTAACTGCCCACAAGTCAGGTCACACTCTTGGTGGAACTATATGGACTTTGCGCTCTCCCCTTCATGCCTTCAGCTCAGCCTTGTCGTCTGCTGTCATTTATGCTCCGATCTTCAACCACGTCCGCCAGCGTCATCTTGAAAGTTCAGCTCTAGTTGAATCTACCGCCGAAGGAAACATGCGGATTGGGCAAGGAATGAGTCAACCGATGGTGATGATTATTGGAACCGAACGAAGTCTGTTTAAAGGTGTTAAGAAAAAAGACCGAAATCGGATTTTTTTGGGTAGGTCACCCTGTGCTAGTTTCCAAAAATCTTCTGTCAAGATTCAACATCAACAACCTTCTACAGTACCAGGCTGATCATAACTTCTTTATCTATGGCTTCTTTTTTTTGATTTGTTTATTTTTAACGAATATTAAACTGAAACATGCTTCTAGATGCAATTACCCAGACTTTGAAGTCCTCACATTCGGTTCTAATCCCAAGTGATCCTTCTGCTAGGCTTATAGAACTGCTTTTACTTCTTGATACCCATTGGAATCAGTTCCGATTACATTGTTTTCCAATCTGTTTGGTGTCCCAAACTGGAAAGGAGGTTGTTAATTTTTTTCGCTCCCTTACCGAATGGATGTCTCCCACTCTTTTTCAGTCATCTTCTGCCAATGGTAAACGGGGAAGAAGAGATCAAAGTGACCAAGGCCCACTAAGACTCTGTCACTTGCGAATATTTAGCTCAATCGAGGACCTCGATTCCGACTCGTCTACTGGTTGTCCGAGAGTTATTATTGCCATCCCTATGTCAATGGAATATGGGTTTTCTAGAATATTGTTTACTCGCATGGCATCTAGAAAGGGCAATTTAATTGTCTTGACCTCGCCTGGCCTCACAGCCCACACGAATTCCTTAGAAAATGGATTGGGCTATTTGGTTCATCAGCTCGTTGCTGCTGTGGACCACTCGAAAGTAAAGAATCCTGAAGTTTTAGAAGAAACCAGCATCAAAATTCCGCAGGTTTTACAGCTGAATACTAAAATCAAGATCGAGCTACGTCGAAAAGTCCTGCTTGAAGGAGGAGAACTGGAACGCTATTTAGAAGAAGAGCGCCGAGCTAACGTGGAAAACACTAAAGCGCTGGTGAAAGATAAAGAAGCGGACGATTCGGGTTCAACGTTGAGACGAGACATGGATGTGGATGTTGCTAGTCAAGATTTGAACGAATGCTCTGACTCGGACGAGTTTGCCGATGACAAATGGCCCACGGGCTTTGATATCTATGTCAAAGCCAGTGCGGAGAAATATCGGGGCGGCGGAAGGCTGCCACGATTCAAGATGTTTCCTTTCGTAGAACGTCAGCGCAGGGTTGATTCCTACGGGGAAGTCATAGATGCTGATGCCTGGCTAAAAGTGGGTGGTTCAGCTGACCAAGGGAGCTCGGGGGCAGAGAAAGGGGCCTCAAATGGCAAAGATAAGGATTTAGTCACTGAGGTGAGATACAATTGTTTGATAGATAGTCGCAATCAAAAATATTGGGCCACATGAGCTGGATTGTTTCCTCTTCCTTTTGAGGGGATGATTGTCGGCTGTCTCAAAGTATGCTTAAGATTCCATTACAATACAGTATCTCATCTATTTGTTTGCCATTTGGAATTCTTGACCACCTTCGATCAGGATCCTGCGGAGCCACCTTCGAAAGTTGTCTCAAGCATCCAAGAAATCGAAGTCTATTGCAAGGTTTTAAACATTGATCTTGACGGAAAAGCAGACGGGACCGCATTGAAAACAATAATCCCACAAATTAACCCAAAAGCTGCTGTACGTTTACGTCAATGTAATTCCTACCGATTGATACAAGCGTACGCCTTGGGGCTGACGATGCGAAATTAAACCAAATAGGTTTTGGTTAATGGAAGTTCTCAATCAAACCTGGACTTTGAAAGATTTGTCGCTGCAGTCCCTTCGTTCACAAAGCAGATTTTTTCGCCAGAGGTAGACGAAGTAGCCATGGTTGGACATGAGTCAAAAAGTTTCACCGTGAGATTAGACGATAGCATAATGAAAAACCTGCGGTTTTGTCAGGTAAGTTTTCAATTTTCATTTTGAAGCTTTGTTGGAATGAACTCCAAGACCCAACTTGGATAACTTGGTTTGGAAACTCATTCAAATTCTCAATAATTCTCATTTTCTTCCAGGTCGAAGGCTATAGGATTGCCTATGTCCGTGGTAACTTAAAGATTCAAGGCGGAGACTCGATTCCAGTCTTGGAACAAACAGCAACACAAAAACCACATAAGCAGGTCGCGTCCGCATTCAACGTGGCCAAGTACTATGTCAGTCGCAAGTTAAAGATTCCGGATGGAGACGCGATTCCAGTGTTGAAACGAGCAGAAACACAAAAATCACATAAACAGATCGAGTCCTTGTTGAACGTGGCCGAGCATAAGCCCAACCAGGATGCTGGTCCTAGCAAGACTCCATTGAAAGTCCTTAAGCCTCTGAAGGCACTCTCTCCTGCCTCATCTCCTTTCATCGGTAATTTCACACTAGGCGCCTTGAAGGCTTGGTTACAAGAGCTTGACATTCCCTCACGATTCGTAGCTGGGGGTGTGTTAGTTTGTGGGCCAGCGTCAATGGATCATTATAAGAAGATGATGCAGACCAAATTCGTTCGAATTCCACAAGTAGACCTGGGCTCGGTTGACCCAGCTCAATGCGTTGGTGATCTTGTTGGTGTTACGCAGGGCGAAGACGGACTGGTCACGATTGAAGGACAAGTCGGTGTGATCTATAAAGTCGTAAAAGATGCTGTCTATAGTTTCTATTCCCAACTCAAGACGTGAGACAATGGGCCATGGCCAAGCAGCCTCTACAATCTTATCATATGTAGTTTACACCCGTCGTCTAGTTGGACAGTTTTGTTTTTGTTTTCTGGTGAAAATGATTGTTGGATGGATTAATGCCCAACCCAAAATTGTGGATACTCCCTTGGAGTGAGATTGGCAAGAAATAGCCAAAAGTGTTGGAAATAACAAACATGACTCGTCGTATTCAAGATTTCTCCCCTAGTGACAAACTGTACAACTATTGACAAGGGCGCTGCGCAGTGCGCATAACCAAAATTAAACACCTCCTCAGCTGAGCAATCCTTCCTCAAAATTCAATCTGACACTCTTTCACTCATTTCTGAATCATCCCATCAAATCCTTTTGTTTTGTTTTCTCTTACTTTTTTTCTCACCCTTCTTTTCTTATCATTTCACTTCATTCCTTATTTCTTGTACTCTCTTAATACTTCTTTGTTCACATTGCTGTTTTTGTATTCTTTACTTTACTCTTGTTCACTAAATTGTTGTTTTAGCTGATGTAGGTGTAGTGTTTTACTCTTGCAAACCTCACACACCCGATTAACCTGTCTATTGTACTTTCTGCAGTCATCATCATTGATCTTAAAGTGACACTGTCACATACATCCTGTTGTTATCATTGAACCTCTTGCTGTCTACCGTTTAGGTACTTACACCATTCTTCCAGCTCAGTCATAGTGTATTTATTATTGAAGATATGTACCATTTAGTTCCTCTTTTAAAAAATTGAAAGTCTTGGAGCTTGATCCCTTACAAACTATGGTGGGTACCAAGGATCATAATAAAAATAAAAATCACCATAGAAGGTTCAGACAAAGAAACTGTCTTGTTACCCATGCTCAATTCCTCCAACTATAGTGGATGGAATCTAAGATTGTTGTTTCATCTTTGGTCAACAGATCTCTTAGATTTGTGTGAAGCTCCTTTTTCAGACGGTGCAACAGTGCCCGCTACTAACAAATGGATCAAGGCCAGTCATCAATCCATTATCATCATTGCCTCAAGACTCAGCCATGTTGTGTTTCTTGGAGTCATCAACAATGAACCTAAAGAAAATTCTCACCTGCTTTAGACCAAGATCAACAAACAGTATGATTCAAAGAGAGAAATCAACTGAGGTTGTGTCTTGATGGATTGGATTTGGTCAAACCATCATGACGACCTGAAATATTACATTAATTGTTGTCAAAAGATGTAATTAGAGATGGAATCAGTAAGCCTTAAAATAGAAGCCAAACTCCTCCCTTTCTCCCTCCTTGTAAAACTGATTAACGATCCAAAATTACAACACTATATTGAATTAATTCCCCTCAATGGCCAAGGAATTGAGAGTCTCGATTTGATCCTAACCAAAATTCAGGCCTTGGTCAATAACTCTAGGATTCAAACCACCAGAAAAGAACCAGACCCGTAATCTCTATCAACATCAGCAAGAATACAAACTTCCTAATAACATACTACTTCATAGATTGCAAACACAATACCAACAATTGTGGAGCAACTCACCATATGCCCAACACCCTCAAACATTTTTCTACAATAAACACAATACCTCATCTGGAAGTATCCACTAGTGACTCTTCAAGCTTCCTTTCTTCGAAAAGTATTGGAAGTGTAAGAATTTTTTTCAACAATTCTGTCCTAACCCTCAGAAACTGTCTCTTTGTTGCTAAGCTTACCTTTAGATTAGTTGGTCTACTTGAACTCTTCAAAGAAATACTTGTGATTAAATGAGGAAAAAATCATTTAGTCTATAATAAACAAAGATTCAATATTTAAGAGGAAAGGTGAAAAAGAACCTTATGATAATGGAATACTAAATACCAAAGTCTCTCATCAATCAAAAAATCAGAAACCTTTGGTACAATTGCTTTGAACATCTGGGTACATCATCCCTCAAAGCCATGAGTCTTTCACATGATTAAATTATGTGAATAAAATGTGATAATAATAAATAATATCTCATTCCCTTCAACAATCAGTTTTAACTTGTAAATTTTCCCTTTGAGTGCATTCAAATTGATATAGTTGGACCAATTTCCCCCATTTCTTTATCTGGCTTCAGGTATTTCCTTACAATGGTATATCAATCTACGTCATTCAAAATTGTTGAATTTATTCTAGAAAAATATGAATCCTTCAATCAGTTTTTCATTAAATAGAAGGAACTAGAAAAAAATCATGGAAACTCCTGCTAGAAGCTGGTCTTGGATTGTGGTGTAAAATTCATGAATAAAAAACTTTGACAAATTTTCAAAAACTCAAAATTTTTCCATGTATTATAAACTTCTGACAAACCCCAGAAAACTGGGTTTGCCAAAAGTAGAAATAAAACAATTCTTAAAAATCTTTCTGTCTTTTAAATTTGTCAAATATTCCCAATCATTACTGGGCTGAGGCGGTTGACAACTCTGTATTTCTCTGCATCATTTCCATTATTTTGGAATACTATCAGCCCTCAAATTGCTGGGGAGGATAAGATCTTCAAATTCAAGGAAATTTAACCTTTTTATGATGTTCCATAGTCTCCCTTCCCAAGCACCACAGCAAATGGAAGCTGCCACTGCTTCTGAATAAGGAATTCTTCTTGGGTGTGAATATTAAATTACTGCTTACTGGCTCTTGAAAAGGTAAAAGGGTCATAATATCTAAGCACCTCACCTTCCACAAATGCTTGTTCACTTGACTAAAAAAATCTGACTGATTCAAAAGAGTCACTCTCAATTCCCTCATATTTCTCACAGGAATTGGCAACCACAGATGAATTAAGATCTTATTAATTGGTCTTGGTAGCTGAATGCTACAGTACTTGTATAGTTGAACCCCCATTTTACCATTCCGTGGTGCCTTACCCTCTACAAGAGGACCAGTATGTTGTGGTGGATAAAATCCACAAGCCATAAGATGGGACAGAGAGGGAATCATGCAATGGGTCTGCTGTGCCACTGAGGAGGCTTAAAGTAATTTGACCACACTATCCTAACATAGTTTCCTGTGACATAGACGCTTCCATCATGATTCCCTAGGCAAAGATTTCCATAGCCTTTATCACTGCTGATGAAGAAACTTTTAGCACCTTTAAATGGGCTCTGTCTCTGGATTTTAAGGAGGAATGGGCTTCTGCCATCACCAAAGAGCTGTACTAAATGAAAAATCTTGCTTTCTGGGATTTAGCTGAGTTAGATCTGGTGTTCATAATTGTTGGCTGTCACAGGGGATATTTAGAAAAAAAAGAGTTGCCTCAAGCTCAGGAACCAGGGACCTCACTTGGAACACTCCAAAGAATCAAATGAATTAAATTAAAAATATATTTATTTAATATAAGCAATGTGCAAGTACAAAATATGCAGAAATAATATGAAGGAATCCAAGGACCAGAAGCCAACCAAGTGAGTACTTTGTTCAGCTTTTCAAATGATGTGTCCACCAATATTCACTGACAGGAAAAGACAGAGGTTCAAATGACTGACTTGGAAATATCAGTATCTACTTTCAAAATGCAAATAAAATAATAATAGGAATTAATCCAGTAGATTAATCAGCTGGGGAAAAAGTGCCCAAGGGATGAGAGAGTGACCAGTATTGGTGAGGATTTGAAATACTTATCCTGGAGGATTTAAAACACAGCTTTATTGACTGTCTTGGGAAATACAAATTTGCTATGTTGTTGAATGAACTGAGTGCTTTTAAATCCAAAGTATTTGAATTTAATCAACCCAAAAGGGTCAATGAAATAGAGATTGTATCAGTGCAGTATTTATGGATTGATTGAGTTGCCAAGGGAGTGCTGGAGCTTTGACACCTTGAAAACTGATGTGAGCTACTTCCTCTTGAATATCATTCAAAATCATTGACAACTATTCCCTTGTAGGAGATACTATATAAATGCAAAATCCCAACATCTGAATGGGCCAGGTGTTTGGTGTCTGTCAGGCTGAGTCTATGTTGAAGCAGTAATTAGGCTAATTACAACTAGAACTTTGACTGTGACACGTAGAAAATGATTTAAGATAAGAGTGTCTTGAGTAAAATAAAGATTTATCATATAATTAAAGGGTTCTACTATTAAAGAATACTGGTGGTGAGCGCTATTGAGAACCCTGGGTGCAGTCTTACCAGTTGGATTACTATAATAAGAGCTACCATAATTAAAATTATAATTATACCTGATTATTACCCAAGAGTAAAACTGTTTTGGACAGTTTACTATGTAGGGTATTCAAGAGCAGGATGAGGAAACAATTCTGGCTGTGAAAAGCCTCCTTTTTATCCTGAAATGGGGTGGAAAGGGTGCTAGACCTTTCCACATAGAGGAAGTGAAGATTTTTCACTCTCTGGGACAGGCTTGTGGTTTGCAAAGACCTGTATTAGCCTGTATTGGGCTCAGATGTGGTTTTGAAACCACATCTGGGCAGTTTTCACCAATACAGGGTGAAAACTTTCATCTGGGGACCTCACAGCCTGATTCTGACATGTATGACATGTAGAATTCCGTACAGAAACTGTATGGGACCCCAGTATTGACTGACATATGAGGTATTGAAGTAAAAACAAGTTTCTTCGTCTATTTGACACCTCATATTCATGATTATGGGACATTATCCCATGGTAAGGCTGTATATGACAGCAGGTGGGAATCCGACCTTAAAACAGCCATAACTTTGTCAATTATTGAGATATCAACCTCAAAATTGGTTCAGTGTGTATCCCTGTCTGTGCTCTACACAATTGTACCTCATTTGATATGGGTATCATTAAATATGACAAAGTTATCCCATGTACAAGATTTTTGTACATTTGTGTGGTTTAGGCAAAAAGCTGTATTGAGCTTATTTGCCACATAACCTTTGTTCTAGTTGCGCTATGGGGAAATGGATGACACCATCAGATAGCCCTGATTGTTCTCTTTCCAAAAAGACCCCACTTTAGGTATCTCACGCTAAAACTTCAAAAGTTAGATGAGAGGTGAATGTTTTGTTCACCCTTATTTGGCCTGAATTTGGCCATAACTCAAGTAATACTGGTGCTAGCTCAGTTTGGCTAGTACCATTGGATAGCCCTGGCTTAGAGCTTCATTTTGAATACCCATTTGATGGGGTTAAGCCTCTTCTTCTGGATTTTAGATGAGAGGTGAAAATTAAGGTTTATGCTCAGGAATAACTTTGAGCAGGAATAATTTTGTTATTCTTTTTCCTATGGTGATGGGACTTATATTTTCAGAAAGGGGTGAGTTTCCTCTTTCTTTTGATACCTTTTTAGCTGATTTGGCTCAGCTCCATGTTGTGGTGGTATCTTGGCTATACCATTGATTTATGGTATTTTGGCTGTCATGCCTGTGCTCTGGTTTTGAGTCACAGGCTGACAGTGTCCTGGAATGGCCATCTTGAAGTCCTACTCATGACCCCCCCATGGCAAATGGATTGATTCCCTTCAAAAACTTCCTTCAAAAATGGGATTGAGGGATGGTGACTTATATTCAGATGAAATATTTTGGTCCTGAAACTGGCACAATGTTATTTCTGAGTAAAGTTTGTGCATAATGGTGTATAATATCATAAATGGAAGTTGTGGGCCTTCTGGCAATTTTGGCCTTACATGAATCCATGACAGAGATTTGGTCCAGGTGAGTCAAAGTGTGGTTTGAAGCTTAAGAGGAGGCTAGGCTCATTGCCCCCTCTCATTCAAATTTGGCCAAAAGGGGCTGTGGACTGTGATTTGAAACCTATGGACCACACAGGCCATAGGGGGCCTGCTTGACACAAAGAGGCTATCTGGGCCAAAAATCCGCTTATGAAAGGGGTGAGGCCCAGGAACATGGCTGTGGTGAAAGGGGCAACAGGTGCTTGCAGCCCAGGAGGTCCAAAAACAGGATATGGCCTGGTGAGGCCATATATGAAGGTTGGGTGTTGATTGGCCAATGAAGTGGGTGTGTCCCAAGGGTCTACAGAGAACCAAAATGGTCGATTGTCCAGAGGATGGTTATGAAGGAATATTCCATAATTCCATCCATGGGTGGTTATTTCCCATGGTTGTGACACTGACACCACCTGGATTCTCAAAATTAAGAAAGACCAGCTTGGGAACTCAAGTGAGAACAAGGCTCAACTGTGTTCTCACAGCTTCACCCAGTCTTCCTGAAACAACTTTGGACAAAATTATTGTCTGACATGTTGTTTCAAATTTCTCTGAAGCTTGATTGCGTCTTTCTTAGAGAGAAATATTGAGCTTAATCAAGTTGGTATCAAAAGCACCTTTTACATCCCCCCTTGCAATAATCTGTGTACCTGGGGGTGCCCCAAGGCCTGCTATTGATAAAAGAAACCACTGTCCTCATATGGTAGAGGTGATATATGGCTTAAAACAGGTCTCCCTGGCCTAATATGACAGAGTAAAAGGATTTAACCATGCAGAAAGATTAAATCCCTGCATATTTGAAGCATGTCAATATTTCTTCTACTCAAAGACCCATTTTTATTTACATCATTCTAAAAGATATATTCATCTTCAAGAAGAAGGCAGAAAGATTTAAAAGAGAATGGGAAATCTCATTTGAGACCAAAAACATGAGGCAAGGCAGCTCTTGTGTAAGATCTACCTATGAAACTCTTGATGATATTACTATTAATCAGGATTACTATGACTATTCTTATGAAATATAACAAATAAAATTTATAAAAACACAAAGAAGTTAATAATTTTTTAATTATTTCTTTTACTGGCTATAAAATACTAGTGATTATCAAAGTCATCATTAATTGTATACTAAAGTCAATTAAAAGGAGTATTATAATATAATTCTTATTAAAATAATATAAAATTATTTTAATTTATAGTTATCTTTTAGAAGAATAATTATATTCAATTATGGAAGAAAAGTAAGACTTTTGAAAGTAAACCTTAAGAATTAATAAAAACACTCACTAAGACTTCAAAAATACCTTTAACACAATTTTGAGAGTGATTTGATGCATTATTTGTGGGTTAAGGGATCAAAATTGATTTATAACAGTAATACAACAATATAACAGTTGAAAACTATTTAGAATGGCTCTAGTCTATGATTTGACGTCTTTCTGATTCATTGAAAGTATTTAAAACACTTATGGAAAGATTTAACTAATACTTACTTGTTGATACTAATGATAAGGTTGAATAATCAGGTGATGATTGGAAAAAACAGAAAGAGTTGGGCTCATTTAAGTCCACAACAGATCAAAGAGGCATCAAATGAAGAAAACTGAAGAAAAATTGAGTTAGACAATTTTTAACTTGATTTTTTTTAATTATAACATCACTTGCAGTCATATGAAATTATCTTTGTTACTTAATTAAGTCAATTCAAATGACTACAAGCCCCTTTTTGGTTAATAAATAAAGGATTAATAACTATAAGTCCTTTAATATCAAAAAAATTGATCTATCAAAGTTTTAGATATTTTTGGAAATTTCATCACAGATTGTGATTTCTGTGAACTTTTGAAGATTAAGTGTTTCACATGGAATGTATCAAGAATGGATTGTAAGTGATACTTTTAACTAAAATGATGAAGCTATAATTATTTTAATCTTTAATGTATATTATGAATTTCTAAATTGATAGTGATATTTTCAGAAGTATACATTAAGAATTATATTTTTAATGAATTTTGAAGTTTTTACCTCATTTCTATGTAGAAAATCAAACAATACAGTTATAGCTGGTTGCCATGAGGTAAATTCATGAATAATAGTCCAAAAATAGGTTTAATTGCTATTTTAGGGTTTATAAATGAAAAATAATTAATAATGGACATGGTAGCAGGAGTCAGAGTTGCTCATTACCTCCTTTTCATGTCAAAATAGCGGCTTATTTGCTATTTTCTCATAATTTATGAGGTTTCAAGTGGTAACAAGGTTCAAAAAAGGCTTTGATGGACTAATTGGGGCATAATCATGTATGGAACAAATCATTGGAGCTATCCATGCCACGAAGGCCTCAGAAGTGGGGTACCCTGGCTCCCTTTGATGTCTCTTGTCCCCCTTTGCTATTTCCATGTCAAAAATAGTAATTCAGCCTTAGAGACTGAAATCCACTATGGATTTATCAAAAATAAATTTAGGAATACAATAATATTAAGCACCACAAATGTGCACTAAACTATTATCAGTGTATATATAACATCGGATTTCTCCCATTCCAATTATTTTGGCATATAATTGAGAAAAACTAAAATTTTCACAATTCTTTTTTGCTGGGTTGATGATGTGATGTTAAAGTATTTTTAATATTAACACCTCATAGAGTTCATCTGAGCTTATTCACCCTATGGATTTACCCTAGGTGACGCTTTGTGTAAAATCCAAATCTAGCCTTGAATCCAGGGATTTACTGACAAAACAGGTTATTCACCCATTTTCAAAAGAAAATTGATGAATTTCGGATATATATATGAGTTATTGGTCATTCATAGTTCAAAAGGTATTTTTAAATGTGTTGTGGGCTATTTGGGTATGTAAGATATACCTCAAAGCTCACATTACCTCCCACCAAAAGATAAAACTTTACTATGATTTTATTAACAAGCTTAAAGTTAAAAATACCCAAAGGTGGGTTAATGTTCATTGCCCAACATCTTTATATTTCTCAGATAAATTAATTTGAAAAAAATGTGCGGGAATATTCAAACTTTTGGCCTTCATCCATTCTTAAATCTTCTCAAATGTTCATCTGAGTCAGGAATGTCTTATTCTACCATCCACTCATCTTTATGTACTAGGTTTATATGTGTGACAAGATATTCTCTTTTAACTTTGACCCTAAGTCTCCTTTATTGAATGAATTTATTTATCTTTTTGTCTTTGACCTGTTCCACTTGTGCTACAGCTAAAGGAGTTGGGTTCCTTAAAGGAAAGAATTCTTTATCACCAAGCTTGTAAGGCATAAGCCGGCTGACTGGAAATTTAGGGTTTTTGTTTTCCAAGTCACCACTCAATTAAACTTGAACTGTATTGGTTCCATGTAAGGAAACAATAAAAAAGGTCCTACAGTGCCCTGCCAATTGTATGCAAATGCAACGCTCATACAGGCAGGGCCCTGTATCAGCATGCGCCCGCGCGCGCAGCACGTTGACCAATGGACTACTCTCATTGGTCAGTCTGGGCCCGCGGGCCGGCAAAAGGTAACTTCTTTATTTTTTTTCTCTTGACCTTTGGTCAGCGACATTTCTTTTCATTTTTTTATTTGTTTTTCAAATCATTACTTCGCAACATCGACCACTCACCTCTTTGTGAAATCAGAAGTTCCACGTATGAAGTTGATTAACGCACCAATGATAAATAGGCCCCCCATCCTTGTCTCCAACCAACGTCATCTGCCACTATCTCTTCGTCATATCATTACCTATTTACTGCCTTTACTAGCGATCCATCATCATTATCCAAACTCTGAAATAAGACTCTGCATACCACCAGTGAGCTTCCTTTTCTGTCTGTAATATCATAACCTTGGCTAATACGACCTTACCCACCTTAGATGTTGAAACCCGCGCCCGATTGGTGAGTATGCGACAGGCTGGACTGTCCTTTAGAGCCATCGCAGAGTGGAATAATCTCCCTCTGACAACTGTTTACAATACCTTCCAAAAATACGAAGAAATCGGCACTGTTACAACTCAATGAAAAAGCGGCCGACCAACCAAACTCACTGAGCGTGACCGGCGACAACTCAACCGCATCATTACTCCATGTCGACGACTCACAGTTGCTCAAGTTACATCATTAATGACCTCGCCTGTTTCAAACCGCACGATTCAACATGAAATTCACAAATTAGGCAAATACTCACAAATAGCCCCTAAGAAACCGTATTTACAACCGCAGGATTTTCAACGTCGGCTTGCTTTTGCACATGCTCATAGGCACTGGACAATTAACGAATGGGCCAAAGTGATCTGGGCGGACGAATTGGCATTTGAGCTAGGAAAAAAAGTTGATTGAATCCGAGTCTGGCGCACCACAAATGAGAAGTGGTTGCTTGAAAACATTGCCGTCAACCATTGATTGGGCCGTCAATCAGTTATGGTATGGGGTGGATTTTGTGCTGCTTACCGTAGCAGCATTGTCTTCTTGGACGGTCAGATGAATTTGCAAGAGATGGTCCGACAGGTCTACCGCCCAGCCCTTCGCCCCTTCATTGAGCAAATGGAGCAAGCACCCTGGATCAGAGGTCGACATCGACTTCTCGTAATGGAAGACAATGCGCCAATCCATACGGCGGCTTTCAGCAATCAATGGCGCAAACGAAACAAGGTAGTCAAGATGGAGTGGCCAGCACATTCACCAGACCTCAATCCAATCGAAAATATATGGAAATCAATGAAAAGCCAAATAGCAAAGCTTTACCAACCTCAAAATTTGGACAAACTTAAGGATGCAATTCAAGCCTCCTGGAGCAACATTCACCCCGGCATCCTCAATGACTACCTCCGATCGATGCCAAGGAGGATGCAGATGGTCATCAATCAACGTGGTGGTCCAACCTCATATTAGGACCACCAAGTGTTTTTTTTTTTAGTCTCTATGTTATGTTGTTTGTCTACTGTGCCTGTTGTTACCTCTGCTCTGATTCGCAATCAATGACTTGCATTTTTTTTTTCTTAAGTTCCCAATGTGAGACAAAGTCCCCCTCAAAATAAAATTGCTGCACAATTTTTTGGCATACTGTACAGGGGCCCTGCCTGTATGAACTGGGTGTTTGCATACAATTGGCAGGGTACTGTACATAAGAATCTTTAAGTTTCTTTGGGCCTTTAATATTATCAAAATTTAAGGTTGAAACTTGAGTGAAGTTCCCTACTTTGAAATCTTTTACTTATGGCTTTTGTCCCATCTCTGTTTTGCATATTGAAAAGTATAATCAATTCTTGTTCTTTCATGATGTCTCATTTTTTAAATAACTAACTTGAAACTGTAAGATTTAGGATTAATGTCAATACAGTCTCTCCTCAGTGTATCTTCTGGGAGCCTTGGATTATATCTGTTTTCTAACATAGCAGGAGTTTGACCTGTGTAACAATGAACAGATATCATTTATCCCAGTTCTAATTCAGGTATTAATTTACATCACTCATGGGTATAGCCATGTCAATCTTTCAATTCTAACCAATAGGCACAGAATCTCATTATAATTTATTTTAAATTTTGAATCATTCTCTCTGCCAACCCATCAGTTTCATGGTGGTATGCTATATGAGATTAAAAGCTGGTCCGTACCAATCTTTAAAGATTGTTTCAAAGTGCAGATGTGAACTGGGTGTCTCTGTCACTCATGATATTCTTAAATAATGCTGTATGAGGAATAAATCTATCTCATAGGAGGATAGTATCCATAGCAGTGTCAAATTTATGTAATGGTAATAATATAAGAGTCTCTTTATATCTGTCTACACTGGAAAAGCAAGAATTATAGCTCTTTTCACCACTTATAGGTATTTCTGTTACCAAATCCACGTGACCAACCTCCCAAGGAGATTTTGGTTTCTGAATGTGGACCATAAGCCCAAATTTCTCTCCTGTGCTCCTGACTGCTTTTTGGCATCTGTCACAAGTATGGAAATATTCAATGGTTTCTTCTGCTGAATATGGCCACCATGCACAGTTCTTGACTTTCTCAATTGACCTGTTTTCTGATGGGCTTCCAGAATATATTATATCATTAAATGAATGAAGAATGGTGTTGATTAGAGATCTACTATATAATTTTGTATAAAATAATATATACTTCTGTGATATATTATGCCATCAGGAAAGGGTAATCTTCCTTCAGAATAGAAATATTTCAATAATTAATCCAATTAATTGAAAAAAGATGTTTATTGAAAGTGTTTATCCAGTGAGGATGTTAAGATATGGAAGTTCTTGTCCTTCTTGTATGAATCTCTGACTTCTTAAAAGAATTAAGTACCAATTTCAGTTATGTTGATTCCTTCAATTGGGATCCATGGTCTGCTCTTAAAGCAAAATAAGCTTGATTTTCAGGTGTGTTTGCTAATTCCCACCTGCTAAGATTATTTTGATTATTATGTATATTTCCAGCCTTATGAGCTATTTTCATATTTCCTATATATTATTGAATTCCTTTTTGCCATCTTGACATCTTTTGGTTGGGTTTTTTCATGTTCAGAAGTAATCTCACTACATTAAAGCCTGTTATTACTTCAAAGACACTTACATAAAGATAATGATTTAATTGATCAAGTGCCTATAAAAAAGCATTCGATTTGGCTTGTACCATATATGGCTCCTGTTGGTTTGATATGTATTGAGATGAAACAAAGGGGTCCTTCTGTAGGGTTGTCATCAATAGTTTGGACGTGATGTAGGGATGCCCATAATCAATCTCCACATTCATCAATTTTCAACTTGAAGGGGATGTTCCAGTCAGGAATTCTCATTAAAAGCACTTCTGTAAAGGATTTCCTTATCTTCTCATGTTTCAATTCTTTCTTTGGTAATCTCAAATACTTTCTGTTGATCACAGATTATAAAACATGACTTGGTTAGAATTTAAAATTGATTCAGATGCTGCCTGGAATAGCTCCCAAATACAATAAAAGACATAATTTACTTCTTGTTCTGGGGTATTGGCTTAAGTAACACTGCTGCTACTTTATTTTTGTCAATACCAAAAGGTAAGCCAGAAACAATATGTCCAAGTTCTTTGAGTCCTTCAAATCCAAAATTACATTTCTTAGGTGAAAGCTTCAGATTCACCTCTGCAGCTTTCTCTCACATTCTTGCCAGTCTTTCAGAATTCAAAGAACATGAGTCTGAACATATCATTATATGATCAATGTAAGGTGTGGATATGAAACTTTGATTAAAAATAAAGTACTTTTCCTGTCCTCAAAATTTGTATAAGGTAAAATTCAATTAAAAATAGTAAGAAATATTCTTTTTAAGAGAAAACACGCCAAATTTATTGTTTATAACTTTATTAGTGTAAAACAATAATATTATAAAGATTTATTGTTTTACCAACAATAAAAATATATCCAAAATACTCTACAAGAGATATTTAAGGCTACAAAAGAAATTTCTTCAAGAGCAATTTCAATTGGGATTAATTGAG
Organism: Austropuccinia psidii; assembly: GCA_023105745.1. Lineage (NCBI taxonomy): Eukaryota > Fungi > Basidiomycota > Pucciniomycetes > Pucciniales > Sphaerophragmiaceae > Austropuccinia > Austropuccinia psidii. Next base: position 20,152,088 of record JALGQZ010000014.1, on the reverse strand, counting down.
CAAAGAACTGCAAGCAATTAATTAAAGAACAAAGTCTTTAAAAAGATTATTAAAGAGAAAACACACCCAAAAGTGACCAGAGTGAATTTGGAAACAAAGTGACAAAGTTTACAGTGATGAAAGATGCTTTAATTCACTTTTGGGGTGGTTCAGGGGTAAAAATGATTATAATAATTTTTTAACGTGGTTAAAAGGTTTAAAATGATTTAAAAAAGGTGGTTGGAATCTTTTATTGATTGGTTCAACAGTGTTTAAACTAATTAATAAAAGGAAAAGATTCTAACATGAAGAGAAAAGTGGGGCAAAGAAGACATTCTTTTATAGCCATCAATTCTCTTACTCCAAAAGTAAAATTTACTCTTGTCAGTCGTGAAAAACAGTCTGACAGCAGAAAAGCCAATTATGGCATCATTGAACCCTGGTTTAGACCAAAAAGGGCTGGTTTAAGCCATTTTAGACCCTTAAATCAGCCATTACTATAGCAATACCATGCCTAGAGCCTTCAAAGCACGTCAGAATGTGGGTCAGAGGCGTAGAAACCAGTTAAAACTGTTTTTATTATGATTTTTTTATCTTAAGGGTAGTTTTACCCTCTTGGTAACAGCTAAAACTACCCCAGTTGGTATCAAAACCTCATCATCAATTGAGTCCACAGACCCTGTAACTCAATTCCAGGCCAAACATGATGAGCTTTTGCATGAATTTTGACATCCCACGCCTGTCAGCAAGGAATTTGGGGGTCTAGCTCCCCCTTAGAGCTGGAGTTCCTTTCCCCCCCCAAATTTAATCTTTCCAATTTATTTTTCCTTTAATTCCTCATCATGTTTTATACTTATAATTTACATATGTAATTCAATTCAATTGTACAGTACAATACAGTAATAATTGACACCTCATATGTAAATCAAAGTTCACTTATGTAATACATGTTCACATTTTGACATTTCAATTGAATTCAATTGAAAATAATTCAATTCCTCATAACTTCTAAACTAAACACAACACCTCAATTTTAACACAAAAATTGATGGTTAACACCACATGTGGTGTGAATTAAATTAAAGTTTTGAGGATTTTCAACTTTTGTATTGAAAATACTAAAAACTTAATTTAACCTTATCTAGAGTTGAGTTACAAGAATTTCACTCAGAGGTGACCCCACCTGATTTTTTATGAGGAATCCAATGGTGAAATAATTTTTATATGTTTATTTCTTGGATAGAAAGTTATAATAATTTTTATTTGACTTTTTTCCAAATTTATTTATTTATTTACAATTTTGTTAAAATTTCATTTTTACTTAATTTTTTCAAGTATAAATGTAATTTTATACTTACAAAATTTAATTTATTTTTATTTTTAAATTTCAATTAATTTTTTCATTTTTATCATAATTTTATATTTATATTTTGATTTTTATATTAATAATATAAATAAATTTATTTTATTTATATTAAGATGTTAATTTTTGTATTTGTGGTCTTTTGGGTATATGAAATTACCTCTAAGGCTCACATTCCCTCCCCTAAAAAAGAATATTACTTTGTAATATTGGTGTTTTTAGTGTGTCTGAATCTCCTGAGGAGTTTGGTAGCTTCTGGTATATTCTTTTCTTCTAACCATTCATCTTCACAAGTTGGTTCACTGTACCTAACAAGGTATTCCCTCAATTTCTTGGTTCTTAATTTCCTTTCTTTAAGAACTTTGGTAATTTTCTTAGTACCAGATGTCTCAATAGGAGGTATAACTTGGGGAATCTTATTCCTCAAGGGAAATTTCTCAGCATCACTAGATTTATATGGCTTTATCAAGCTCACTGGAAATGTAGGATGCTTATTGCTAAGTTCTTCAGATAACTCTACTTCAACAGCATTTTCTCCATGCAGGGCCTTAATCACAAAAGGTCCTGCAAAGGAGTCTTTCAACTTTTTACATCCTTTGATGTTATTGAAGTTTGTAATGGATACAAGAACTAGGTCACACACTTTGAAATCTGGAGTTGCATGTGATTTATCCCATTTGTCTTTAGCATATGAAAAAGAGTCCTCCATGCACCTTACTGCATGCTTTCTAGCTTTGTCTAGCATTCCTTTGAAGCTAGCAGCTGTGGGATGTATTTCAATTAAGTATTTTCTCAAAGAATCTTGGGGTAACTTGGGGTTCCATCCTTTTTCTATAATAGCAGGAGTCTGATTGGTACTGGCATGGATTGATGTTTTATATGCTAATTCCAGTGCTGGAAACAGAGTACACCAATCATGGGTAAATCCATCACAATCTTTGAATTCAAGGCCATATGCACAAAATCTTCTCACCATGTCCTCTAAGGTTTGGATCATCCTTTCAGCCACGCCATCAGTTTGTGGGTGGTAGGCTGTAGAGAAAGACAGTTTAGTGCCAAATAATTGGTGAAGATTTGTCCATAGTGCTGAAGTGAATTTGGGATCCCTATCACTAATGATATTTGTAAATATCCCAGTCCATGACACTACTCTATTCCATATCAGAAGAGCTGTATACATGGCTGTATCATCTTTATGACATGGTAAAAAGATTGGAGTTTTACTGAATCTGTCCACAATTACTAGGCAAGAATTATAGCGTCTGTCACCTCCTGGTGGTAGGCCAATTACCCAATCCATATGGACAATTTCACAAGGTCTGCATGGTTCTTGGATTTTTATCATATTTCCAAGTCTCTTGCCAGTGGATTTAATTGCCTTTTGGCATCTGTCACAGGTTTTGCAATACTCTGTAACATCTTTCTGCCACAGTGGCCACCATATGCAGGTCTTTACTTTTTCTATTGTTCTGTCTTCAGACAGATTTCCTGAAAAGGGACTATCATGGCATTCTTTCAGTACAACATTGATTAATGACCTGTCTACAACTGTAATGACACATGTGTGCTTGGTTCTGTGGTAAATTGTACCATCCAGTAGGTGAAATCTTCCTTAATCATAAGATTTTCTCCATACTTCATCCAAGGCATGTATTAGAGAGTTTTCTTTACAGTCTTTGTTAAGTAATTGGCATAGGATGCTACAATTCTTATATTGAGTGTAACTGTTTCTGACTTCTTCAAAGAAAGTGGTGTTCAAGTCTGTAACACTTATTCCTTCTATTGGAATTTGTGGTGAAGCTTCTTCTGGCACATAAGCAGGGTTATCAATATTATTTGGTAATGGCCATCTGCTTAGTCCATCTTCATTATTATGAATATTCCCATCCTTATGAACAATAGTCATTGCCTCTGTATTCTTGTATGGCTATTTGCCATCTGAGCATATGTCTGTTGGGTGTTTTCATCTTTAAAAGTGATTTGACAGCTGTACAATCTGTTATCACTTCAAAAACACATCCCTCTAAGAAGTAGTTCAATTTCTCCAAGGGCCAGACAAGGCATAGACATTCCATTTGACTTGCTCCATATCTGGCTTGAGTTGGTTTGATTTGCCTGGATATGAAACATATGGGTCCTTCTACAGGTTTATCATTTATGATCTGAACTTGGTGAAGTGCAGCACCTAGTCCATCCCCTGATGCATCAATATACAGTTTGAAAAGCAATTTAAAGTCTGGCATCAGTAAGAGTGGGGAAGTAGTCAAGGCTTCTCTTAGAGATTCAAAAGCTTTGACTCTGTCAACAGTCATTTCAAATACTGTGTCTTTGTCACACAATTTATAAAGTGGTCTTGCTATGGATGCAAAATCTTTAATGTGCTGCCTTTAATATCCTTCAAAACCTAAGAATGACTGAATTTCCTTCTTATTCTGAGGCATGGGTTTTAGCAATACTTCTGCAACTTTGTTTTTGTCAATTGCAAGGGTCAAACCAGATACAACATGTCCTAGTGCTTTAAGTTCTTTAAATCCAAAATGACATTTTTTCAAGGAGATTTTCATGTTTACTGATTGAATTTTTGTCAAAACTCTGGATAATATGTACATGTGCTCCTCCCAAGTCTTGGAACAGAAAATAATGTCATCAATATAAATGATTAACCATCCCTCTGAGAGTTATTCAGGGAAGATTTCATTCATCATTCTTTGGAAGTGTGAAGGTGCATTTTTGATACCAAAGGGCATCCTTAAGTATTCATACACTCCACAATGAACAATAATTCTCAAGTATTTTCTTGCTCTTGGTGTCACCACATTTTGATGGAATCCTTTAAGGGCATCCATAGTGGTTATATACACTGCTTGAGATATTTGAGTAAGGGCAATTTGGATTTTTGGTATTGGGTATCTTTCTGTAACAGTGTAAGTGTTCAGAGCTCTAAAGTCCCCAACCATTCTGGATTTTCCATTATGCCATGCCACTATTACTGGTGTAGTTATTTCTACTTCTTCATTGTGGCCTACTTTTCTTATTACACCAAGGTCCAGAAGTTCTTTCATATGAATTTCTAGAGCTTCTCTTGATTTTGGACTTGCTGGATAAGCAGGTCTTCTTACGAGTGGTGTATAAGGTCTCTCAATGTTAAGAATGATGTCAACTTCATGACCAATAATTGCTCCTAGAGGTTCTTTGTCTGTAGCAAATGCTCCTATGTGGTCATACAAAAGGGAAGAAAGTTCATTTTCTTGTTTATCAGTCAGATGAAGGCTTATTTCAGCCTCATTTAACTGTTCAGACTTGAATTTCTTTAACTCTAAGTTGACTGGTGATACTTCGTTTACTGTAATTTGTCTTTTAAATGGTAAAAAGGCAAATTTTTGGCGCTTATTGTCTCCAATAGTAAAGTATCTGTCTTTGTTATTATGTAAATCTATCCCATACATGATTAAATAGTCATTTCCCAATATAAAATGGGTACTAGAGCAATTTTCCATAACAACAGATTCAACTGTGATTCTTAAATTCCCATTTATGTGTGGTAATATGACATTGGTCTCAAAAATTCCTAATGCTTTCATTGGGTTACTTTCACTGTTGAATTTTATACCATCAATTGGTAACAATTGGTCTTCAAAATTTGGTACACAAGTCTTAAGAAAAGATTTTCCAACACAAGAGCAGAAGGCTCCTGGGTCAAGTAAAAGTTTGGTGGGCTTGTTGTCAATCACCACTTCTGTTATACAGGAGTTACCAGCTGTATAAACTTTTCCTCTGTTTGGTTTTGTTTTCATAAGTTGTGCATCTTGAACCTTTGATAAATCAAGTTGACCATTGCTCAATTGTGGTAAGTGGGAATAAGATTCCATGATGTCAAAAGTGGCATTGATATTTTCTATATCTTTTGAAGATTCAGAAAATATGGATGACTTATCATCTGAATTGTCTTCAGTTATGTCTTCTTTTTCAACATCTGGTTCCTTTTCAATGTCAATTTCATTTATTTTCCCCCTTTTTGGACATGTATTGGCTAAATGGGTGGTGCTTTGGCAAATATGGCATTTTCTGACTGTATCTGCAGATTTATACTTAATATTACTAGAATTTTCTTTGGGGTTTTTGTCCACAGAATTGTTCCAAGGTGTATTAAACCTTGTTTTGAGATTCACCCTACTAGAGCCAATTTTGGTTCTGGCGGTTACTTCTTCTAGTAAATTGATAATATCCTCTTCTGAAGATTGTTCAGTAGTCCTGCTTTTGACAGCATGCTCTAAGTCACCTCCACATTGTCTCAGAATTTTCCTATGGATCATAAATTCTGACATGTCAGGATAGAATGCTGTTAATCTGTCCTTTTGTTGATAAAACCATGGTAAAGCTTTGTCTTTATCAGAATTAAATTTGGAAGATTCAAAGGCTGTTTCAACTTTAAACCTCCAAGCATCATTTGCCCATTTTTTGATGATTTGGGTTTTCCACCAAGTCCAACTCTGGTGTCCATGTGCTTGTCTTATTTTGATGTACCATCTGTGAGCTGATCTGGTAAACAAGGTGTTAAACCTGGCTGTTACCAATCTGTCTGGTAATTCAAAATCCTCTTTGATCATGTCAATACCTCTAATGAATTCCATATGGTCATACTCTCCTTCACCACTGAAGTGAGGCCCTTCTTTAAGTTTTGGAACTTCTTTCAAGAGTGCTTGGCCCATTGATGGTTCCAAGTTATGAAAAGAAGTGGATAATTCATTTTTCAATTGTGAATTATCAGGATCCAATACTTGTGGATTTGGAATTCTTGTGCCCTCATTTTGATTTAGAGGTGTAGACATTCTTGGTAAGGTGTTCAGTATTTGTTCAATGTCATTCATTTTACTGTTGCTACATCTTTGGGAATTTCTGTATTCATGTTGGAAGCTTTGTATTAAATTTATTACTTCAATTTTATACATGTCTTCTTTATGTGTCAGTTCTTGCCATACCTCTGTCTATCTTGTATTATCAGCAGTGACTTGATTCAATTTCATTGATAATTTTGATACTTCTTCTTTTGAAGCATCAAAACACTTTTTAAAGGCAATGTTATATGTCTTTACTTCAGTAAATCAATTTGAAATGTCATCAAGGACTTTCTTGTTATCTGTTTTGATAATATTTATGGCTTGTTTAATTCTTGTTTCAATTATGTCATCAATATTGAGATTAGAATATTTATCTGTTAATTCTTTAATAATGGCAGATTGCTCATTTATTTTATTGTCAAAAGAATTATCAATATTGGAAATTTCAATTGTTCTTGAAACTTTTTCAAAACACATAAGTGTTTCATTAATTTGGCAAAGACTCAGGTTTTTTGTTTTAATGTTGTTACAAATGGTTTCATTTTTATCAGAAAGATGTTATTTCACGTCATTTATAGCATCATACAACTCTGGGATCGAATCAAATATATCAGAAATCATTTCTGAAATCTTAATCTGGCTTCCTCCTTCTTCTGTAATTCCATCATTGTTCTGGCCATCTGAAATACATTTTCCATGGCATCCTGCTGAATATTTGGAATTCTGTATCCTTGGCTGTAAGGCTTTGGGGCTGGTGCCTTCCCTTTGCCCTTGTTTGGAACTTGTGGCTGTTTTTTCACGTTGTAATTGCTGGTGCTGGACACTGGGGCTGTATTTGGCACTGGTTTGGGTGGTGGAGGGTTGTTTTTCCTCCATTCTAGTGTCAACAGCATCATGTTTTTCTTCTCCATCAATGGATGCCATCCATTGAGCAATTTGCAAGTGTTGGGATGGCCTAGGAATTTTCTCACAGTTAGGTAAGAATTCATGCAATTCTTCCACAGGTCTGCAAGGATCTGGTACTCCTTGAATTGAAGTCCATTGTTGTATGCACTGTTGCTGGCTTTGTATATGTCCACAGAGGCTTCTTGTGGCGGTGTCAGCTCTTTTTGAAGGTAAAATAGTATTATTAGTTTCAGAATGACCCATTTTAGTTGTTTGGAATTCATCAACTGACCCTTTTCCTTCTGTACCTGATTGGCCTCTGCCATAATCACGTCTATTACCTTTCTGGGAGCTGCTTGAGGGGTTATAGCTGGCTCCTGACCTGGTTGAAGGCACAATTAAGGTTAAAAAGGCTTAAAATAGTAATTTTACATCAAAAAACTTACTAAAATGATAGATAAATTCAGCTTTACAAATATATATAGTGTAAGGTGTGGATATGAAATTTTGATTAAAAATCAAGTACTTTTCCTGTCCTCAAAATTTGTATAAGGTAAAAATCAATTAAAAATAGTAAGAATTATTATTTTTAAGAGAAAACACGCCAAATTTATTGTTCATAACTTTATTAGTATAAAACAATAATATTATAAAAATTTAGTGTTTTACCAACAATAAAAATTTATCCAAAAAATACTCTACAAGAGATATTTTAAGGCTACAAAAGAAATTTCAATTGGAATTAATTGAGAAAAGAATTGCAAGAAATTAATTAAAGAACAAAGTCTTTAAAAAGAATATTAAAGAGAAAACACGCCCAAAAGTGACCAGAGTGAATTTGGAAACAAAGTGACAAAGTTTACAGTGATGAAAGATGCTTTAATTCGCTTTTGGGTGGTTCAGGGGTAAAAATGATTATAAGAGTTACAAACAATGATTATAATGATTTTTCACGTGGTTAAAAGGTTTAAAATTATTTAAAAAAGGTGGTTGGAATCTTTTATTGATTGGTTTAACAGTGTTTAAACTAATTAATAAAAGGAAAAGATTCCAACATGAAGAGAAAAGTGGGGCAAAGAAGACATTCTTTTATAGCCATCAATTCTCTTACTCCAAAAGTAAAATTTACTCTTGTCAGTCGTGAAAAACAATCTGACAGCAGAAAAGCCAATTATGGCATCATTGAACCCTGGTTTAGACCAAAAAGGGCTGGTTTAAGCCATTTTTAGCCATTTTAGACCCTTAAATCAGCCATTACTATAGAAATACCAGGCCTAGAGCCTTCAAAACACGTCAGAATGTGTGTCAGAGGCATAGAAACCAGTTAAAACTGTTTTTACTATGATTGTTTTATCTTAAGGGTAGTTTTACCCTCTTGGCAACAGCTAAAACTACCCCAGTTGGTATCAAAACCTCATCATCGATTGAGTCCACAGACCCTGTAACTCAATTACAGGCTAAAAGTGATGAACTTTTGCGTGAATTTTGACATCCCACGCCTGTCAGCAAGGATTTTGGGGGTCTAGCTCCCCCTTAGAGCTGGAGTTCCTTTCCCCCCCCCCCCAAATTTAATCTTTCCAATTTATTTTTCCTTTAATTCCTCATCATGTATTATACTTATAATTTACATATGTAATTCAATTGAATTGTACAGTACAATACAGTAGTAATTGACACCTCATATTTAAATCAAAGTTCACTTATTTAATACATGCGCACATTTTGACATTTCAATTGAATTCAATTGGAAATACTTCAATTCCTCATAACTTCTAAACTAAACACAACACCTCAATTTTAACACAAAAATTGATGGTTAACACCACATGTGGTGTGAATTAAGTTGAAGTTTTGAGGATTTTCAACTTTTGTATTGAAAATACTAAAAGCTTAATTTAAGCTTATTTAGAGTTGAGTTACAAGAATTTCACTCAGAGGTGACCCCACCTGATTTTTTATGAGGAATCCAATGGTGAAATAATTTTTATATGTTTATTTATTGGATAAAAAGTTATAATAATTTTTATTTGACTTTTTTCCAAATTTATTTATTTTTTTACAATTTTGTCAAAATTTCATTTTACTTAATTTTTTCAAGTATAAATGTAATTTTATACTTACAAAATTTAATGTATTTTTATTTTTAAATTGTAATTAATTTTATATTTATATGTTGATTTTTATATTAATAATATAAATAAATTCATATTATTTATATTAATATGTTATTTTTGTATTTGTGGTCTTTTGGGTATATGAGATTACCTCTAATGCTCACAATCAATATGAGTAATAAGCCATACTTCAAACAATTATATGGGACAGATGGTATTCATCATTATTTGATAATGAGATTGAAATTCTTTAATACCAAATATAATTATCAGATACTCATCAATACAAAATTTAGTGATAATTATGATGAATTTATTGTCTTTTGGTGTCACAAAATGCTGATCAATACCTTTAAATGAAGCCATGGAGGCTATATGCTTGGATTTAGACAATTGTGTCAAGGCTAATGGATTCTAAGAATGAGATACTTACCTGAAACTGTGTAGGTGCTGAGAGCTTCAAAAACTACAGCCTTCCTTCATTTACTGTTGTTCCAACAAATAATGTAAGGAGTTGTCACTCCAACTTCTTCATTAGGGCCTACATTTCTTAGTATACCAAGTTTTTCCAACTCTTGGATATGTTTTTCTCAAGCGTCTCTAGCTCAGGGGCTTGCTGTGTAATCTGGTCTTCTGAGCGCTGGAGCATATGGTCTGTCAATATTAAGAGTAATATCAACTTCATACCTTCTAATTGTTCCTAAAAGTTCATTATATGAAGCAAAGGTAGATTTATATGTATAAAACACATAAATAAGCTCTTTCTCAATTCTTGGCAATACGTCCTGATTAATTTGTGCTCAATGAGGTGATTTGACAAAGATTTTTCTTTATGCTTATCCTTACCAGACAATTAAAATGATATTTGTTTGGGAATATTTTAAAAGGAAAACTTTTGTCTTTGGTTTTTTCCTATTGTAAAATATCTATCTATATGGTTATTTATGTCAATAACATAAATGTGCAAGTAGTCATTTACAAGAATGGTATCTTAAGAAGTATATCTATTCATTACTACTATATCTTTCTTCATTTGAATACTTTGTTCTGGGTATGAAGATATAAAGAAAGTATCTAATATTCCCATAAGGTATATAGTACTACTGGAACTACCAGATTTCACATCTTCTATTGGTAAAAAAGAGTTTTTTACAATGTGGAATTATAATTTGAAGATTTTCTTTCCCCACACAAGTGCATAATTCTCCTAGGTCTAGATTGAAATTGGTCTGTACATCATTAATCAGGATTGATTTGATACAAGATTCTCCAGCAGTATAACCTTTGCCTCTAGAAGGTTTGCTCTTATGAATCCTGGCATCCTGAATATTGATCAAGTTGTAGTAGTCCTCACTATATTGTGGTAAATGATTATGAAGTTCAGTAACTTCAAAGAGTACTGTGATCTTTTAAATATGGCAGTCCTCTGGTGTGCATTCAGATATTTCATAATATTCATCAGATTCTTCTTTCTCTTCAGTGGACTGAACTTCTTCAATGACTTGAAATCTGTTCATTTTTTACTTCTTAGTACAGGTGTTGGCTAAATTTTAGGTACTTCCACATTCATGAAACTGTAAAAAAAATATTAAAGGTCTCGTATTCTCTCTAGAAGTCTTTCTCATAATATTGGACTCAACAGAGTTTCTAGTCCAGGTTTTACCAATTCTTGGCCTGGTCATGATTTCTTCCATTTAATTAATATATTATTCTCTTGATCAGGGCTCTAAAAATATGAATTTGATAGCATGCTATATTTCACCTCCAAATTTTCTTAATATTTTTATATGAATCATAGAGTCTGACATATCTGGGTGTACAGCTCATAGTCTGTCTTTCTGTTTGAGGAACCAGGCAAGTGGTTTATATTTTCCTATAATAAAAATTTCACTTTCAAAGGAGTTTTCCGTTCTAAATCTCAAAGAATTCTTGGCGCACTTTGTGATTATATCAAATTTACACTAAAGTCAATCATGCTTAACATATTCTTGCCTCATCTTTTGAAACTATTTCCTTGCTGTTATGTGGAGAATAGAGTGTCATTTGGCTACTAGGATATTATCAGGTATGTAAAAGTCCTGTTCCATAAAATCACTTGTTCTGATGAGCTCAATATGGTAATGTTCTCCTTCACCAGAAAATGCTGGCCATTTGTCTAATTTGGGAATATCTCTTGCTTTAATTTGATTTTCTCCTGAAAATGTGGTCATAATTTCTTTTATGGAGGGTTTTACCTCAGTTAAAGGTGTGAAATGTCTGGTAATCTGTGGATCAGGATAAGAATTAATATGAATTTGATTCACTTATGAAAATATCTGCTCCTTTAATTTCTGACTTTCATTACCTAATTAAGTCAGTTTATATGACCACCAACCAATTTAAGATTAATAAATAAAAGAGTAAAAACTGTAAATTTGCATTCATTTCAAAGAAAAATTAATTTCTCAGATTAATCGAATTCTATTGGAAATTTCATAATAGGTTGTATTTTCTGCTAATTATTAAAGATTTGTTTTTTATATGGAATTTAGCAAAAATGGATTGTACATGAAACTTTCAATCCAGATTGTGAAGTTATAATTATTTATGGCTTAAGTTTGGATCATCCTTTTCTGCATTTTTCCTGCAAGTTTCAGAATCATTTATCAAGAATTGTATTTTTAATGAATTTTTGAAGGTTTTACCTCATTTGTATATAGAAAAGCAAATAGTATAGTTATATCTGGTTTCCATGAGGTAAGTTCATGGATAATAGTCCAAAAAGGGGTTTAATTACTACTTTAGAGATTATCCATAGGAAATAATTAATAATGGAAACTGTTACATGAGTCAGAGTTGCTCATTACCTCCTTGTCATGTCAAAATAGAATCTTTTTTGCTATTTTCTGCTGATTTAGTGAGTCCTTAACATGGTAACCAGGTACCAAAAAGGTTTTACTAGACTAATTGGGAAATTATAAGGCATGGATATAAGATTAAGAGCTATCAATGCTTTGGAGGCCTCAGAATTTGGGTACCCTGGATCTCTTTTATGTCTTTTGTCCCCCTTTGCAATTTTCATGTCAAAAATAGTAATTCAGGCTTAAAGACTGACAACCACTATGGGTCTATCAAGAACCTATGTTCAAATACAGTAATATTAAGTTCCAAAAAGATGCATGGAACTATTCTTAGTGTATGTACAACATGGGATTTCTCACATTCCCATTAGTTTGGCATGAAATTGAGAAAAACAACAAATTTAACAGTTGCTTTACATGGTCTTTATGATGGGGTGTTTAAGTCTTTTCCATATTACCACCCCATGAATTTAATTTGAGCTTATTAACTCTATGGAGTTAGTCTAGGTGAAGGTTTGTGTAGAATCCAAATATGGCATTAAATCCATAGATTTATGCATAAAAAAAGTTCTTCATCTTTATTTGAGTGAGATTTGATGAGTTTTTGATGTATGCATTTGTGAGCCTTGAGGTATATTTTACATATGCAAATAGGCCGCAAATATCATTAAAAATGAATTTTGAAGTATGCATAACCCATAAGGCATGCCTACATTCAAAATTCATCTTTTTTTATTTCAGAAAAGATGAAAAACGTTTTTTTGAGTAAGTAAATCCATGGATTTAAGAACAGATTTGGATTCTACACAAAAACTCACTGAGGGTAACTCCATAGAGTGAATAAGCTTAAATTAACTCTAAGATGTGGTAATATGGAAAATACTTCAATACCACATAAAAGAATGGTGAAAATTTTTCTTTTTCTCAATTTCATTCCAAAATAGAAATCCCATGTTATGTATACACTAAGAATAGTGTGATGCATGTTTGTGGCACTTAATATTATGGTATTCTTACATACACTTTTGGTACACCCATAGTGGATATTAGTCTTTAAGCATGGATTTCTATTTATGACGTTAAAATAGTCAAGGGGAAAAAATGTAAGGTGTGGATATGAAAATTTGATTAAAAATCAGGTACTTTTCCTGTCCTCAAAATTTGTATAAGGCAAAAAAACGATTAAAAATATTATGAAATAGTATTTTTAAGAGGAAACACGCCAATTTTATTGTTTTTAACATTCTAAGTATAAAGCAATAATGTTATAAAGATTAATTGTTTTACCAGAAATAAAACTTCATTCAAAAATACTCTACAAGACATATTTAAGGCTACAAAAGAAATTTTTTCAAGAGCAATGTCAATTGGAACTAATTGAGCAAAGAACTTCAAGCAATTAATTAAAGAACAAAGTCTTTAAAAGGTATTTAAAGAGAAAACATGCCCAAAAGTGACCAGAGTGAATTTGGAAACAAAGTTACAAAGTTAACAGTGATAAAAGATTCTGTCACATGGTGGAATGTGATCTACAACTTGCCAGTATTAATTGGTCTTTTAACCGGTTTAATAGCCTTTTCGGCAAGAGTTCCCTTTGCTGAGGTCTGACAGACAGCATTGTGACAGATTCTTTAATTCACTTATGGGGTGGTTCAAGGGGTAGAAATAATTATAAGAGTTACAAAAAATTATTATAATGATTTTTCACGTGGTTGAAAAGTTTAAAATGATAGTAAAAGGGTGGTTGGAATATTTTATTGATTGGTTTTAACAGTGTTTAAACTATTTGTAAAAGGAAAAGATTCTAACATGAAGAGAAAAGTGGGGCAAAGAAGAAATTCCTTTATAGCCATCAATTTTCTTGCTTCAAAATTAAATTTTACTCCTGTCAGTCGTGGAAAACACTCTGAAAACAGAAAATCCAAATATGGCATCATTGAACCCTGGTTTAGACCAAAAAAGGGCTGATTTTAGCCACTTTTGGTCATTTTTAGCCATTTTAGACCCTTAAATCAGCCATTACTCTAGTAATATCTGGTGTAGAGCCGTCAAAACATGTCAGAATGTGTTTCAGAGATTTAGAAACCAGTTAGAACCGTTTCTACTAATATTGTTTTAACTTAAGGGTAGTTTTACCCTCTTGGCAATAGTTAAAACTGCCCTGGTTGGTATCAAAACCTCATCATCAATTGAGTCACAGACTCTGTGACTCAATTCAAGGCTAAAATCAATGAACTTTTGCATGGATTTGGACATCCCAGGCCTGTCAGCAAGGATTTTGAGGGTCTGGCTCCCCCTTGGAGCTAGAGTACCTTTCCCCCCCAGAATTGATCTTTCCAATTTATTTTTTCTTTAATTCCTCATCATGTAATACAATTGTAATTTAAACATATGATTAAATTGAGTTTTTACAATACACAACTTTAATAATTGATACCTCATATTTAACTTACAGTTCACTTATGTAATACATGCACACATTTTGACATTTCAATTGAAAATACTTTAATTCCTCATAGCTTATAAACTACACACAACACCTCAATTTTAACACAAAAATTGTTGGTTAACACCACATGTGGTGTGAATTAAATTAAGGTTTTGAGGATTTTCAACTTTTGTACAGAAAATACTAAAAACTTAATTGAAGTTTATTTAGAGTTGAGTTAAAGAAATTTTACCCAGAGGTGACCCCACCTGATTTTTTATGAAGCAACCCACGGTGAAGTGATTTTCTTATGTTTATTTATTGGATAGAAGAGCTATAATATATTTTATGTAACGTTTTACCAAAAATATTTTAATTTCACTAATTTTATTAAAAATTCACTTTTTCTTAATTTTTTAAAGTAAAAATTTATTTTCATAATTTTAAAATTTAATGTAATTTTTATTTTAAATTATAATTAAATTTTCATTTTTGTATAGAAATTTGTATTTATATTTATATTTTTATTTTGATAATATAAATAAATTCATTTTTTATTTTTATTTGTATCTTATTTTGTTATCTGTGGTCTTTTGGGTATATGAAAATATGTCTAAGGCTCACAAAAAAAGACATCAAAGAGAGCCAGGGTACCAAAATTCTGAGGACTCTGAGGTGTGAACAGGTCTGAAGCTTGGATCCATGGCTGATCTTTGCCCAATTAGTATATCAAAACCATTTGGGAACTTGGTTACCAAGCTAAAATCTCATTATATCATAACAAAATAGCAAATAAGCTGCTATTTTGACATGCCAAGGAGGTAAAGAGAAACTTAGAATCCTGTAACCATTCCGCTTCTTAATGATTTTCCATGTATGAGCCGTAAAAGAGTAATTAAAACCCTTTTTGGACCAGTATACATTGATTTACCTCATAGAAACCTGTGATATTGTATTATTTGCAATTTTATGTGGAAATGAGTTAAAAACTTCAAAAATTCATTAAAAAATACAATTCTTCATGTATATTTTTGAAACTTTCAGGACAAATTCATATAGAAACCAAAAAAAATAATACTTTGATAGGTAAGATTCAAAGCTTTACTTACAGTCTATTTTTGATGATTCCACATGAAACACTGAATCTTCAAAATTTTACAGAAAATACACTCTGGGATTAAATTTCCAATAAAATTGATAAATTTGAGAACTAAATGATCATCTTGAAAAAAAAAGATTTAAAGTTGTTACTCCTTTCATTCTTATCTTAAATGTGTTGGTAGTCACATAAAAACATCAATTAAGTAATTATGAGAATCTTATGTGACAACAGATGATGAAATCAATAATACAAAAAAGTTTTATTGTTTTCTCACTCACTGGGCTTTCAGTTTACCCCATGGAACACTTCTTTGAGCTGTTTTTGACATAAAAGAGGCCTCCTCTTGCTTTTTTCTCCAAAATCATCACATTATTCAATTATACCATTATTACCAACAAGTAAGTATTAGTTAATCTTTTCTTAAGTGTTTTATTCTTTCTGAATCAATGAGAAAGACGTGAAATCATAGATATAAACTATGTATTGTTGTAATCCTGTTATAAATAAATTTTGACTCTTTAAATCCACAAATATCTGTCAAATTTCTCTACCATCAAAATTCAATAAGCTCTTTGGAATATTAGTAAGTGTTTTGTCTTAATTCTTAAAGTTTTTCTCTCGTAATTGTCTTCTTCAATAATTATATTTCTAACTCTTCTTGAAAAAAGATAATTATATATTAAAATGATTTTTGTAAGATGTGTCTATGAAACTGTTGATAATATTACTATTAATCAGCAGTAATATGACTGCTCTTATGAAATATAATAATAAACAATTATTATAACAAACATTAAATAATTAAAGAATTATTTTTTTTATGGGTTATACACTACTGGTAAATATAACAGTAAGCAGTAATTATCTACAAGAATTAATTACAAGAAGAATTTAATAATAAAAACTTCTTTTATTAAAATAATAAAATTATTTTAATATATAATTATCTTTTACAAGAATCATTATAAAGATAATTCTTGAACAGAACTATTACTAGAGGAAAAACTCCAGAATTGAGATAAATTACTCACTATTGATCCAATGAACCTTTTAGATGATAATAGTAGCAAAATTTGATGTGAAATTGTGGATTTAATGGATCAAAATGTATTTATAACAGTATCACAACAAATTATAGTTGATTTCTATGATTTCACTTCTTTCTGATTGATTTCTGAAAGAATAAAACACTTTATAAGTAGTTTTAAATAACACTTACTTGTTTGGTAATAAAGGTATATATAATAATGTGATGATGTGGAAAAAACAGCAAGAGGAGGCCTTTTTTAAGTCTAAGACAGCCCACAGAGGCGTGCCATGGAGCAAAATGAAACACCAGTGAGTGAGAAAACAATAAAAATTTTTGGATTATTGATTGCATCATTTGTTGTCATGTAAGATTATCATAATTACTTAATTGAAACTTTTATGTGACTACCAACCCATTTATGGTTAAGAATAAAAGGAGTAACAACAGTAAATCTTCTTTTATTCCAAAATAATCATTTATTTATCAAAGTTATCAATGTTATTGGAAAATTCATCACAGAATATATTTTCTGTAAAATTTTAAAGATTCTGTGTTTCATGTGGGATCATCAAAAATGGACTGTAAGTAAAACTTTTAATTTTTTGGTTTTTATATGAATTATAAAGTTCTCAATTGGTCTTGAAAGTTTCAGAAAGATTCATTAAGAATTGTATTTTTAATGATTTTTTGAAGTTTTTACCTCAATTCTACATAGAATTGCAAATAGCAGTATATGGCTGGTTGCTATGAGCTAAATCAATGAATACTAGTACAAAAAGGGTTTTAATTAATATTTTGGGGTTTATACATGGTAATTCATCAAGAATTGACATGTTTAAAGGAGTCTAAGTTGTTCTTTACCTCCTTGGCATGTCAAAATAGCAGGTTATTTGCCATTTTCTTATAATTTACTGTAGTTGTACGATGGTAACCAAGTTCTCACAGGTTTTAGTTTACTAATTGGGCCAAGAGAAGCCATATATCCAAGCTTTGGAGCTTTCCATGCCTCAGAGGCCTCAGAAGTTGGGTACCCTGGCTCTCTTTGATGTCTTTTGTCCCCCTTGCCTATTGTTTTACGTCAAAATAGAATTTTAAGCTTCAAGTGAGATATCCACTATGGGTGTACCAAACGTTCATTTAAGAATACCATAATATTAAGTGCTCAAAACATGCATAACACTATTCTTAGTGTGTATGTAACATGGGATTTCTCACATTCCCATTATTTTGGTGTGAAATAGAAAAAAACCAAAATTTTTCACGGATTTTTTATGTGGTATTGAAGTATTTTCCATATTACCACCTCAAAGAGTTGATTAGAGCTTATTCACTCTATGGAGCTACCCTAGGTGAATTTTTGTGTAGAATCCAAATCTGGCCTTAAATTCATGGATTTACTTACTCAATAAAATGTTATTCATCTTTTCTGAAATCAAAAATGATGAATTTTGAATATATGCATGAGTTATGGGTTATGCATAGTTAAGAATTTATTTTTAAGATAATTGCAGCCTATTTGGGTATGTAAAATATACCTCAAGGCTCACAATTTTGTTTTTATGATAAAGAAGTTTTATTATTTAATGTTTCTTGTAATTGATTCTTGTAGACAATTACTGTTATAAACACTAGTAGTGTATAACAAGTAAAAGAATTAATTAATTAATTATTTAATTGTGGTTATAATGATTTTTATCATTATATTTCATAAGAATAGTAATAGTACTGTCCGTTGATAGTAATATTAAGAACAGTTTCATAGAAAAATCTTACAGCATTACCTATGGTTTATGCATATTTTAAAAGGTATTTTTATTTTTCTTGTGGCCTATTTGGGTATGAAAAATATCCCGCAAGGCTCACATATTGCTTGAGATCATCATCCATTCTGTTAACTTCATCTCCCTTGAAAATGTTTTTTTACTGATTTGCTTCTGGAGCTGTGATGAAGGCTTTACTGCAAACCCATCTCACCACCACTTGTCCCAAATTATCACCTGAGGGTGCCACAGATGAGGAAGTAGAAAGGTCCCAACCCCTGAAAATCAATTATTGAAGCAAAATAGATCGCATCAACTACCTAAAAACTTCAACAAAGCAAGACCTCTTTCTTGAAGTAAGCACGTTGTCTCAGTTACTTGAGAGCACTCGCATTTAACATTGGAAGGTCTGACTGCACATTTCCAAATATTTATGGGGAGCTCGGGAAATTGATATGACCTATCAAAAGGGTTTAAATTGTGGTATTGTGGCAAACACAACAATGGGGAGCTGAAAGACTATCTGCTAGTGATGTACTGGCTTCCTGAAATCAATGGGGGAAATATTGTCCTGTGAAATACCAGGAAGAAACCAATAGTATCCCTGTAAAAAGACAAAGATGAATAAAAAGATCTTTGTGAAATTGCAGGTGGAGCTCCTTTTGGTGTGGGATTGGATAAGGCAGTCCTTGAGGGGGAAATCACAGGTAAACAGTTTTGAATTGCTGAAATAATCCTGTAACCAAGGGTGCTAATGGAGTTTTAACTGCCCCTCTGAATATACTAGACAATCTCCCTACAGAGCTCAAAAATCAATATTAAGATTGTGGCTTTAAAACTAGAGACGATTTTTCAGCAGTCTCTGTAAGACCTATTCAATAATCAGATAAGAGACTTATAAGTTAAAAAAAGTATAAAATAATAATTTTCTAAATAATAATATAAAATGATTTCAGGGTAGGATCTTAATAGTATAAGAGCTTGATTGAATATAATAGTACTAATATATAGTATAAGGGTAAGCTAATTTAGTGTTATATATTTTAGACTAACGAATTCTCTGAGAGGGTAATTGATAATATAATATAAAAATAAGACCTTTGATAATATATTTTCAAGATATTGTTCAATATGGGATGGATATTTGCTCAATATATGAGTGATATAATATAATATCAGTGTAAGCTTCTTATATGATGATATTTATTTGTAAAGTTTTTCTTTTAATATGAATATATAATAAGAATATTTTTCCTTTCTAATGTAAAGGGTATGGGGATAAACTCAATATTATGAGTATTATTGATAGTATTATAATTATAAGAATAATAATTTAAACAAAGGGTGGATTAATAATATAAAGTATACCTTCTGTTAGCTACTATTGATGAAAAATCACTATGAATTAAGCTTATAAGGCTATAGTAATTTGATAAATAAGTAGATTATCCTACTAGTAAGGAATGGATGAATTATTCACCTTCTTGGTATATAATTTCCATTGAAATAATAAGACTAGATTGACCTACTAGTGAGGGATGAATAATTATTCTCCTTCGTGGTATATGATTAATTGCATGGGGAGAAGAGGAGAAATTAAGGGAGAGAGGACCTTTATTTATATTCTTTGGGCTCTCCATAGAGGCACTCAAAAACAAGGGACTTGGAACTTTTTCACTTCTTTTGGCTGGGATAGTTTTTTATAGTGGTGAGATACCATTTGTTTTGTTGATTGAACCATTTTTATGTATGATTATGTAATCTGGGATGTTTTTGGTGGTGAGGAATTTCGAGATGGTGTCTGTTCTTGAAGGTATTGCACCATTTGTTTGGTTTGTTGCACCATTTTTTGTGGTATGAGATGATTTTGTACAGCTATTGCACCATGGATCTGTGCACTGTTTGAGCTGTAGGTTGAGAATGCTGTGTATTGTGGGGACTCTACTTGTCCTGTATGAGTTTTTATTTTCCTTCATTTAAATTAAATTCTTTTTTTAATTTATATTTACTGGCTTATCAGGTGGCTGTGCTTGTATTTCCATAGATATGCTGTGTAATTGAAGGTTTTGATAGATTTTACTTGCATGGATTAATTTTCTTTTTTCTTTCTTGTGACTTTTGATTAATACAGCTTTGATTTATTCCTTATTGAAGTGGCCTCAGCTTAATAAGTGCATTTCTGAGTGATCCAAAGGTTGAGCAGCGCTAGGGTAGCTTGAGTGTTACACTACCTGTGAGCCTTGGCAGTATTTATAACATACCCATAAGGCCACAAATAGCTTTATAAATAGTTGAATTTGTCTTCAACAGACTTTTTAATTGAATTTGAAATAAAGAATAACAAAAAATAAGTATAACCTTTTTTTTGGATAAACAACGTTATAAATGTTATTTCATTTTTGGATTCTACACCAAAAATAACCTAGGGCACATCCATAAGGTGTTATACCCAAAAACCCTTATTTCTTATGTTATTGAAAGATTTAAGAATCTCACAGTACTAATGTAACTTTTCTAACATCTTTTTAAAATTGTCAAATTTGAGCTTAAATAAGCTCAAATTTAAAATTGCATAAATTTTATGCAAACTTACCAAAATTTTAGTTAAAATTGAGGTGTTGTGTAAATTTACTGAATTGGCTAAGGATTTGCCATACAGAATGTAAATCCTGCGTGAGCTCAATTTAAAAGGGTTTAAGGCCATAATATGGCTTTAAATAAATAAAAGGGAAAAATCCACGCAAAAAGGTGGGACAAAGGAAAAAGACAAAATAGAGCTGGGGTACCCAACTTTTTCTTTTTGGATCTGCAAAGATTCAATTAAGGTTGTCCACCTGTATTGGAGGATTTTCAACCTTATTTTGAGCTTTAAGATTAGACTTTGATCCAACATTAAAGTTTAAACTGGCTTAATCCCAATTTAGATGAGAATTTCAAGCTGCCAAAGGGTAAATCCCAATATGAAGGCTTGAATTTAAGGTTTTAAGAACTGTCAAAACTTAATTAAGCTTAAAATTTTAAGGTTACAAGCATTCAAACCTTATCAAAAGTTAAGATTTGGTGTGTATTGCTATTTTATGTGGAAAAATAGCAATAACTTAAAAAATTATTAAAAATACAATTCTTAATGGATTTGCTTGAAGGTTTCACAAAGCTTACAATTTAATATTATCTATATATAAATTGAACTCTAAGTATCTTTTATAAATACATTTCCTGGGTTTTTAGCCTTGAAATTTGCTCTTTTAATTAAAGCTCAAAGAAAATTATAATTTCTTTAAAAATTAATTGAAAATTGAGTTTAAGAGATTTCTGCTGGAAACTCTATTTTTAAGTTGTTCATGTGATGAAATTGAATATGAAGAAGTTTTTTTATATTCAAAACTTAAAATAATTAGCTTAAATGAGGATTAAAGTGACATGGAGTTAAGAATAACACTGATAACCTTAAATAGGAGTTAAAAATAAGTTATCTTAAGTTAAGAACTTTATTTTTAAGCATGGTTTTTCAGTTATGAGCTTAGCACGCCCTCTATATTCATTATTAATAATGAGAGCTGCTCTGAAGACATAAAAAGAGTCTTCTCATCACTGTTTTTGTCCATGATTCATTATTAATTCAATCATATTAGAAATTTAAACAGGTAAAGTTTTATTAAATATAAAATCTTATTATCAAAGTAATTCTTAAGTTATTTTATTCTTTATTAATTAAAATTAAAGAATTGAAATCATAGAATTCAGATTATTGTTGTAATCACCATTAATATATTCTATTATATAAAATTATCATCTTAAATATCTTCTAAAAATCCACAAATTCCTCTTAAAGACTCTTGAATCATAATTTTTATTATAAAAAGTTGTTTTATCTTCAAAAATATTGATTTTTGGCGTGTTTTTAACTTATAATTATTATTTAATATAATAACTGTTGTTGTTTGACTTGTTGTATTAAACAAATATTACAAGTAAGTCCTCTCTAAAGCTCTATATATTTTTTATCTAGTATTAGTTTTTTTATGTAAAATTTTATTCTATAAGAATTATTTCTGCACATTGTGTGCTTTAGTTCTTTTATAAATAATATTTATATTATTGATAAGTGGTTAATATTCATATCTTCCACATGTAATTGTCTCATTAAGAGCTTTACACTTCTTATTGTTATAACTGTCAGTGACTATAACAATAATAGAATAATTATCATTTATTACAATTATTATTTTTCTATTATTATATTTGATAATAATAATTAAATTTTTTTTTATATAATTATTTTTAATAATTATATTTAATTTTGTGGTTATAATATTTCATTATATTATATATTTCTACTGAGGACAGTCATAGTACTCTTGATTTTGCTAGTATTATCAAGAGTTTCATAGACAACCCTTACATTTGGGGGCCTGGCCGTGATTTTAACCAATTTTTGGGACATAAATCATATTCTAGACCTTATTTTACTGTTTTTTGACGTAAAATTGCAATATTTATCTTACTATTGGCTTTTTTGGGACTTATCCCTTATAAATTACCTCTAAAATATCAATAAAGTTACGTTTTCTTAAGAATATTGTTTGAAACAATATATTATTGAGCGAATTGGAATAAATTTATTTTGTCTAACTAGTGGCTTTTTCACATCACAGACTTGAAATTTATTCTTTGAGTTATTCTAGTAAAAAGTGAAGAATAATACAATTTTGATTAATAAACTTGTTAATTGCATAATTATTATTTCTTTAAAGAAAATAAAAAATAAAGTAAAAAAATTAAAAATTAAAAATCTTTACTAAAAATATTTTTTCTTTAATCTTAGACATTTTTCTTTATTTTTGACATAATTTGCCATAAATTACATTAAAACAACTTCATTCAATAAGTTGAGTTTATAAGTTATTTTTATTGTTTGATAAAATAACTTATATTTTTATTTGTTTTCTCTAGTGTCATCAATTAGAGACAGCTCTTCAGACTCTGAAGCCTCAGAGTCTAGTATTGAAATTCAAACTAGCCCAGCACCAAGGGGTGTCATAACCAAAGAACCCTTCAAAGGTCCAGCAGGTGAATTGAATTCATTCCTAGTCTACTTTTTTCTTAAAATTGACGTGAAATGACTCCTACTAGAAGTGGAAGTAATTACTCCATCCAATCAAATGGATCTGGACCAGGACATTCCAGTCACAAATCAAAAAGACAAGAATGTCAGCCCAGAGGAGAGGCACAAATGGAGGATGCCAGAACTTCCACCAGTTCCCAAAGGTTAGCCAGCACCTTTGAAACTCTTATTGAGAGTCCAGAAGCTGACATAACTGCTATTGCTGTTAGACCTGAATCATTTCCAACAGGCAGCAGTGGAGATTTACCAGTCTCAGTACAAGAACTGGTTTATGGCCGTAAAACAGCAAGAATGGGAACTTCTCCCAAGTCTTTGGATAGGAATAATGAACTCTTATCTCCAAGTGAAGAAGTTCATGGGGCCAGAAAAGACAGAAGAACTTCTGAAGGGTTGGACACCAATGTCTTGCAAAGGACAATTCCAACAGATAAAAGCTTGGTTGAAAAACCAAAGTATATTATCAGAGGATCAGAAGAAGAAGTTGGCCCAAGGCAAGGAAAACAGCCCAGTGGAAGCTCCCCAAGCATCCACCAGCAAAAATCCACCTCACCAAGTTCCAAGCAAGCCCAAGCAAGCCCCAAAGACCAATCAGAAGGGCAAGAAAAAGGCAAAGCCCAAGTGGAACAAGCCTTACCCACAGAATGACAGAATCCCAAAGAAAGAAAAGACAGCCATGGACAATGTGTTCAACATGGCAAGAACTCCGATGGAATTGAAAAACAAGGAGGAGGAAAGATTGAACCAATCTTTCACAAAGAAATAGATCTTGTTAAGCTTGTAACTCAATTTGAATCTTGTAATAAAGAAATTATGACAAAGTTTAAAACATTTGAGTATATCCAACAAAAGTTGGGTAATGAGATATTACAAGTTCAAGACTAACAAAAGAACATTATTGGACTTGAAAATGTTAATAAGGACAATATTGTGTATTTGACGCAAATTTTTGCAAGAATTGGGTCTAAAGTTACTTTTCTCAATCAACCAGATGACAATTCCATTTCTTTTATAATTGGACATCTAAGAGAGTTGAAATTACAAGTTCAAACCTTGGAACACCAACTGGTCACAATGCAGCTCTTTTCCAAGAACAATTGTAAAAAAGTGATAAAGCAAGACTTGAATTGAAAGAAGACATTAAATCAAGTATTAATAATATATCACTAAAAAATGAATTGCCAAGGAAATCGACACCAATTCTTGACAGAAATGTGCTTAACTTGAATAATGATTTACATCATACAATTTCAACTAATGATGTGGAAACTGCTTGCAATTTCAAAGACATTCCAAAATTAGAGGAATGGCCAACCTTCAATGGTGAAGGAGAATATAATCATATGGAATTTATGAAGACAATTGATATGTTCAAAGAAGACTTTAACATACCAGATGAATACATAAGCGCCTGATTACACTTATTATTTACCAAATCAGCAAAAAAATGGTATTACAAAATGAGACAAGACCATGGTAAACATGCTTGGCCTTGGTGGAAAGAACAAATTATTTCCAAATGGGAAAATGATTCCTGGAGATTTAGAATGGAAAATTCTTTTGAAGAAGCCATTTTTAATATTGAGAGGGACAGGCCCATGTCTTGGTTTCTTACACAGAGGGACAGATTAACTGCCCTTCATCCTGATATGTCTGAAACAATGGTACATAAAAGGATATTAAGAAAGTGTGGTGGTGACCTTGAGCATGGTATAAGAAGCAGATTTATTGAGCCTTGCTCTACAGAAGATAATATCAATGCTATGGAGGACATCACTACTAGAACAAAAATTGGAAGAAATTGGTCCAAATCCCCAATAGACAAAAAGACTAATGGGAAACCAATTTCAAAGCCAAATAAGCCACAAGACAGACTTGCTTTGAAATGTCACAAATGTGGAAGTACATCTCATTTAGCAAACACTTGCCCAAAAAAGACCAGAATTAATGAGGTAAATGTTGAAAAAGTGGAAGACACAAATAAAACAACTGATGTATCTTTACATGAAAGTGATTCTGAGCCTTCAGAAGAAGAAGAAGTACCAGAAGAGCTTAGTATAGAAAACATTAATGGTTCTTTTGAAGTCACTGAGGTACACAATCATTTACCACAGTATAGTGATGAATGTATGGATCTCATACATATGCAA
This sequence comes from Austropuccinia psidii, assembly GCA_023105745.1. Taxonomy (NCBI): domain Eukaryota; kingdom Fungi; phylum Basidiomycota; class Pucciniomycetes; order Pucciniales; family Sphaerophragmiaceae; genus Austropuccinia; species Austropuccinia psidii. The sequence continues at coordinate 20,126,477 of JALGQZ010000014.1, read as the reverse complement.
GATGCTAAAATGCAGAAAATCAAACCTGCCAGAGGTAAAGGTTATACAGCTGGTTCATCTTGTATCATTAATATTGTGATAAACAACACAGAAGCCAAGATACACCTTGACTCAGGTGCTTTTTGCACTTGTGTTGGAAAAGATTATCTTGAAAAGGTTTATACTTATCGGCAAGACAAATTAATGCCAATTGAAGGTATAACATTCAGTAGTGCTAGCCAAAATATGCACCCCTTGGGTATACTTGAAGCAGCAATAATATTTCCTCATCCTGCAGGAAGTATAAGATTGAAAGTTGAAATTGTTGTCATGAATAATTGTACTTCACAACACTTTATACTAGGGAATGATTATCTCAATATTTATGGTATTGATATTAATAATCATAAAGACAGGTATTTCACTATAGAGGAAAATAAAAGACAAAATTTGCTTTTCCTCTAGAAAAAAGAGACATTACTGTCATTAAACAAGTGAAAAATGTTAACAAGGAAAAATTTGTGTCAAGTCAATTGATTGAAGCACAAATTAATCCTGAATTAACACTAGAAATGAAGGAAGAGCTTATTGAAATTTTATTTCAATACAGGGAAGCTTTTTCTTCAGATAATGAACCACTTGGAGCTATAAAAGGCCATGAAGTGGACATTATGCTTAAAGTGGAAAGGTGTTATCCGCCACTATTAAGGAGACCAGCTTACCCAGCTAGCACAAGGGCTAGAGAAGCATTAGAAAGTCATATTAATGAACTAATGAAACTGGGAGTTCTTAGAAAGGTTGGACACAATGAGGAGGTAGAAGTCACAACTCCAGTAATCATTACTTGTAATAATGATAAGTCAAGGATGGTTGGTTATTTTAGAGCACTGAATACCTATACTATTCCAGACAGATATCCAATCCCTAGAGTTCATGAGACTTTGACTCAATTATACAAAGCAAGATTCATTACTTCCATGGATGCTCTGAAAGGCTTTCATCAGAATGTTTTGACACCCCATGCTAGGAAATTATTGAGAATAATTGCTCATTGTGGGATTTATGAGTATTTGCGAATGCCTTTTGGTATTAAGAATGCACGCTCTCATTATCAGAGAATGATTAATACCATCTTCCCACATGAATTTTTAGAAGGATAGTTAATCATTTATATTGATGACATTATCAATTTTTCAGAAACATGGCAATTACATTTAGAGAGACTTTCATTAGTACTTAGGAAAATTCTCCAAGTGAACATGAAAATATCTCTTAAGAAATGTAATTTTGGGTTTCATGAGTTAAAAGCTCTAGGACATGTAGTCTCAGGACTGAGCCTTGGTGTTGACAAAAACAAAGTGGCTGCAGCTGTACTGACACAAATGCCCCAGAACAAAAAAGAAATGATGTCTTTTTTAGGGTTTGCCAGTTATTACAGGCAACACCTTAAAGATTGTTCAATCCATGCCAGATCATTATACAGAATTTGTGATCAACAAATTGTTTTTGAAATGACACAGGAGAGGATTCAAGCATATGATAAAATCAAGTATGCCTTGACCAACACACCATTATTATTGATGCCAGACTGGAAACTTCCTTTCAAGCTGTATATTGATGCATGTGGTGAAGGTTTAGGAGCTGCTCTTCATCAAGTTCAAATTGTTGATGACAAACCTTATGAAGGTCCAATTTGTTTTATTTCAAGAGAAATTAAACCTACTGAGGCCAGATATGGAGCTAGCCAAATGGAGTGCCTTTGCCTTGTTTGGGCTTTGGAAAAACTTCATTACTATCTTGATGGTAGTTTGTTTGAATTAATTACTGATTGTAATGCAGTAAAATCACTTCTTAACATGAAAACACCAAACAGACACATGTTAAGATGGCAGATTGATATACAGGAGTATAGAGGCAATATGACCATAGTACATACAGCTGGAAATATTAATAAGAATTCTGATGGCTTAAGTAGATGGGAATTAACAAATACACCTGACAACCCTGCCTATGTTCCTACAAGTTCAGAACCTCAAATTCCAATTGAAGGAATTAATATCACAGATGTTGGAAGAGAATTCTTTGAAGAAGTTAGAGAAAGCTATAAGCAAGATAAGAATTCTCATATTCTTACTGCTCTACTTGACAAAGATTGCAAAGATGTAGCCTTGGCTAACTCTCTGGATGATATTTGGAAAACATCTTATGACAATAGAAGATTGCATTTGTTTGATGGTATACTATATCATAGATCTAAACACACATGTGTCATGGTCCTATGTAGTAGAATGTTAATTAACACCATACTACTAGAATGCCATGATAACATATATTCTGCAAATCTGTCTGAAGACAGAACTATGGAAAGAATTAAGACATGTGCCTGGTGGCCATCTTGCAGAAAAGATGTCATTGAGTACTGTCACAGTTGTGATAGATGCCAGAAAGCCAATAAAGCTACTGGTAAAAGATTTGGTTTAATGATCCATATTCAAGAACCAAGTACCCCATGGGAAGTGGTTCACATGGATTGGGTAACTGCCTTACCACCTGGAGGTGATAAAAGTTACAATGCATGTCTTGATATTGTAGACAGATATAGCAAAACACCAATCTTTTTACCATGTCACAAAGATGACACAGCTATGGATACAGCTCTTTTGATCTGGAATACAGTAATATCCAATACTGGTCTCTTTAAAAACATCATTAGTGACAGAGACCCAAAATTTACTTCAGCCTTATGGACTAATTTACATAAGGGTTTGGGTACAAGACTATCATTCTCAACAGGCTACCATCCACAAACAGATGGGCTGGCAGAAAGAATGATTCAAAACTTTGAGGACATGATCAGAAGACTTTGTGCTTATGGCCTGGAGTTTAAAGATTCTGACGGCTTTACCCATGATTGGTGCACTCTTATACCAGCATTGGAATTAGCCTACAAGACCTCCATCCATGCTTCAACAGGAAAAACTCCTGCAATGTTGGAGAAAGGATGGAACCCCAAACTTCCAGCTGATACCTTGAAAAAGATCTGATTGATATTCATCCAACTGCTTCAAGCTTTAAGTTATTGCTTGATAAAGTGCGGAATCATGCAAATCAAAGCCTAAATAATGCTTTTGAATATGCTAACCAGAAATGGGATAAAAGTCATAAGACCCCAGAATTCAAAGTAGAGGACTTAATACTAGTTTCAACCTTGAACTTTAATAATTTTAAAGGCCCAAAGAAATTAAAAGATTCCTTTGCAGGGCCATTTAATATTAAATCCCTTAATGGGACAAATGCAGTACAAGTAGAACTGTCAGGAGAACTGGAAAACAAACATCCAACTTTCCCTGTCAGTCTAGTAAGGCATTACACTTCAAGTGATAAGGAATTACTTCCTCTGAGAAATGAAACACCCTTAGAATTACCCCCACTAGATCAAAGTGTGGCACAAAAAGGTACTAAAAGTCTTCAAAGAAAGAAGACTTAGGGGAAAAATGAAAGAGAATACTTAGTCAGGTATAAAAATCCACAACATGAAGATGAATGGATTGTAGAAAGCAAAATACCTGATTCCCAAAAGTTTCTCAGAAGATTCAGAAATGAGATTAGACCAATTGCTCAATGAAAAGTTTTAATTGTGTCCTTTACATACTTAAAAAAGTATAAGTAGAGAGGTTGGACAGTGGATTATACCCCCCCCAAATAACTTGGGGGTATACTATAAAAGAAAAATTGTGGTACAATTCTTTTTGTGGTGGTAGGGAATGTGAGCCTGTGAGATATGTATAACATACCCATAAGGCCACAAATGATTTTATAAACAGTTCATTTTGTCTTAAACAGACGTTTTAGTTGGAATTAAAATAAAAAATAACAAACAATAAGTATAGCTTTTTTTTGGATGAAACAGGTTATAAGTATTATGTCATTTTTGGATTCTACACCAAAAATAACCTAGGGTACATCCATAAGGTGTTATACCCAAAAACACTTATTTCTTGTGTTATTGGAAGATTTAAGAATCTCACAGTACTAATGTAACTTTTTTAACATTTTTTTAAATTGTTAAATTTAAGCTTAAATAAGCTTAAATTTAAACTTGCATAAGGTTAATGCAAACTTACCAAAATTTTAGTTAAAATTGAGGTGTGGTGTATATTTACTGAATTGGCTAAGGATTTGCCATACAGAATGTAAATCCTGCGTGAGCTCAATTTAAAAGGGTTTAAAGCCATGGTATGGCTTTAAATAAATAAAAGGGCAAAATCCATGCAAAAAGGTGGGACAAAGGAAAAAGACCAAATAGAGCTGGGGTACCAAACTTTTTGGATCTGCAATGATTCAATTACGGCTGTCCACCTGTATTGGAGGATTTTCAACCTTATTTAAACTTTAAGATTAGACTTTGATCCAACCTTAAGGTTTAAACTGGTTTTATCCCAATTTGGACAGGAATTTCAAGCTTCCAAAGGGTAAATCCCAATATGCAGGCTTGAAATCAAGGTTTTAAGAACTGTCAAAGCTTAATCAAGCTTAAAAACCTTAAATAATCTTGAAAGCTTAAAGTTACAAGCATTAAAATCTTATCAAAAGCTAAGGTTTGGTGTGTATTGCTATTTTACGTGGAAAAATAGCAATAACTTCAAAGATCCATTAAAAATTCAATTCTTAATGAATTTGCTTGAAAATTTTACACAGCTTAGAATTTAATATTATCTACATATAAATTAAATTCTAAGTATCTTTTATAAATAAATTTCCTGGGTAATTAGCCTGGAAATTTCCTCTTTTAATGAAGCTCAAAGAAAATTATGATTTCTTAAAAAACTAATTAAAAATTTAGTTTAAGAGATTTCTGCTTGAAACTCTATTTTTAAGTTGTTCATGTGATGAACGTCAATATAAAGAAGTTTATTTAGATTGAAAACTTAAAAGAATTAGTTTAAATGAGGATTGAAGCTACATGGAGTTAAGAATAACACTGGTAACTTTAAATTGGCATTAAAAACAAGTTGCCTTAAGTTAAGAACTTTGTTTTTAAGTATGATTTTTCAGTTTTGACCTTAGCATACCCTCTATATTCATTATGAATCATGATAGCTGCTCTGAAGACATAAAAAGAGTCTTTTCATCACTGTTTTTGTCCATCATTGATTATCAATCCAATCATATTAGAAATTTAAACCGGTAAAGTTCTATTGTTTATAAAATCTTATTATCAAAGTAATTCTTAAGTTATTTCATTCTTTATTAATTGTAAATTAAAGAATTGAAATCATAGAATTCAGAGTATTGTTGTAATCATCAATAATATATTTTATATTATAAAATTATCATCTTAAATATCTTTTAAAATCCACAAATTCCTCTTAAAAACTCTTTAATCATAATTTTTATTAGAAAAAGTTGTTTTATCTTTAAAAATATTGATTTTTGGCGTGTTTTTAACTCATAATTATTATTTAATATAATAACTGTTGTTGTTTGACTTGTTGTATTAAACAAATATTATAAGTAAGTTTTCTTTAAAGTTATATATCTTTTTTTATCTAAGTATCAGTTTTTTTTATATAGAATTTTTATTCTATAAGAATTATTTCTGCACAGTGTGTGCTTTAGTTCTTTTATAAATAATATTTATATTATTTATAAGTGGTTAATATTCATATTTCCACGTGTGATTGTCTCATTAAGAGCTTTACACTTCTTATTGTTATAACTGTCAGTGACTATAACAATAATAGAATAATTATAATTTATTATAATTATTATTTTTATTATTATTATATTTTTATAATAATAATTAAATTTATTTTCTTTATATAATTACTTTTAATAATTATATTTAAATTTGTGGCTATAATATTTTGTTATATTATATATTTCTACTGAGGAAAGTCATAGTACTCTTGATTTTGCTACTATTATCAAGAGTTTCATAGACAAGCCTTACAATACCCATAAGGCCACAAATGACTTTCTACACAGTTAAATTTCTCTTCAACAGACGTTTTAATTGAATTTGAAATAAACAATAACAAAAAATAAGTATAACCTTTTTTTGGATAAGCAAAGTTATAAATATTATGTCATTTTTGAATTCTACACCAAAAATAACCTAGGGCACATCCATAAGGTGTTATACCCAAAAACACTTATTTCTTATGTTATTGGAAGCTTTAAGAATCTCACAGTACTAATGTAACTTTTTAACTTTTTTTTTGAATTGTTAAATTTAAGCTTAAATAAGCTTAAATCTAAAGTTGCATAAGGTCAATGCAAACTTACCAAAATTTGAGTTAAAATTGAGGTGTTGTGTAAATTTACTGAATTGGCTAAGGATTTGCCATACAGAATTTGAATCCTGCATGAGCTCAATTTAAAAGGGTTTAAGGCCATATTGTTGCTTTAAATAAATAAAAGGGCAAAATCCACGCAGAAAGGTGGGACAAAGGAAAAAGACCAAATAGAGCTGGGGTACCCAACTTTTTCTTTTTGGATCTGCAAAGATTCAATTAAGGTTGTCCACCTGTATTGAAGGATTTTCAACCTTATTTAAGCTTTAAGATTAGACTTTGATCCAACATTAAAGTTTAAACTGGTTTTATCCCAATTTAGATGAGAATTTCAAGCTGCCAAAGGGTAAATCCCTATATGCAGGCTTGAATTTAGGGTTTTAAGAACTGTCAAAACTTAATTAAGCTTAAAATTTTAAGGTTACAAGCCTTAAAAACTTATCAAAAGTTAAGCTTTGGTGTGTATTTCTATTTTACGTGGAAAAATAGCAATAACTTCAAAAATTCATTCAAAATCCAATTCTTCATGGATTTTCTTGAACATTTCACACCGCTTACAGTTTAATATTATCTATATATAATTAAATTCCAAGTATCTTTTCTAAATAAATTTCCTGGGTTTTTAGCCTGCAAATTTACTCTTTTAATTAAAGCTCAAAGAAAATTAGAATTTCTTTGAAAATTAATTAAAAATTGAGCTTAAGAGATTTCTGCTTGAAACTCTATTTTTGAGTTGTTCATGTGATGAAATTTAATAGAAATAAGTTTATTCATATTCAAAATTTAAAATCATTATTTTAAAGGAGGATTAAAGTTACATGGAGTTAAGAATAACACTGGTAACTTTAAATGGGAATCAAAAATAAGTTACCTTAAGTTAAGAACTTTATTTTTAAGCATGGTTTTTCAGTTTTGAGCAGAGCATGCCCTCTATATTCATTATGAATCATGAGAGCTGCTCTGAAGACATAAAATGAGTCTTTTCATCACTGGTTTTGTCAATCATTCATTATTAATCCAATCATATTAGAAATTTAAACAGCTAAAGTTTTATTAAATATAAAATCTTATTATTAAAGTAATTCTTAAGTTATTTTATTCTTTATTAATTAAAATTAAAGAATTGAAATGATAGAATTCAGATTATTGTTGTAATCACCCTTAATATATTTTATTATATAAAATTATCATCTTAAATATCTCCTAAAAATCCACAAATTCCCCTTAAAAACTCTTTAATCATAATTTTTATCATGAAAAGTTGTTTTATCTTTAAAAATATTGATTTTCGGTGTGTTTTTAGCTTATAACTATTATTTAATATAATAACTGTTGTTGTTTGACTTGTTGTATTATAAATATTCTAAGTAAGTCTTCTCTAAAGTTCTATATCTTTTTTATCTAGTATTGGTTTTTTTATATAGAATTTTATTCTATAAGAATTATTTCTGCACAGTGTGTGTTCTAATTCTTTTATGAATATTATTTATATTATTTATAAGTGGTTAATATTCATATTTCCCACGTGTAATTGTCTCATTAAGACCTTTACACGTCTTACTGTTATAACTGTCAGTGACTATAACAATAATAGAATACTCATAATTTATTATTATTATATTTTATAATAATAATTAAATTTATTTTTTTATATAATTATTTTTAATTATTATATTTAACTTTGTGCTTATAATATTTTATTATATTATATATTTCTATTGAGGACAGTCATAGTACTCTTGATATTGCTACTATTATCAAGAGTTTCATAGACAAACCTTACACTACCCCTTTGACTGGGAAGTTTAACATTTTTGTTATCTTTTACTTTTCTTTTCTTCATTTTATTTTTATTATTTTAATCAAATAGATTATTCTTTAATGATTTTCCTTATGGTGTTATACCTATATATGAGCTTCAATAGATTTTACTTCTAATTTTCCCTATTTTCAATGATTAATGATTAATTATTAATTTTTATTTCTTCAGTCTTCAATTTATAGTCCTATAAGTGAGATTTCACTTGAAGCTGGGCCAACAAGGTATGGAATACCACATCCCCTCTCCATTTAATGCTGTCCCCAGCATTCCAGTTTCAAGAGGAATATTTTGGGTTCATACATCAAAAATTGTCTTCTTTAAATCTATACTCTGATAAACTCACTTGATATTTCCTGCTTGTAGCTTTTTATACTGATTTTAAATTTCCATTGTTTCTTTTTTCATGTTGTCTTCTTCTACTTCTTGTTTTTTTTGCAGTATGAATATTTTGATTATTTCAATATTCAGATATTTGATTTTGATTTATTGGTTGATTTTCATCTTCTATTTTGTTTGTTTATTTATTTGTTAAAGAGTATTTTGATAATGAAAAATTAATTATTCTTTTTGATGAATAATAATGCACTTTAAGGTCATACTCAGGACCACACCTTGAGTTATTTGAGGTAATAATTGATAAAAAAATATAGAATTTATTCATACAGTTTAAGGTCTTTTCAACGACCTATTCTTGAGGTACTTTTGTTGGAAAAATATATAAAAATAAACATATTTGGACAGTTTAAGGTCTTATCTAGGACCTCTCTTATTTTTATTTTGTTTTTCTTATTGGGTTGTTCTTTCTTGTTTTTGTTTTTTGTGAAATTAACCTTAAATGGTGAGGCCATCCCCTCTCCATTTAAGAGTTTTACCACAATCTCTACTTTTCATAATAATGAATATAATTCAATATAAATATATGATATGGTTTTTTTCGTTATTTATTTATTTTTAGTATATTAGTTATTATTAATGGTGGGTAGCCTTTTATATGGTTATTGAGGGTTAACACCCCCTCTCCATTTAATAATTTTACCCTAATTCCAAATTTTTAAAATCATAACTTTCATTTAATATAAGTATACAATGATTAGCTCTTTTGTTATATGGATATATAATTTTCATTAAATATACTAAATTTGTAATATGTTTACTATTTATATTCTATTTTATTGTTTTTTTTTTTTTTTTTTTTTTTTTTTTTTTTTTTTCTCTTTTTTTTTTTTTTTTTTTTCTCTTTTTTTTTTTTTTTTTTTTTCCTTTTTTTATCTTTTTTTATCTTTGTTTCTTTTTTTTTTCTTTTTTTTCTTTTTTTTCTTTTTTTTCTTTTTTTTCTTTTTTTTCTTTTTTTTCTTTTTTTTCTTTTTTTTCTTTTTTTTCTTTTTTTTCTTTTTTTTTCTTTTTTTTCTTTTTTTTCTTTTTTTTCTTTTTTTTCTTTTTTTTCTTTTTTTTCTTTTTTTTCTTTTTTTTTCTTTTTTTTTCTTCTTTTTTTTTTTTTTTTTTTTTTTTTTTTTTTTTTTTTTTCTTTTTGAAGCAACTGGGTGTGGATACTTCAAAATAAGCCAGCTGTACGTCTTATCTCCACTCGCCGCAGTTTTCTTTTTCTTCTCTACTCTTTATTTTATTATATTTTTTATATATTTAATTCTATTTGAATTTTAATTAGGCTTTTAATCTAGTTCCATGCCTCTTTCTTTTTGTTTGTCTTAGTATTCTTCTTGTTGCTTGCTTTGCTCCCATCCATTTATTGATCAAATTCCCTTTGACACCACCTGAACCACAATCTTCTATTATTTATTTTGCTTCCTGCTGTTTTCCACGTTGATCCTCAATGTTACACCCTTTGGCATTCTTCTGTTGGAAAATGATTCTATCCCAGTGGGTCACTACTTCCTTTCTTGATTTTCTATCTCCATTTACTGCATTACTACAGCTAATATTTGCTCTTTGTTTTCTTTTTTAATTGTAAGTTCACGCTTCACAATAGGGGGTGTCAAATTTACCAAATCCCACACTCAAAATCCCAAGTTATTTTTTGCCAAAATCTGGCATTAATTTTTTGGGATTTCAGAAATCCCACACCTCAAGAGGTGTGGTATTTTAAGGTACAAAAACCCAGGTTTTTTGGTACCAAATCCCATGTTGAAATACTAAAATCCCACCTTTAGCTTCCCATCAAGGCACATGTTTAAAGCACACAACTCAATAAGGGCATGTTGAAATGCATATAACTTTACTTCTATTGCATAAAATCTGAATACACTCATCATTTATTAAAGTATTTGAATCTAAAGTGCATTTAATACAGGTCTTTTCTTCACCTACCATGCCAAAGGCATTGGAAAGGCTCCCTTTACTTCAGACGTTAAACTCACTGCAGCTCATTGATGCACTCAACTCTGATAGTGATTCTGATATCCAGGAAGATATAATCTCATTAGATATGATAACCTTGCAAATATACATAAGTCCTTGTAGAAGATATCCATCACATTACATGTATATGATGAATGATTTACAAACATTATCATCTGAAAAGCTTTGACATTAATCATCTTTGAATTTAAGAAAATTCAAAGATGATTCATTATGATCTTAGTACAATGGTAATCGTACTAAGATCATAAAGACTTAACCAGGAATGGCCAATATGCTCAGAAGTGTAAGGTTATCACCACCAGGCTGCGCAAATGCTAATCAAATACTATCGTCTTGAACCTGGTCCCTCAAATCTCAAAAGCAATTGTTGCAGTCGTCTCTTCCGTTTAGTTGGTGACAAGATCCCAATCCCTATATGTTTCAGTTTACCTTGTAGTCTTCTACGAGAAATCAAAATCAATCGCAATTGCTTGACTGGACTCTTGGGAGACTCAATAAGAGCTGTAGAAGTCATTGATCTCATGGATTGATTTATAAAAGGATAATCTCAGCTTAATTCATAACCGGATGAATAGATAGATGATAATAACTTATAGTTTTGAAATATTGATATATCTTGTTCTTTATTGTGTGCATTCTTGAAATTTTTTTGGTTGGAAATGGAATTCAGTTTTAATTTTTTATTTGTGAAAGCTCAAGTCTTCATTACATGATAAACTAAAGATACAAGCTTGAAGTTCATGGTGCTCCCTCTTCTTTGCTAACAGCAATTTGTTTGGGCAGTTTCTTCTTGCCACTACAGAAAAGAAAATGAGAGCCCAAAATGTTTTAATACTTCCTTAATAAAACCAAATGAAACATATTGTAAGATGTGACTATGAAACTGATGATAATATTAATATTAATCAACAGTACTATGTCTGTTCTTATGAAATATAATAATAAAATATTATTATAACCACAATTAAATAATTAAAAAATTATTTCTTTCACATGTTAAGCACTACTAGTGATTTTAACAGTGAACAAGTAATTGTCTACAAGAATCAATTACAAGAAGAATTTAATAATAAAAATTTCTTTTATTAAAATAATAAAATTATTTTAATATATAATTATCTTTTGCAAGAATAATTATAATGATAATTCTTGAAGAAAACTAATTTTAAGGAAAAACTTTAAGAATTAAAAGTAAATCACTCACTAATATTCCAAAGAGCTTATTGAAAGATAAGATAGAGAGATTTGACGTAGAATTGTGGATTTAGAGGATCAAAATGAATTTATAAATGTATTACAACAATATATAGTTGATTTATATGATTTCACTTCTTTCTGATTGATTCTGAAAGAATAAAACACTTAAGAAAAGTTTTAACTAATACTTACTTGTTGGTAATATTGATATAAATGATTAATAAGATGATGATGTGGAAAAAACAGCAAGAAGAGGCTTCTTTTAAGTCAGCAACAGCTCACAGAGGCGTTCCATGGAGCAAACTGAGAAACTAGTGAGTGAGAAAACAATAAAACTTTTTGGATTAATGATTGCATCATCTGTTGTCACGTAAGATTATCATAATTACTTAATTGATGCTTTTACATGACTACCAACCCCAATATGGTTAAGAATAAAAGGAGTAACATCAGTAAATCTTCTTTTATTCCAAAATAATCATTGATTTCTCAAAGTTATCAATGTTATTGCCAATTTCATCACAGGTTTTAATTACTGTGAATTTTTGAAGATTCAGTGTTTCACGTAGAATGGTCAAAAATGGACTGTAAGTAAAACTTTGAATTTTACTAGTAAAACTGTAATTCTTTTTGGTTGTACCATAGATATTTCAGTTCTTCATTGGTCCTGAAATTTTCAGAAGGATTCATTAAGAATTGTATTTTTAATGAATTTTTGAAGTTTTTACCTCATTTCCACGTAGAATTGCAAATATCAGTGTTTCACTGGTTGCTATGAGGTAAATCAATGGATAAAGATCCAAAAAGGGTTTTAATTACTCTTTTGGGGTTTATCCATGGAAAGTCATTAAGAATTGACGTGGTTACAGGAGTCTAAGTAGCTCTTTACCTCCTTGTCACGTCAAAATAGCAGGTTATTTGCTATTTTCTTAAGATTTACAGTAGTTGTGACATGGTAACAAAGTTCCCAAAGAGGTTTAGTTTACCAATTGGGTCAAGATCAGCCATGGAACCAAGATTTGGAGCTATCCACGCCTCTGAGTCCTCAGAAGTTGGGTACCCTGGCTCTCTTTGATGTCTTTTGTCCCCCTTGCCTATTTTTTACGTCAAAATAGTAATTTAAGCTTCAAGTGAGATATCCACTATGGGTGTACCAAAAGTCCATGTAAGAATACCATGATATTAAGTGCTCAAAACATGCATAACACTATTATTAGTGTATATGTAACATGGGATTTCTCACTTTCCCATTATTTTGGCGTGAATTTAAGAAAAACAAAAATTTTCACCGATCTTTTATGTGGTATTGAAGTATTTTCCATTTTACCACCTCAAAGAGTTAATTTGAGCTTATTCACTCTATGGAGCTACCCTAGGTGGATTTTTGTGTAGAATCCAAATCTGGCCTTAAATCCATGGATTTACTTACTCAATAAAATGTTATTCATCTTTTCTGAAATCAAAAATGATGAATTTTGAATATATGCAATATTTATGAGTTTTGTATAATTCAAAATTTCTTTTTAAAATAATTGTGGCCTATTTGGGTATGTAAAATATACCTCAAGGCTCACACATATAAATACACTTACGAAATTTCCAGATCCGCCGGTTTAAAGAAATGTGGAGCTGCTTGTAATAACCATTCAGGTTTATCAAGTTGCATAGCTTGTCTAGCATATTCCTTTGATGTTAAAACAAGTTCATAAAATAAAACCACTTGAAAAAGTGTGAGTAATAATTCAAAAACGATTAAATTAATAAAATGGAAGATTTAAATTTATAAGAGTTTTGTTTTAAAAAAAAGATGAATGAAAAAATCAAACAAACTCACTTTTGGGTGGAGGTTGAAGTTGAAAACATGAAGATGAAGGATGAATAAAAACTTATTGATTAGATTTTAAAGTTTTATAAGATCTGGTCCAGTATATCACCCTTTGGAGGCATTGTATTGATTTGAAACACAGTTGTTGCTGCAGCACCAAACTAGTTCGCTTCTGGGTTTGGAGTATATAGGATGTTGACTTGATACATCCTACGGGGAATTGATAAAGATTGTCCAAAAAGAGCAATCCTACATTATATGATCACCAAGAAATGAATGTTCAAAAAGAAGACAATCACCACAATGAAGCAGTTTTGACCTACCTTAACTAATCCCAGCAAGATCTCAGTACTGAAGGTGCAGGCGTGAGATTCATCAATTATCATACCGGCATAACCAGCAAGATCCAGTTCGGTCATGATCTCCCTTAACAGCATTCTGTCAGTAATATATTCAATCACTGTCTTTTGTGAAGTGCAACATTCAAATGGAATTGAATCACCAAAGGCATCCCCTACTCTTACGCCCTTTTTGTCATCCACTCTGGCTGCCACCAACATCGCCGCAACACATTGGTGTTAGGTCCAGCCAATCTTGCCGCCATCCTTAGAGTAAGGTGGCGGTTGTGGCCGTCTTGATCATATAAGCGAACAATGAGCGATCTGGCATCTCGAATAGTCTCAAGATACTATCTCTGACCCATTGCCGTAGTTTTAGCCAATTTGTGAGTCTCTTGAGAATTCTCGGCCTCTTCCGAACCAAAGGGAGCTTACCACAAAACGCGGCTCTGACATGGTGGTGTTGATGCCTAAGAGTTGCCTGTTGAAAAGATAGAAACAAAGATAAAGACTCACCTGTAATATATGAGAAATATTTAAGAACTATGATGAAAGAACTACAAAGATTGTCAATCAAAACATTAGTTCAACCGCACACAGTGTAACACACAAATCTAAGAGAAATGACACACTTCAATCGAAAAACAATCAACCTCGAAGGTATGGTAACCTGCACAAAACATGCGATTGATCCCAAAAAGAAGGACGATCAGAAAAGAATTGGGTACAAACAATTTTGATCGGCCTTAAACACAATGGTGTCTAGATGGAAGAGTAATGAAATAGCAAGCAATCAAAACACAAAGCAATGAAAGAGGCTTTCGAACAAGCTCAAAGAAAATCAGTTAGACTATCAATTGTGATGAACACTGTATGGAAAAAATGGAGTTTACAATGCAAACATCCATCCAAAGACAAAAATATGCAAAGGATTGTTCATCAACTAAAAAGAAAATCAAAAAACAAAAATTGAAAGAAACTTGAACCAACCCCAAAAATAAAAATAAAACCCAAAGAAATAACAAAAAACATAATAAAATGGGAACATTCAAACCAAAATTAAAACCCAAACAAAACAAAATCAAAAAATTGAACACACATGAAACAAAAGAAAAATCAAAATAAAGGAGATAAACACGAAGAAAAAAATACTAATATATTTAAAAAAATCAAAATAAGGAAAAGTCCAGAAAAATCAAATAGGACATACCAAAATTATCCAAAAATCAAGAAACAGGATGGTAAAGGGAAATTGAATCAAATTAAATTAAAAGAAAATGAGACAAAGAAAGGGCAAAAAAAGAAAAGGCACATTCCACTCTTAAGTGGCAAAAATTCACCACAGAACAAAAATTTTGACAGCACCTTTGAATTCAATTGGTTCAAACATGGACCTTGATCTATGGCACATAACATCATGATGCCAAAATTGCCCAAATTTTCAATTGTGTAATAAATTGCAATCCAATTTGAAAACATAAGATAATTTCCCAATAGACATCAATTGTATATGACAAATCACCATGTATCAAATGAGCACATGAAATTTATGTAATATGTTATTTTTTATTGATCAATGTCGGAATTTGTTCCAGCTCTTCAATTGGCCTGCTTGATGACAATGCCTCTATAGTGAGATCCATCTGGCATTGCTTTTCCTTAAGTTCACATTCCCAATTCCACTTTTCTTTGTCAAATTCATGATTCTTCACATGTTGCTTCTCATCAAACTCCATTTGCTTTTGTAACTTGACTTCTTCAAACTGTTGTTTTTCCATGTTGCACACTTTCTCTTCATTCCACCTCTCCCTGTCCCACTCCAAATGTGCATTATCACTGATTTCACGGGCTAATCAGCATGAATTTTTTCAGTACGATTCATCATAGTAACCATAATTTCAAGTAATACCTTTGTTCCATGACTCAAGTAAATTTGCATAAGTAGGTGCAAACATATCCAGCAATCTTTTCCTAGAACCACTCTTGTCATTCAAGTTGGGTGTCATTGCTTGATTACGCTTTTGTGTTGAATGCGTTCTGGATTTACTTTGCTGGTCAAAGGAGAATTAATCAATATTGGAGTGAATAAATATCACTCTTAAATGTAATTACTGAATCATCTTGAAGGCTTTCCACTGGAACCAATTTATCAACATTATTAAGCAAAAGATCCAGATTGTGAGGTGAATCCAAGCGATTATTCTCCTTTGAAAAGCAAATTACCTTTAATTATTTGAGGTAAAAAAAGGAAGAGAAAATAACTTACCTTATCAAGCAAAACATCATCATCATCACCATTGAAACTGTCTTTTTCTTGCAAATCATAGCTTGCAATGGGAGTGACATTGGGCTTGTGGCCAAAGAGAACATCCATTTCTGCATAGCAAGGACATATAATTTCCAGCTTTTCACTCATTGATTTTATTCCTTTACTCTCATCGTCTTCTGTTATCCCAGCCCCAGTTGAATTTTCAAATTTTTTTGCTGCCATATACTTCTCTTTATATTTTTGCCATCAATCTCGGATGCTGCTTGAGCTAAGGTTTAGACGATCTCGTGATTTTTTGTTGACCTCAATGGCCATAAGCTGAAACCCATGCTTCTTTGAGGAAGGAGGTCTTCCAATAGATGTTGAACCGCTAGTACCAAAACATGACTCAAAATTGGATTTGACTGAAAGCCAATTAATTATGGTTAAATAATCTGTACGTATTAAGTGACCTGATGGATGAGGCAGGCCAGAGGTGATCTTTATATCTGGCTTGATTTGTCTTTCTTTGGATTGAGGCATTATTATATGGATGATGAGGTATAAATGGACTGTAAGCTGTTTGGTCAGATTGTCCAAAATGGAGTGTAGAAGAATATGTTGTACAGGTATGAATTGTGAGTACTCATTTGGGTTAGGTTTCAAGCTGAAATCCCAGATGCATTGGATTCGGTCAAAATACCAGGGGACTCAGTTAAAATTCCATGGATTTAGTGTTGGGATTTGGGTTCCAAATCCCATGTTATTCTAAGGCGGGATTTGGTGACTTTGACACCCCCTAATGTTTTTTTATTAATTTTTATATTACGTTTACCCCAAAGGACCAATCAAACTCCACAATTGCAGTGAGCATCCTCAAAGATCCACAGATGGGAAGGCTTAATTACCAGGTGACATTGTTTTTGTTTCCCAATATTTTCATCACCTTTGCCTTTTCCCTTTTTTCATTTCTTTTATTGAAAAAAACTAATTGACATAAATTTCTTCTTTTGGCTTATTCATTTATATTGATGAACACAGTTGCAAGGTTATAGTTATCCTTCACGGTGGATATTGCTATACTATCCATTGCATTCACAGTAACAATTCAAATGCGGATGCGCCCAATATTTCCCCACCGACTTCCATTACTATGCTTTCTGGTTCCATACTTGCTTGGCCTCAATTACATAATCCTCTGCCAACAACAATGGCCATCACTCCCCTCCAGCATTGGTAGGTAACACTATGCCCCCACCAGTTGGAATATCCAACCATATTCTGCCCTCCAATAGTAAATACATTGCTTTTATGACCAATTCCAATCCCTCCTCCAAGCTATGTCAGTTTTTTGATGTATTCCATTGGTTGTGTTGCTGGTACTGCCGTGGCTTCTACAATTATTTCCAAAATCATCCCAATAATGCAGGTTATTATGGGTCCCTATCTGGTCTTTGAGCTTCTTTACAAGCATTGGTTGAGGTAGTAAAAAAATTGGCGGAGTGAGTTTCCACTTTTGTTCTTTTTATATATATTTTTAAAGCTGAATTTATCTATTATTTTGTTTTTTAACAGTTCCTTTGATGACAAAGATGAGCTAGAGGAGTAAATGAAACTTTGCCCACTATTCCTACTGATTAGTAAGCTGACTGATTGTTTATTTTTCTCTTTCAGTTTTTTTTGCCTTTGATTTTTGATGCTAAGAGTTTTTTTTCTTCAAGTTTACAGTAAAGCACATTACTGTGCTGTACTATTCCCCAACCATTGCAATTTATTCTTTTATTGTCTCTTTTTTTTCAAAAAAAAAGAAGTTAAAAATTCAAGAAAATTAAACTATGATTTCTTTTTTTAGTTTCTTTTGATTTGATGTACTTTTTTCAATTTATTGTTTAAATTTGATGTTTGGCATTGTTCTGATGCTTTTTTTTTCTTTAAAAAAAATAAAATAATTAATTATTGTAGTTTTCTTTGATAATAATAATAATTCTCATTTCTTAATTTTTTCTTATTTTTTTTTTGAATAATTAAATTCAATGTTAATTATCTGAAGTATCAATGTGTAAATCTAAAAAAATAAACTTAATCAATACTAAGCATCTTTAAATTAAGATTCTTCTTTTAATATATTTGTGGTAGAAAAGAAGACTAAGTATAAATTAATTAAGATTAATTCCTTTTAATGGCGTTTTTTTTAAGTTTAGTGGAGTTTAAGCTTTAATTTGACCAAATAAAATGAGATTAAATTAATCAAGATATTTTTTTTAAATAAAATTAAATTTCAATTAGTTTTGAAAAACAATCAATATGATTGATTAAATTTAAGCAATCTTTAATCAAATTTGAAGTGGGGCTAAAGGGTCATAAAAAGATATTTGGAGTTTTTGCATAGCCTTTAATATATGGAAGGTTTTAGGGCTAAACTGTGCATAGAAGAAGATTGTTCCATCTTTAATATAAAAGGAGGTCTTTTCTCCCAATTTCCAGTAAAGAAAAGAGAATTTTTGTGTCTCTTATAATAGATTATCTTGAATATCCAAAGCAAATTAATGAAAAGAGAAATAATTGTATAAGGAAATATCTTCATTTGGGTTTAACCTGGCCAGTTATCCCTTTCATTATGCCTTTTTTCTTTATTATTTTTCTTGATAAGCTAATAATTATTTGAAAATTTTACAGGAAAATTAGCCTTCTTGAGGTAATATATTGATTGATTCTTTTTATTATTATGATCTTCTTAATGCTTTTTCATAAGGTATTATTATTATTATTATTTATCCTTGCTTTATTATCTTGATTTGTTTCTTTGTTTATTCACCTTGACTTGAACTCTTAAATAAGTTGATATTATTGATTATTATATTGAATATTGATGAGGATAAAACTATAGAGTAAAATTGAAATTCCACAGAATTTCATCCCAAAAACTTAAATCATAAAGGATGGAATTGAGAAATAGACACCCACCCTAATTGTTTAGCTAAGCTTTTTTAAAAATACATAAAAAAACATAGAATTAAGATACAGAGACACTTGAAACTGCTTTCTTATATATTTTGATTTTTAATATTCTTTATATTTTTTGCACTTTTATATTTTTTATTTTTTATGGATATTTGAGACTAGAATAAGACTAAAATTCATGAGATAACAAAAGGAAACTTTCTCATTATGATAAAAAAAGTCATTGATAATGTGAAAATTCATTGTAAAGCCTATTATTGAATTTATCCTTCTTAGCTGTAAGCTCATTACTTCTTTCTTCATTGAGATATTGATCTTGAAAATCTTCATTCTCATTAATGTCATCCTGGATAATATTTTCATTTCTATTACTAATTTCTGTTGAATCCTCATTTTGTGTTGAAATCTTATATTGCTTTGCAAAATGGGATTGCAAGCCTGAGCATAGATTTTTATTCTTAGTAATCCAAAAAAATTCCTTTTCTTCATTAATCTTCTCTTTTTACTACTTCCATCTTCTATTCCCTCTGATTTATTCCCCTTTGGTGTAATAATATCTTCCAACAACTTGACATGTTGGTTTGAACCTTCATAATTGTTCTTAAAATTATTATCATTTTGATCCACAAAGTTGGCATTTCTAAGAGGGTTCCAATTTGTATAACCTTCCCAAGGGAATTCTTCTTTAGTAAGTATAACTTTCCGTTCTTTTTCAGCTTCTTCTTGTATTTCCATTTGACAAAATAATTCTGTTTCATTCTCATGTTCTAATTAAGAAAGATATTTTTCTAAGATAATTGGTGAGTGTATTGTATTTTTTATGTATTCATTTGTGGCATTGTTCCTGATGGATTTAAGGTTTTTGAATCTTGAGTTAATTTATTTTTCAATTTTAAAGTTATTATAAGCTTCCATAGAGGATTTGTCTTCAGGGGGTAAGGCTTTTCGTTGATTTAACTCCTTTTTCATTGTCATTTGATTCAGTGAGTGTATTGAATTTTTATATCTTGACTCATCCATGTTAGCTTCATTGATATTCTGAACTGTGCTTGAGCTGAATTCCATATCTTTTCTTGTTGAGGTATAACAAGGAAATTTCATTTTCAAAGGTTCCTCTTCCAGAAAAAGAATTATATCTTTTACTTGATTTTGGTCATTTCCCCATATAAGATTTTCAATTGTTTTTTCTAATCATAATTCATCTCTGATAAGTCTTGGATAAATATTTTCCATATTAGGGCATGATTTATTTCTCCACTAATTCCTTCCATCAGAATTCTAGGATCAATATGTTCAAAATTTGAGGGAACAGAATGTTGTGACTTCTCAAAATGATTATATTTATCTTTGTGTGTAGCTCCTGTAATATGCACTTGGTTGAATCTGAGTGATGGGTCAATTAACTCTTGTGGTAGAACTGATTCATTTTGATGAAGAATATGTTTTTTATGAATATTACTGGATCCTTTATTAGATGTAGAAATTTCTTGAGAATAAGTATTATTATTGTAGTGTGAGTTTTAAATAGTATCATTTGAAATTTCATTTAAACTTTCATATTCTTCAGATTTTGGAATTATATCAATACTTTTCCCCTGAACTTTGAGGTGGTGTTAAAAAATAATGTCCTTCTTTTTGGAAATTTCATATTTGAGGGAAACTTCTTTGAATGATTTGAGTTCTGATTTTTCAATTTGAGAACTGAAACCTTTATATTCTGAGGTGACATTAGCTATTGTTACAACCGGCTTGATAATTGACTTCCAATCATTCTTAAATTTTCCCTTTGAAAGAGACTTCAAAGCTTTAATACTTGAAAAAAGATTTTTTAATGGTTTGATTCTTATTTCTTCAGGATTCTTTAAATTATTACTATTGATGGCTTGAGATATTTGGCTACAAGTATTTCCATTTTCTTTTCTTGAGGTTAAAATTCCTGTAAAATTTATTTCTTTAGGCTTTAAATTGACATTTTTTTGTATTGATTGGAGATAATTCCTCCTGAATTTTGCCTTTGTCTTGAGAATTTTTTACTCCTTCACTATCAAGTACTTCATGAGAATTTTCCTCTAAGTTTTCTTCACTTTGGGGCTTTATTCTTTTTTATTGGTAATTCTTTCCAAACTTCCAATTTAGAAACTGCACATGTTTCCGTTCCTGCTGGTGGTTCTTCTCTCCATTCTACTTTCTGTGGTGAACAAATTGGTAATCAAAGTCTTCTTCCATCTGGCTCTATATAACTGAATATTTCCCCTTTCTGTTGAGAAAAGTATAATCTTATGTTATTATCTGCAAGGAATGGCCTTTCCAATACTGTGTGAACTGCTCCTCTTGCTACAGAAATATATATATTTCTTTCTTCCTCAGTAATTAAAGTGATTGGGGTAAATTCTGCTAATCCAAATAATGAGGTACAATGTCGCCCAATTCCTCTTAAATTCATGTTAAGAGATCTTGTGGTAAGTCCTGCTTTGATTTCTGAATATTCTGGTATTATATTCAATTCTGATCCTGTGTCAACCAATGCCATTATTTTATGTTGTTCTTCTCCTAAATATACCTGCCTAAATCCCAATGGACAGGCATAATGTAATTTTGGTTGTTCATAATTCCCCAGATGATAGTTTATGAGTTTGGTTTGAATTTCCTTTGTATCAATTGAATTAATAGATTTTTTTTCTTCCTCTGACAGATTCTTAAATTTATTAAGAAATTTGGTGACATAACTAAAATTTTTTCTAAGGTAAGATTTATCTTCTGATGCAATACCTTTTTGATTATTTTTTCCATAATTTCTGGAATATCTAATTTTTGTTGCATAAATATTTTCCTTTCATTTGCTTTATTGCTTGGTTCTTGAGTATTTTCAGTGTGATCACCTTTAGGTTCCTGTGGAGGTATTTCATTTTCATTTTGCACCTGTTGAGGTTTCTAATATTTGGTTGGAATAATTGTTTTCTCTTCTTCCTTTTGCTCATCTTCAATATAACCTCCACATATATTTAGTCTTTTCTTTATAGGTGTTTCCCCTTTTGTATGTGATCTTAAAGCATTCTGATTGGTATTTTCATCCTACATTTCCAGTGAGCTTGCTAAAGCCATATAAATTTAGTGATACTGAGAAGCTCCCCTTGAGGAATAAAGTTCCCCAAGTTATACCTCCTATTGAGTCATCAGGTAAGAAAATTACCAAAGTTCTCAAAGAAAGAAAGTTGAGAACCAACAAAGTAAGGGAATACCTTGTTAGATACAGTGACCCAACTTGTGAAGATGAGTGGTTGCCAGAAAAAGACATACCTGAAGCTACTAAACATCTCAGAAGATTCACGCACACTAGAAATAACAATATTACAAAATAATATTTAATTTTTAGGGGAGGGAATGTGAGCCTTAGAGGTATTTTCGTATACCCAAAATACCACAAAAGATAAATTAAGATACAAATATAAATAAAATAAATTTATTAATATTATAAAAATAAAAAATGAAATATAAATACAAGTTTACATTCAAAAATCAAAATTTAATTCTAATTTAAAAATAAAATTACAATAAAATTTGAAATTATGAAATTATATTTTTACTTGTAAAAATTAAGTAAAAATGAATTTTTAATAAAAATTGTGAAATTAAAATATTTTTGGTAAAAAGTTACATAAAATATATTATATCTTTTTATCCAATAAATAAACTTAAAGAAATTATAACACCATTGGATTCCTCATAAAAAATAAAGTGGGGTCCCCTCTGGATGAAATTTCTGTAACTCAACTCTAAATAAGCTTAAATTAAGTTTTTAGTATTCTCAATACAAAAGTTGAAAATCCTCAAAACTTTAATTTAATTCACACCACATGTGGTCTTAACCATCAATTTCTGTGTTAAAATTGAGGGGTTGTGTTTAGTTTAGAAGCTATGAGGAATTGAAGTATTTTCAATTGAATTCAATTGAAATGTCAAAATGTGCGCGTGTATTACATAAGTGAACTTTGATTTACATATGAGGTATCAATTATTACTGTATTGTACTGTACAATTCAATTGAATTACATATTTAGATTACAAGTATAATACATGATGAGGAATTCAAGGAAAAAATAAATTGGGGGCGGGAAAGGAAATCTAGCTCTAAGGGGGAGCCAGACCCCCAAAATTCTTGCTGACTGGCGTGGGATGTCAAAATCCATGCAAACGTTCATTACTTTTGGCTTGGAATTGAGTCACAGGGTCTGTGAATCAATTGATGATGAGGTTTTGATACCAACCAGGGTGGTTTTAACTGCTTCCAAAGAGGTAAAACTACCCTTAAGTTGAAACGATGTTAGTAAAAACAGTTTTACCTGGTTTCTACGCCTCTTACACACATTCTGATGTGTTTTGAAGGCTCTAGACCAGGTATTGCTATAGTAATGGCTGCTTTAAGGGTCTAAAATGGCTAAAAATGGCTTAAATTATGCCATAATTGGCTTTTCTGTTTTTAGACTGTTTTTCACGACTGACAAGAGTAAATTTTACTTTTAGAGTAAGAGAATTTATTGATATCAAAGAATGTCTTCTTTGCCCCACTTTTCTCTTCATGTTAGAATCTTTTCCTTTTATAATTAGTTTAAACACTGTTAAACCAATCAATAAAAGATTCCAACCACCTTTTTTAAATCATTTTAAACCTTTTAACCACGTGAAAAAACATTATAATAATTGTTTGTAACTTTTATAATCATTTTTACCCCCGAACTACCCCAACAGTCAATTAAAGCATCTTTCATCACTGTAAACTTTGTCACTTTGTTTCCAAATTCACTCTGGTCACTTTTGGGCATGCTTTCTCTTTCTTATTCTTTTTAAAGACTTTGTTCTTTAATTAATTTCTTGAAGCTCTTTGCTCAATTAATTCCAATTGAAATTGATCTTGAAGAAATTTCTTTTGTAGCCTTAAATATCTCTTGTAGAGTATTTTTGGATAAATTTTTATTGCTTGTAAAACAATAAATCTTAATAATATTTTTTTTTTATACTAATAAAGTTCTTCACAATAAAATTGGCATGTTTTCTCTTAAAAATAATCTTTCTTACTAGTTTTAATTAATTTTTACCTTATACAAATTTTGAGGACAGGAAAAGTACTTGATTTTTGATCAAAGTTTCATATCCACACCTTAAATTTGGGGTCCCAGCCATGATATTTTACCTGTGAAATATTTTTTACTCTTTTTTAAACCTTTTTTCTTATATTGAAAAATTTAAAAAAAAACCTATAAAAAATACTTATAATTCAAAAAGCCCATAAAAAATAATTTTTTTCATATTATAAGTGAGACTTATATTTTTATTTCTTTTTTTGAAATAACCTTTTTTCTACTTAATTAATTTTATTTTTCATTAATTTTAGTGTCTGACAACGTGGCAAGACACAAAAACATTGAAACAGCCTCAACAGTCACCAGGATTATTACTGCCAGTACTGTTAATTCAGACCATAATAGTACTGTTATTGTGACTTAAAATACCCAACCAGAACCAATATCTTCTTAATTGATTAACTTGGATATAAGTAATACCCTTCAGAAAGCTAAGAATTTGGCCAATAGTAGGTTTTATGACGAAAAAATACTATTTTAAGCCTTTCAATCATAAAATATACCTTCAACTAGATCAGGAGCCAGCTATAACCCCTCAAGCAGCTCCCAGAAAGGAAATAGACGTGATTATGGCAGAAGCCAACCAGGTACAGAAGGAAAAGGGTCAGTTGATGACTTCCAAACAACTAAAATAGGTCATTCTCATGCTGATAATACCATTTTACCTTCACAAAGAGCCTACACCGCCACAAGAAGCCTCAGTGGAAATATACAAAGCCAGCCACAAAGCACACAACAATGCCCTGCAGTACAAGTAGTACCAGATCCTTGCATATCTGTGGAAAAACTGCATGAATTCTTACCTGACTGTGAGAAAATTCCTGGGCCATCCCAATACTTGCAAATTGCTCAATGGATGGAATCCATTGATGGAGAAGAAAAACATGATTTTCTTGACACTAGAATGGAGGAAAAACAACCCTCCACCACCCAAGCAAGTGCCAGAAACAGCCCCAGTGGCCAGAAGCAGAAATTCCATTGTGAGAAAGCAGCCACAAGCTCCAAACAAGGGCAAAGGAAAGGCACCAGCCACCAAACCTTACAGCCAGAGCTACAGGATTCCAAAAATTCAACAGGATGCCATGGAAAATGTGTTTCAGATGGCCAGAACAATGATGGAATTACAAAAGAAAGAGGAGGCCAGATTAAAATAACAGAAATTCTTCATGATATTTTTGATTCTATTCCAGAGTTGTATGAAGCTATAACTGACATAAAAAGTCATCTTTCTGATGAAAATACGTCAATTTGTGACAATCTTAAAGCACATAACTTGAGTCTGAGCCAAATCAATGAAACACTTAAATGTTTTGAAAAAGTCTTAAGAACAATGAAAACTTCCAATAATGATAATTCTTTTGGCAATAAGATAAATGAACAATCTGCCATTATTAAGGAATTGACAGACAAATATTCTAAATTCTATATTGATGACATAATTGAAACAAGAATAAAACAAGCCATAAATAATATCAAAGAGGATAATAAGGAAGCTTGTGATTATATTTCAAAATCATTTACTGAAATAAAGACCCATATAATTTCCTTGAAAAAGTGTTTTGATACCTCAAAAGAGGAAATATCCAAATTAACAATAAAGTTAAATGAAGTTATATGTGATAATACTAAACAAAAAGAATTATGGAATGGGCTGACATATAAAGAGGATTATTGTCAGGATGAGTCTATGTTGAAGTGGAAATAAAGCTATTTACAACTAAAACTGTGACTGTGACACGTGGAAAATAGTTTAAAATAGTTTTATAAGGGTTAAAGATGAATTAATTTAATAATAAAAGGGGCTTTACTATAAGAAATATAGTGGTGGTGAGCGCTGTTGAAAGCCCTGGGTGCAGCTTTACCTGTTGGGTTACAATAATAAAGACTACAATACTTTAAATTAAGAGTATACCTGTTTATTACCCAAGAGTAAAACTGTTTTTGACAGTTTACTACGTAGGGTATTCAAGAGCAGGATGAGGAAAGGTTTTTGGCTGTGAAAAGCCCTCCTTTTATCCTGAAATTGAGGCGGAAAGGCTGCTAGACCTTTCCACGTAGAGGAAGTGAAGATTTTTCACTCTCTATGACAGGCTTGTGGTTTGCAAACAGCCTGTATACCCTGTATTGGGCTCAGATGTGGTTTTGAAACCACATCTGGGTGGTTTTCACCAATACAGGGTGAAAATTTTCATCTGGGGACCTCACAGCCTGATTCTGACGTGTATGACGCGTAGAAATGCTGTACAGAAACTGTATGGGACCCCAGTATTGACTGACATATGAGGTATTGAAGTAAAAACACGCTTATTTGTCTATTTGACACCTCATATTCATGGTTATGGGATATTATCCCATGGTAAGGCTGTATCTGACAGCAGGTGGGATTTTGACCTTAAAATGGTCATAACTCTGTCAGTTTTTGAGATATCAAGCTCAAAGTTGGTTCATTGAATAGCTCTGTATGGGCCCTACACAATGTTACCCAACTTGAAATGGTTATCATTAAATATGACAAAGTTATCCCATGTACAAGTATTTTTGTACATTGGCATGGTCTGGTCAAAAGCTGTATTAAGCTTGTTTGGCCAATAACTTCTGTTGTAGTTGAGTTATGAGGAAATGGATGGCACCATCAGATAGCCCTGATTGTGCTCTTTCCAAAAAGACCCCACTTCAGGTATCTCACACTAAAACTGTAAAAGTTAGATGAGAGGTGAATGTTTTGTTCACCCTTATTTGGTCTGAATTTGACCATAATTCAAGTAATACTGGTGCTAGCTCAGTTTGGCTGGTACCATTGGATAGCCCTGGCTTAGAGCTTCATTTTGAGTACCCATTTGATGGGGTTGAGCCTCTCCTTCTAGATTTTAAATGAGAGGTGAAAATTAAGGTTTATGCTCAGCAATAACTTTGTTATTTCTTGTCCTATGGTGATGGGACTTATATTTTCAGGAAGAGGTGAGTTTCCTCTTTCTTTTGATACCTTTTGAGCTAATTTGGCTCAGTTCCATGTTTTGGTGGTATTTTGGCTATACCATTGGTTTATGGTATTTTGGCTGTAATGCTTGTGCTCTGGTTTTGAGTCACAGGCTGACATACCCTCCCTCTAAAAAAGGCTCATCATTGATGAGACTGTTCAGTCCTCCTAGAGGCTCTGAATCTCCTTAAATGGAGGTTCCCATCTGGTATGGCATCCTCTGCCAACCATTTGTCTTTGTCAGCTGTCTGGTTCTTGAATCTGACTAGATATTGTCTCTGATCCTTCCCATTGAGTCTGATTTTTCTGGCCCTGATGATTTTACTCACAGGTCCAGGGGAGTCTTCTACTTCCACTATTTCTGGTGGAGTGATGTTTTTCTTCCTGGAGGGGAATTTATCCTCCTCTGTTTGGAAGTATGGTTTGACCAGGCTTACTGGAAAGACTGGGTGTTTCCTAGAAAACTCCTCAGTGAGCTTGACCTCTACTGCATTCTTCCCTATTAACTTAATGATAGTGAAGGGCCCTACAAATGAGTCTCTCATTTTCTTGGGTCCTTTGAGATTGTTAAAGTTTAGTGTAGACACTAACACCTGGTCCCCTTCCTTGAAGTCAGGTTCCATATGTGATTTGTCCCACCTCTGCTTATTATACTCTTTGGCCTCAGCTATGCATTTGGCAGCAGTATCACAGGCTTTCTTCCACATATCATGGAAGTCTTTGGCTGTGGGGTGGATGGTCAGGAGATTTTTCTTCAAGTTATCCACAGGTAAAAGGGGATTCCACCCTTTCTCTACCAGTGCAGATGTTTTTCCTGTGGTAGAGTGCTGGCTTGTATTATAGGCCAGTTGGACTGCTGGTAAGAGGGTGACCCAATCATGGGTATATCCCTCATGGTCCTTGTATTCCATGCCATAGGCACAGAACCTCCTGAGGATGTCCTCCATTGTTTGGATCATCCTCTCAGATAGGCCATCTGTTTGTGGATGGTAAGCTGTGGAAAAAGCAAGCTTGGTGCCTAGCATGTCATACAAATTGGTCCAAAATTCAGATGTGAATTTTGGGTCCCTGTCACTAATTATGATCTTAGGGACTCCACAGGTGGATATGATGTTATTCCAAAATAACAGAGCAGTGTCCATGGCTGTGTCCTCTTTATGGCATGATAGACATCTCATTCTCTTGCTGAACCTATCAACTATTATTAGGCAGGCATTGTAGTTTTCTTTGCCTCCTGGGACAAGTCCTGTGACCCAGTCCATGTTGATGGTTTCCCATGGGTGTTTGGGTTCTTCTATGTGTTGAAGCAACCCATATTTCTTCCCATGCTTTCTATTTGCCTTTTGGCATCTTTCACAAGTGTTGATGTATTCACTCAACTCTTGCTCCCACTTGGGCCACCAAGCTGTGCTTGCTACCCTCTCTTTAGTCCTGTCTTCACTCATGTGTCCCATGTAGGGGCAGTCATGGCATTCCTGCAGGATTAAAGAGATTTGGTCTCTGTCTATCACTGTGAGTGCACTGGTGTGCTTATCTCTGTGATAAATCAGGCCATCTATAAGGAAGAATTTATTGTCCTTATAGGCCCTCAACCAGGGTTCCTCCAGCTGGGTTTCCAGTTCTGGGCTCCTGTATTTTTGTTGAAGGAGTTGGAGTAGTATGCTACACTGTTTGTGTTTAGCATATGATTTCAGCACTGCATTTAAAAATTCATTGTGCAGTGCTGAGGAACTTATTCCCAGTATGGGGGTTTCTGTCCCTTCTGAATCAGTGTTTCCACTGTCAAGGGTACCACTCCCTGGTGCCCATTCAGAGAATCTGAAGTTCTTCTTCCTATTTATTTCCATAAAATGGATAGGAATTTTTGCAGCAACTTCAGGGTCATAAGCTGGATTGCTTTTGACATTGTCCAGTGGCCAACTGCTAAGGCCATCTGCATTGGTATGGCTTTTACCTTCCTTGTATATGATCGTCATGTTCCCTCTATACTCCTGGATGGCTATTTGCCATCTCAGCATGTGTCTATTAGTAGTATTCATGTTTAGTAAAGACTTCAAGGCTGTGCAGTCTGTGTAGACTTCAAAGACTGCACCCTCCAAATAATAATGGAGTTTTTCTAGAGCCCAGACTAGACATAGACATTCTTTCTGGGTGGCCCCATACCTGGCTTCTGAATCTTTCAGCTGCCTGGAGATGTGACATATTACACCTTCTCTTGGTTCACCATCCACAATTTGTCTTTGGTGAAGGGCTGCTCCCAAGCCTTGGCTGCATGCTGCATCTATATATAACTTGAATGGTAGTTCAAAGTCAGGCAAGATGAGTACAGGTGCATTAGTGAGTTCATATTTGATCCTCTCATATGCATCCCTCCTTTCCTTGGTTATTTCAAAAACTACATCCTTTGAGCATAACTTGTATAAACTACTAGTTATGTGGGCAAAGTTTTTGATGTGGTTTCTATAGTAGCTAGCAAATCCAAGGAAAGATTGCATCTCTTTGATGTTCTTTGGTACTGGCTTTTGCAGTACTGCTGCTACTTCGTTCTGGTCAATTGCCAGACTAAGGCCTGAGACTTTGTGTCCTAGAGCTAGTAGCTCTTGTTGGCCAAAATTACACTTTTTAAGTGAAATTTTCAGATTGATGGGTGTACATTTACTTAGCACTCTGTCTATGTATTGTACATGGTCTTCCCATGTCTCTGAGTATATAATGATATCATCAATATACACTACCATCCAGCCTTCCATTATTTCTTCTTGAAATATGGTGTCCATCATCCTTTGGAAGTGGGCTGGTGCATTCTTGATGCCAAATGGCATCCTGGTGTACTCATATATGCCCATATTGCATATTATTCTGAGCAACTTCATGGAGTTTGGTTTAACTCCATTTTGGTGGAAGCCTTTCATACAATCCATCTTGGTTATGTATTTGGCTTTGGCTAGCTTATCCAAGGCATGAGGTATCCTTGGTATAGGGTACCTGTCTGCTTTTGTGTAGTTATTCAGGGCTCTGAAACCTCCACACAATCTAGACTTGCCATCATGCCAGGTGATTAGGACAGGAGTGGTGATTTCCACTATTTCATTATGTCCAATCTTCCTAATGACATCCATGTCCAGGAGTTCATTGATATGTTTCTCAATCTCTTTCCTGGTCTCCAGACTTGCTGGGTAAGGAGGTCTCCTTAACATGGGTGGATAAGGCCTTTCTACATCCAGATATAGTTCTATATCATGGCCTTTGATTTTGCCTAATGGTTCTTCACCAATGGCAAATGCTGGTCTATTCTTCCTCAGCATCTTCAGTAAACTTAGCTTTTGTTTACTGGTGAGGGTAGTGCTAAACTGTCCCTCTCTGAATTCTTTCAGAAGTTCTTCCAGTGGGTCCTGGGAAGATATCTGGTATATATCAAGAGAAAATTTCCTTTCCTTGTTAGTACCAATGGTAATATGCCTATTTTTACTATTGTAAATATCTATGCCATACATCCTCTGGTAATCTGTTCCCAGTAAAAACCCTTGGATGTGGGCATCTTCAAGCACTACAAACTCTGGGTTGAGTCTGATATTACCTTTTCTGTGGGGTATAATTATCTCTTTGATAATTGTCCCAATAGAGGTCATCTTTCCAGATGCACTCTTAAAGTTCTTTGCCCTGGTGGGCAAGAGTTCTTTTTCCCAGTTTGGGAAGTGGTTATCCAGATAATTTCTGGCCACTATGGAGCAGTGTGCTCCACTGTCAATGATCAGTGGGTGCTGAGCATTGTCAATACATACAGTCATTTTTGTGGCTGTTCCATGTATATATGCCATTCCTTTGGTTGGTGTAACCAGGAATGTTTGTGCATCTTGTGTATGTTTACACAAGTTCTTGTTGGCAGTGTCTTGTGGCATGCCTGCTTCCAACTGTATATCCTGGATTTCCAATGGGGTTTCCTCTTGGTATTCCACTAGAAGTTCCTCTCTTGGGTCTTGATCATCATCAGATAGTTCTCTAATGGCATCACCCATAGAGTCTGATTCAGAATCCTCTGTTGGAGGTTCTTCTTCAGGGACTTTTTCTATAGCATAGACTTTCTTCTTTGCTTTTGGACAGTTGTTGGCATAGTGGTCTGTTGAACCACAATTGTGACAAGAATTCTTCTTCTTTGCCACTTCTGCCACTCTTTCTCTGGGTTTGTCTTTAAACTCTACCCTGAAAGGTTGTTTCTCTTTGAAACTATTGCTTCTATATGGGGTGAATTTCCCTATATTAGTCCTTTTCCTTATGTCTTGTAAGGTATTGGCTATATCATCTAGAGTGCAATTTTGGTTGCATCTGCACTTTACTGCATGCTCTAGTTCTCCTGGCAGTTGTGTCAGAAGTTTATGGTTCCTCATTTGAATGTTCATTTGAGGATCAATGGCTTTAAGTCTTTTAGACTGTCTAAGACACCACTCATATGGATCTTTGTCCACAGAGTATTTGTCATTTTCAAATGACATGGTCTTTTGCCATATCCAAGTTCCATTACTGTACTTTTGGATTATTTGACTCTTCCACCATGGCCAATTTCTTCTGCCATGGATTTCTTTTGTTTCAGTGTACCATATACTTGCATGACCTTTAAATGCAGTATTCAGTCTAGCAGTAATCCAGTAATCTGGTATGCTTGGTACATCAATGAAGAGTCCATCAATATAATCTATGAGCTCCATATGATCATATTCTCCTGATCCGGAGAATTTGGGCCAGTTTGAGGCCTCAGGAAGCTGTTTCAAGGCTTCCTTCTCTGAATAAGACATGCCATCTCCATCCTGGTATTGTGATGGAGATCTTGCCTTATTCAACAACATGGCATCTGGTTTGATGTCATCTGGTTGATATGGATTCTCCATAGCTTGGCCTTGTGGTTGGGGCTTTAAGCTATGGTAGGCATCAAACAATTTGTTGATGTCTTGGTTCAGACACTCCCTGTCCCTGCTGCTATGGTGTTGTTCTTCAGAGACTTGATTCAGTCTCTTGTTGGTTTCTTCAGAGGCTTTTCTCAGTTGAGCATATCCTTCCTGAAGGTTTTTAACTATCTGCTCCAATGAGGCTTGAGTTTTTCTCATCCTCTCTTGGGCAGATGCAAATTCTGCAGCCTGCTTTGCAGATTGCTCAGCATATTGGGACATTTGCAACCAAAGTGTGTCACTGTTGATGTTGCTCTCAGATGTGATAATGTTATTTTCAGTCTGAGTGGGGGTAATGTTTCTATTACTAGGACTACTGATTCTAGAGTGGTTTACAACTACTTCTGGTTCTTGTGTACTTCTTTTACCAAATCTAACAGCTTCTGGATCATGGGGTCTGACTCTTTCCTCCTCTGGTTGAAGGAGGCTTTGTTCTTGCCCTTGTTGCCTTGTCTTCTCCTGGAAACTTCCTGGAATTGTGAAGAATGGTGACTCTTGGCCACTGATCTGCTGGTTTCTGAATGGTGTGAAGCCACTGGAGAGCTGATTTGGCTTGCTCCTTGTGAACCTGAAGGAATCTGAGTAGGCCCTGTCTGGGTTAACTGTTCTTCTATAGCTTGGATAGTGGCTTGATTCTCCCTTATCCTCTGTGCCCTTGCCTCCAGGAGTCTGTGCTGCCTGGTAGGGTTCCAACCCTTGGTGATTACCATAAGGTCCTTGAAGTCTATCTCTTTGAGACAGATCTTCTGGCAACTTGATCCCAGTTCTGCCCAGTGAGTTGCTAGTTTGAACCTCTTGTTGTCCATGCTCCATTGAAACAAATCTTTGAGGAGTTGGTGGATTTGAAGAACTTGATCCATATCCTTCCAGTCCTCTGGTTGGAGGTTTCTGTTGAATTGGAGTGTGAATGGCAAGGTTGATATTATCTCCCTCATTGTTTTGCCATCCACCACTGTGTCCAATGTGTCTTCTTTCAGGTCTTCTGGTTCTAGACATTCCTGTTGTATCCTCTGGCTGGTTCCTTTGGAAGCCAAGGTCTCTGAGGTATGCAGGGGACATATCAGTGTTTGCAAGCAGTCAAAAACTTTATGTTCTTAGGGTATTTACCTTTGACTGTGCCTTGTACAAATTTTTTATCTGCTGATTTGGGCAGTTTGCCTTTGGAGGTTACAACTGGGTTAATAATTGTAATCTTCCCTTTACAAGTGGTTAAGGTTGGTTTACCTTGTATTGAAGCAGAGTTTCGTGGTTTTCTACTCCTCTGAGTGGCTATTGGTGTCCACTTATTGGCTGTAATGAGGCCTTCACTAAGCCTTTTTCCTTTACCCTTGCTGCCCTCTGGTTCTGAGGGTGTCACTGGTGTGTTGGCCTGTGACTGGGTTTCAAGTGGGATGTAGTTTTCTTCCACTGAATCAAAACAGGAAAAAGAGGGCTTATGTCAGTTAAGACTTCTTAAAAGGCTGGTTTTGCACGTCTAAGAATGGCCTCTGGGCTTGTATATTATTACAATATGCCCTTGTATAATGACAGTGTAATTGAATTAACAATTTCACGTCAAAAATACAGCTTATGGTGTCCTGTCACACTGTTTGTGTGTCAGTATCCCTCAGATACACTTGTGGTTTTCAAGTGTATTCTGTACAAGTGGTTCTGTATCAGTGTTATTGAGTTAACAATACACTTAATCCACGCCTCAACTGATGGTTTTTCAGTCAGAGGTGTCCTTATTCAGTCAAGAATACAGGACTTTATTGATGGCTTATTTGTTTTTATATACAAAACACGCCAAAAATAATTAAATTCAGTGGGTATTAGCCACGTGAATAATACTCTTATAATATGAGTATGTATATAAAAAAGGATAAATATATATAATATATATATTTAAATAAAGAAATTACGCCTAAAAAAAGATAAAAAACTGGTTAATAAGTCATAAAAAGAGAAAAAGACTTACTTATAAGGTCCAAAAAAGGTTTTAAAACACGGCCAGGCCCCCAAAATGTCAGGATGAGTCTATGTTGAAGTGGAAATAAAGCTATTTACAACTAAAACTGTGACTCTGACACGTGGAAAATAGTTTAAAATAGTTTTATAAGGGTTAAAGATGGATTAATTTAATAATAAAAGGGGCTTTACTATAAGAAATATAGTGGTGGTGAGCGCTGTTGAAAGCCCTGGGTGCAGCTTTACCTGTTGGGTTACAATAATAAAGACTACAATACTTTAAATTAAGAGTATACCTGTTTATTACCCAAGAGTAAAACTGTTTTTGACAGTTTACTACGTAGGGTTTTCAAGAGCAGGATGAGGAAAGGTTTTTGGCTGTGAAAAGCCCTCCTTTTATCCTAAAATTGAGGTGGAAAGGCTGCTAGACCTTTCCACGTAGAGGAAGTGAAGATTTTTCACTCTCTATGACAGGCTTGTGGTTTGCAAACAGCCTGTATACCCTGTATTGGGCTCAGATGTGGTTTTGAAACCACATCTGGGCAGTTTTCACCAATACAGGGTGAAGATTTTCATCTGGGGACCTCACAGCCTGATTCTGATGTGTATGACGCGTAGATTGCTGTACAGAAACTGTATGGGACCCCAGTATTGACTGAAATATGAGGTATTGAAGTAAAAAAATTCTTATTTGTCTATTTGACACCTCATATTCATGGTTATGGGATATTATCCCATGGTAAGGCTGTATCTGACAGCAGGTGGGATTTTGACCTTAAAATGGTCATAACTCTGTCAGTTTTTGAGATATCAAGCTCAAAGTTGGTTCATTGAATAGCTCTGTATTAGCCCTACACAATGGTACCCAACTTGAAATGGTTATCATTAAATATGACAAAGTTATCCCATGTACAAGTATTTTTGTACATTGGCGTGGTCTGGTCAAAAGCTGTATTAAGCTTGTTTGGCCAATAACTTCTGTTGTAGTTGAGTTATGAGGAAATGGATGGCACCATCAGATAGCCCTGATTGTGCTCTTTCCAAAAAGACTCCACTTCAGGTATCTCACACTAAAACTGTAAAAGTTAGATGAGAGGTGAATGTTTTGTTCAGCCTTATTTGGTCTGAATTTGACCATAATTCAAGTAATACTGGTGCTAGCTCAGTTTGGCTGGTACCATTGGATAGCCCTGGCTTAGAGCTTCATTTTGAGTACCCATTTGATGGGGTTGAGCCTCTCCTTCTAGATTTTAGATGAGAGGTGAAAATTAAGGTTTATGCTCAGCAATAACTTTGAGCAGGAATAACTTTGTTATTTCTTGTCCTATGGTGATGGGACTTATATTTTCAGGAAGAGGTGAGTTTCCTCTTTCTTTTGATACCTTTTGAGCTAATTTGGCTCAGCTCCATGTTTTGGTGGTATTTTGGCTATACCATTGGTTTATGGTATTTTGGCTGTCATGCTTGTGCTCTGGTTTTGAGTCACAGGCTGACAATTATCATAAAAAGAATGTAATAACCTCTATAAAAAGCTTATAAAATGAATTAAGAAATTCACAAAGGTGTAACAACAGTAAAATGAATGATATTGAACAACTACTAAACACCTTACCAAGAATGTCTACACCTCTGAATCAAAATGAGGGTTCAGGGATTCCAAATCCACAAGTATTGGATATTGAAAATCCTCAATTAAAAAATGAGTTTTCTACTTCTTTTCATAACTTGGAACCATCAATGGGTCAAGCACTGTTTAAAGAAGTTCCAAAACTTAAGGAATGGCCTGAATTCAGTGGTGAAGGAGAATATGACCATATGGAATTCATCAGAGGAATTGACATGATTAAAGAAGATTTTTAATTACCAGACAGATTGGTAACAGCCAGGTTTAACACCTTATTTACCAAATCAGCTCACAGATGGTATATCAAATTGAGACAAGCACATTGACACCAAATTTGGACTTGGTGGAAAACCCAAATTATCAACAAATGGGCCAATGATGCTTGGAGGTTTAAAGTGTAAACAGCCTTTGAACCTGCCAAATTTAATTCTGATAAAGACAAAGCTTTACCATGGTTTTGCCAAAAAAAAGACATATTAACAGCATTATATCCTGACATGTCAGAATTTATGATTCATAGAAAAATTCTGAGACAATGTGGAGGTGACTTAGAGCATGCTGTCAGAAGCAGGACTACTGAACAATCTTCAGCAGAGGATATTATCAATATATTAGAATAAGTAACCACCAGAAGCAAAATCGGTTTGAGTAGGGTGAGTTTCAAAACAAGGTTTAATACACCTTGGAAAGATTCTGTGGACAAAAACCCCAAAGAAAATTCTAATAATGTTAAGTATAAATCTGCAGATACAGTCAGAAAGTGCCATATTTTCCAAAGCACCACCTATTTAGCCAATACATGTCCAAAAAGGGGTAAAATCAATGAAGTCATATTGAAAAGGAACCTGATGTTGAAAAAGATGACATAATTGAAGACAATTTGGATGACAAGTCATCCATATTTTCTGAATGCTCAAAAGATATAGAAAATATCAATGCCACTTTTGACACCATTGAATCTGATTCCCACTTGCCACAATTGAGCAATGGAAACTTGATTTATGAAAAATTCAAGATTCACAACTTATGAAAACCAAACCAAACAGGGGGAGAGGTCATACAGCTGGTAACTCCTG
Organism: Austropuccinia psidii; assembly: GCA_023105745.1. Lineage (NCBI taxonomy): Eukaryota > Fungi > Basidiomycota > Pucciniomycetes > Pucciniales > Sphaerophragmiaceae > Austropuccinia > Austropuccinia psidii. The sequence goes on along the minus strand of JALGQZ010000014.1, from coordinate 20,089,730 downwards.
TATAACAGAAGTTGTGATTGACAAAAAGCCCACCAAACCTTTTCTTGACCCAGGAGCCTTCTGCTCTTGTGTTGGAAAATCTTTTCTTAAAGCTTGTGTACCAAATTTTGAAGACCAAACATTACCAATTGATGGTATAAAATTCAATAGTGCAAGTAATCCAATGAAATCATTAGGAACTTTTGAGACCAATGTCATATTCTCACACATTAATGGGAATTTGAGAATTACAGTTGAATTTGTTATGGAAAATTGCTCTAGTACCCATTTTATATTGGGAAATGACTATTTAATCATTTATGAGATAGATTTACATAACAAAGACAGAAACTTTACTATTGGAGACAATAAGCGCCAAAAATTTGCCTTCTTACCATTTAAAAGACAAATTACAGTGAAAAACGTATCACCAGTCAACTTAGAGTTAGAGAAATTCAAGTCTGAACAGTTAAATGAGGCTGAAATAAGCCTTCATCTGACTGATAAAAAAGAAAATGAACTTTCTTCCCTTTTGTATGACCACAGAGAAGCATTTGCTTCAGACAAAGAACCTCTAGGAGCAATTATTGGTCATGAAGTTGATATCATTCTTAAGATTGAAAGACCTTATCCACCACTCTTGAGAAGACCTGCATACCCAGAAAGTCCCAAGTCAAGAGAATCTCTGGAAACTCATATCAAAGAACTTCTAGACCTTGGTGTAATAAGAAATGTTGACCATAAGGAAGAAGTAGAAATAACTACACCAGTCATAGTGGCATGGAATAATGGAAAATCCAGAATGGTTGGGGACTTTAAAGCTCTTAACACTTACACTGTTCCAGACAGATACCCAATACCAAAAATCCAAATTTCCCTTACTCAAATATCTCAAGCAGTGTATATAGCCACTACAGATGCCCTTAAAGGATTCCATCAAAATGTGGTGACACCAAGAGCAAGAAAATACTTGAGAATTATTGTTCATTGTGGAGTTTATGAATACTTAAGGATGCCCTTTGGTATCAAAAATGCACCTTCACACTTCCAAAGAATGATGAATGGAATTGTCCCTGAAGAACATTCAGAGGGATGGTTAATCATTTACATTGATGAAATTATTGTCTGTTCCAAGACTTGGGAAGAGCACATGTACAGATTGTCCAGAGGTTTGATAAACATTCAATCAGTAAACATGAAAATCTCCTTGAATAAATGCCATTTTGGATTTAAAGAACTTAAAGCACTAGGACATGTTGTATCTGGTTTGTCCCTTGGAATTGACAAAAACAAAGTTGCAGCAGTATTGCTAAAACCTATGCCTCAGAGCAAAAAGGAAATTCAGTCATTCTTAGGTTTTGCAGGATATTACAGGCAACACATTAAAGATTTTGCATCCTTAGCAAGACCACTTTATAAATTGTGTGACAAAGACACAGTATTTGAAATGACTGTTGACAGAGTCAAAGCTTTTAAGTCTCTAAGAGAAGCCTTGACCACTGCTCCCCTGTTACTGATTCCAGACTTTAAATTTCCTTTTAAATTGTATATTGATGCATCAGGGGATGGGCTGGGTGCTGCACTTTACCAAGTTCAGATCACAAATGACAAACCTGTAGAAGGACCCATATGTTTCATATCAAGGCAGATCAAACCAACTGAAGCCAGATATGGGGCAAGTCAAATGGAATGTCTATGCATTTTCTTGGCCTTGGAGAAATTGAACTACTTCTTAGAGGGATGTTTTTTTGAGGTGATAACAGATTGTACAGCTGTCAAATCACTTTTAAACATGAAAACACCCAACAGACATATGCTCAGATGGCAAATAGCCATACAAGAATAAACAGGCAATATCACTATTGTTCATAAGGATGGGAATATTCATAGGAATGCAGATGGACTAAGCAGATGGCCATTACCAAATAATATTGATAATCTTTTTTATGTTCCAGAAGAAGCTTCACCACAGATCCCAATAGAAGGAATAAGTGTTACAGACTTGAACACCACCTTTTTTGAAGAAGTAAGACATAGTTACACTCAAGATAAGAATTGTAGCATCTTATGCCAATTACTTAACAAAGACTGTAAAGAAAACTCTCTCATACATGCCTTGGATGAAGTATGCAAGAAATCCTATGATGAAGGAAGATTTCACCTACTGGATGGTATAATTTACCACAGAACCACGCACACATGTGTCATGAAAGTTGTGGACAGGTCATTAATCAATCTTGTACTGAAATAATTCCATGACAGCCCCTTCTCAGGACATCTGTCTGAAGACAGGACTAGAGAAAAAGTGAAAACCTGTATATGGTGGCCAATGTGGCAAAGGGATGTTGCAGAGTATTTCAAAACCTGTTACAGATGTCAAAAAGCAAATAAATCCACTGGCAAGAGACTTGGAAATATGATAAAAAACCAAGAACCAAGCAGACCTTGGGAAATTGTCCATATGTATTGGGTAACTGGCCTACCAGCAGGAGGTGACAGAAGCTATAGTGCTTGCCTAGTGATTGTGGACAGATTCAGTAAAACTGCAATCTTTTTACCATGTCACAAAGATGATACAGCCATGGATACATCTTTTCTGATATGGAATAGAGTAGTGTCATAGACTGGAATATTTACAAATATCATTAGTGATAGAGATCCCAAATTCACTTCAGCACTCTGGACAAATCTTCACCAATTATTTGGCACTAAGCTGTCTTTCTCTACAGCCTACCACCCACAAACTGATGGTCGGCCTGAAAGGATGATCCAAACCTTAAAGGACATGGTAAGAAGATCTTGTGCATATGGCCTTGAATTCAAAGATTGTGATGGATTTACCCATTATTGGTGTACTCTGTGTCCAGAACTGGAATTAGCATATAAGACATCAATCTATTCCAGTACCAATCAAACTCCTGCTATCCTAGAAAAAGGCTGGAACCCCAGATTACCCCAAGATTCCTTGAGGAAAGATTTAATTGAAATACATCCCACAGCTGCTAGCTTCAAAGGAATTCTAGACAAAGCTAGAAAGCATGCAGTAAGGTGCATGGAGGACTCTTTTGCATATGCTAAGGAAAAATGGGATAAATCACATGCAACTCCAGATTTCAAATTGGGGGACTTAGTTCTTGTATCCACCACTAAATTCAATAAAATCAAAGGATGTAAAAAGCTGAAAGACTCCTTTGTAGAACCTTTTGTTATTAAGGCCCTCCATGGAGAAAATGCTGTTGAAGTAGAGTTATCTGAAGAACTTAGCAATAAGCATCCTACATTGCCAGTGAGCTTGATAAAGCCATATAAATCTAGTGATGCTGAAAAATTCCCCTTGAGGAATAAAGTTCCCCAAGTTATACCTCCTATTGAGTCATCTGGTAAGGAAATTACCAAAGCTCTCAAAGAAAGAAAGTTGAGAACCAACAAAGTAAGGGAATACCTTGTTAGATACAGTGACCCAGCTTATTAAGATGAATGGTTTCCAGAAAAAGACATACCTGAAGCTACTAAACTTCTCAGAAGATTCAGGCACACTAGAAATAACTATATTGAAAAATAATATTTAATTTTTAGGGGGAGGGAATGTGAGCCTTAGAGGTATTTTTGTATACCCAAAATACCACAAAAGATAAGTTAATATACAAATATAAATAAAAGAAATTTCTTTATATTATAAAAATAAAAAATGAAATATAAATACAAATTTACATTCAAAAATCAAAATTTAATTATAATTTAAAAATAAAATTACAATAAAATTTAAAATTATGAAATTATATTTTTACTTATAAAAATTAAGTAAAAATGAATTTTTAATAAAAATTGTGAAATTACAATATTTTTGGTAAAACATTATATAAAATATATTATAACTTTTTATCCAATAAATAAACTTAAAGAAATTATAACACCATTTGATTCCTCATAAAAAATAAAGTGGGGTCCCCTCTGGATGAAATTTCTGTAACTCAACTCTAAATAAGCCTAAATTAAGTTTTTAGTATTTTCAATACAAAAATTGAAAATCCTCAAAACTTTAATTTAATTCACACCACATGTGGCCTTAACCATCAATTTTTGTGTTAAAATTGAGGGGTTGTGTTTAGTTTAGAAGTTATGAGGAATTGAAGTATTTTCAATTGAATTCAATTGAAATGTCAAAATGTGCGCGTGTATTACATAAGTGAACTTTGATTTACATATGAGGTATCAATTATTACTGTATTGTACTGTACAATTCAATTGAATTACATATTTAGATTACAAGTACAATACATGAGGAGTAATTCAAGGAAAAAATAAATTGGGGGGGAAAGGAAATCTAGCTCTAAGCGGGAGCCAGACCCCCAAAATCCTTGCTGACTGGCGTGGGATGTCAAAATCCATGCAAACGCTCATTACTTTTGGCTTGGAATTGAGTCACAGGGTCTGTGACTCACTTGATGATGAGGATTTGATACCAACCAGGGTGGTTTTAACTGCTGCCAAGAGGGTAAAACTACCCTTAAGTTAAAACAATGTTAGTAGAAACAGTTTTACATGCTTTTTACCCCTCTTACACACATTATGACGTGTTTTGAAGGCTCTAGACCAGATAATACAATAGTAATGGCTGATTTAAGGGTCTAAAATGGCTAAAAATGGCTTAAACCAGCCCTTTTTTGGTCTAAACCAGGATTCAATGATGCCATAATTGGCCTTTCTGTTGTCAGCCTGTTTTTCACGACTGAAAAGAGTAAATTTTACTTTTGGAGTAAGAAAGTTTATAGCTATAAAAGAATGTCTTCTTTGCCCCACTTTTCTCTTCATGCTAGAATCTTTTCCTTTTATAATTAGTTTAAACACTGTTAAACCAATCAATAAAATATTCCAACCACCTTTTTCAGATCATTCCAAGCCTTTTAATCACGTGAAAAAATCTTTATAATCATTGTTTGTAGCTTTAATAATCATTTCTACCCCTGAACCACCCCAAAAGTGAATTAAAGCATCTTTCATCACTGTAAACGTTGTCACTTCGTTTCCAAATTCACTCTGGTCACTTTTGGGTGTGTTTTCTCTTTATTATTCTTGTTAGATACTTTATTCTTTAATTAATTTCTTGCAGTTCTTTGCTCAATTAATTCCAATTGAAATTGCTTGTGAAGAAATTTCTTTTGTAGCCTTAACTATCTCTTGTAGAGTATTTTTGGATAAATTTTCATTGTTGGTAAAACAATAAATCTTTATAATATTATTGTTTTATACTAATAAAGTTATAAACAATAAAATTGGCGTGTTTTCTCCTCAAAATAATATTTCTTACTATTTTTAATTGATTTTTACCTTATACAAATGTTGAGTACAGGAACAGTACTTGATTTTTAATCAAAGTTTCATATCCACACCTTACACATCTGCTGAAGCCATCTGCATTGGAATGACCTTTACCCTCTTTGTATATGATGGTCATATTCCCTCTATACTCCTTGATGGCTATTTGCCGCCTCAGCATGTGTCTATTGGTATTCTTCATGTTTAGTAAACACTTCAAGGCTGTGCAGTCTGTGTAGAATTAAAAGACTGCACCCTCCAAATAATAATGGGTATAACTTGAATGGTCCTTCAAAGTCAGGGAAGATGATAACTGGTGCATTTTTGAGTTCATATTTGATCCTCTCATATGCATCCCTTCTTTCCTTGGTAATTTCAAAAACTGCATCTTTTGAACATAACTTGTGTAAACTTCTAGCTATATGGGCAAATGCTTTGACGTGGTTTATATAGTAGCTAGCAAACCCAAGGAAAGATTGAATCTGTTTGATGTTTCTTGGTGCTTGCTTTTGCAGTACTGCTTCTACTTTGTTCTGGTAAATTGCCAGACTAAGACCTGAGACTTTATGTCCTAGCGCTATTGGCTCTTATTGGCCAAAATTTCACTTTTTAAGTGAAATTATGAGATTTATGGGTGTGCATTTACTTAGTACTCTGTCTATGTATTGCACATGGTCTTCCCATGTCTCCGAGTATATAATGAGGTCATCAATGTATAAGATTTGTCTCAAAGAGATAGACTTCAGAGACCTTATGGTAACCACCAAAGGTTGAAATCCCACCAGGAAGTTCAGACTCCTGGAGGTGAGGGCAAACAGGATAAGGGGGAATCAAGCCACTATCCAAGCTATAAAAGAACAGCTGACTCAGACAGGGCATACTCAGATTCCTTCAGGCTCACAAGGAGCAGGCCAAATAAGCTCTCCAGTGTCTTCACACCATTCAGAAACCAACAGATCAGTGGCCAAGAGTCACCATTATTCACAATCCCAGCAAGTCTCAAGGAGAAGACAAGGATACAAGGGACAAAACAAGACCACCTTCAGCCAGAGGAAGAGAGATTCATATCCAATGATCCAGAAGATGTTGTATTTGGTGAAGGAAGTGCACAAGAGCCAGAAGTAGCTGTAAATAACTCTAGAATCTGTAGTCCTATTAATAGAATTATTACCCCCACTCAGATTTAACATAATGTTTTCACACCTGAGAGTAACCTAAGAAGGGATCCACTGTGGTTACAAATGTCTAAATATGCTGAGAAAATCAAAAGCAGTTTGCAGACCTTGAAGCAAGCCATGAGGGGATGAAAATATTGACAGCCTCCATGAACAAAATTGTTAAAAACCTTCAAGAAGGACATGCTCAATTGAGCAAAGCCTCTGAAGAAAACAACAAAAGACTGGATCTAGTATTTTAAGAACAGAACCACAGAAAAAGGGAAAGGGATTGTCTGGATAAAGACATAAAAAACTGTTTAATGTCTACCATAGCATAAATTCCCAACCACAAGGCCATGTTATGGATAACTCATATCACCAAGATGACGTCAAACCAGATGCAATCTGATTAATAAGGCAAGATCTCCATCACAATACCAGGATGTATATAATATGTCTTATCCAGACAATGAAGCCTTGAAACATCTTGCTGACGCCTCAAGCTGGCCCAAATTTGCTGTAACCAGAGGATATGATCATATGTAACTCATTGATTATATTGTTGGACTCTTCATTTATTTACCAACAATACCAGACTACTGGATTATTGCTAGACTTAATAAAGCATTTAAAAAACATGCTAGTATATGGTACACAGAAATGAAAGAAATCCATGGCAGAAGAAACTGGCCGTGGTGGAAGAGTGAAATCATCCAAAAGTACATAAATGGTACTTGGATATTCCAAAAGACCATATCATTCAAAAATGACAAGTACTCTGTTGACAAAGATCCATATGAGTGGTGTCTCAGACAGTCTAAAATACTTAAAGCCATTGATCCTCAAATGAACATTCAGATGAGGAATCACAAACTCCTGACAAAAATGCCAGGAGAACTAGGGCATGCAGTAAAATGCCAATGCAACCACAATTGCACTCTAGATGGAATTGCAAAAACCTTAAAAGATGTAAGAAAAAAAACCAATATAGGGAAATACACCCCATATAAAAGCAGTGGTTTCAAAGAGAAACAACCTTTCAGGGTGGAGTTTAAAGACAAACCCAGAGAAAGGGTGGCAGAAGTGGCAAAGAAGAAAAATGCTCTTCACAACTCTTGTCAAATGGATTCTGACTCGGACTCTATGGGAAATGCCATCTGAGAACAATGTGATTAAGAGCAAGACTCAATAGGAGAATCTTTAATGGAATACCAAGAGGAAACCCCACTAGAAATCTAGGATATACAGTTTGAAGTAGGCATGCCACAAGACACTGAAAACAAAAACTTATGTAAACACAAACAAGCTGCACAAACATTCCTAGTCACACCAACTAAAGGAATGGCATAAATACATGGCACAGCCACAAAAATGACTTTTGGTATTGACAATGCTCAACATCCATTGATCATTGAAAGTGGAGCACAATTCTCCATAGTGGCCAGAAATTATCTGGACAACCACTTCCCAAACTGGGATAACCAGCTCTTTCCCACCAAGGCAACAAACTTCAAGAGTTCATCAGGGAATATGACTTCCATTGGGACAATTATCAACGGGATAATTATACCCCATAGGAAAGGGAAAATCAGACTTAACCCAGAGTTTTTTGTGCTTGATGATGCCCACATGCAAGGGCTTTTGCTGGAAACAGATTACCAGAGGATTTATGGCATATATATTTACAATAGTAAAAACAGGCACATTGCCATTGGCACCAACAAGGAAAAGAAATTTTCACTTGATATATACCAAATATCTGCCCAAGATCTTCTTGAAGAACTACTGAATGAATTCAGAGAGGGACAGTTTTGCACTACCCTCACTCGTAACTGGAAACTAAGTTTACTGAAAAAGCTGAGAAAGCATAGACCAGCATTTTCCAGTGGTGAAGAACCATCAGGCAAGATTAGAGGCCATGATATAGAGATATTTCTTGATGTGGAAAGACCTTATCCACCCATGCTAAGGAGACCTCCTTTCCCAGAAAGTCTGGAAACCAGGAAGGAAGTTGAAAAACATATCAATAAACTCCTGGACATGGATGTCATCAGAAAGATTGGACACAATGAAATAGTGGAAACTACCCCACCTCTCCTGATCACCTGGCATGATGGAAAGTATAGGCTGTGTGGAGATTTCAGAGCACAGAATAACTACACAAAAGCTGACAGGTACCCTGTACCCAGGATAACTCATGCATTAAACAAACTGGAAAAAGTCAAATACATAGCCACAATGGATTTTATGAAAGGCTTCAACCAGGATAGATTTAAACCAAACTTCATGAAATTACTCAGAATAATATGCCATATGGGCATGTATGAGTACACCAGGATGCCATTTGGCATCAAGAATGCACCAGCCCACTTTCAAAGGATGATGGACACCATATTTCAAGAAGAAGTACTGTAAGGCTGGATGGTAGTATATATTAATGACATCATTATATACTCAGAGACATGGAAAGACCATGTGCAATACATAGACATAGTACTAAGTAAATGCACACCCATCAATCTGAAAATTTCACTCAAAAAGTGAAATTTTGGCCAACAAGAGCTACTAGCTCTAGGACATAAAGTCTCAGGTCTTAGTCTGGCAATTGACCAGAACAAAGTGGCATCAGTACCACAAAAACCAGTACCAAAGAGCTTCAAAGAAATGCAATCGTTCCTTGGGTTTGCTAGCTACTATGAAAACCACATCAAACATTGTTCCCAAATAACTAGTAGTTTATACAATTTATGTTTAAAAGATGTAGTTTTTCAAATTAACAAGGCAAGAAGGGATGCATATGAAAGGATCAAATATGAACTCACAAATGCACTTGTGCTCATCTTTCCTGACTTTGAACTACCATTCAAGGTATACATAGATGCAGCATGTAGCCAAGGCTTGGGAGCAGGCCTTGACCAAAGAAAAATTGTAGAGGGTGAACCAAGAGGGGGAGTAATATATTAAATCTCTAGGAAGCTGAAAGATTCAGAAGCCGCGTATGGGGCCACCCAGATTGAATGTCTATGCTTAGTCTGGGCTCTAGAGAAACTCCATTATTTTTTGGAGGATGCAGTCTTTGAAGTCTACACAGACTGCACAGCCTTGAAGTGCTTACTATACATGAAGAATACCAATAGACACATGCTGAGGTGGCAAATAGCCATCAAGGAGTATAGAGGGAATATGACCATCATATACAAAGAGGGTAAAAGTCATACCAATGAAGATGGCTTCAGCAGATTGCCACTGGATAATGTCAAAAGCAACCCAGCTTATGACCCTGAAGTAGCAGCTAAAATTCCTATCCATTTCATGGAAATAGACAGGAAGAAAAACTGCAGATTTTCTGTGTGCAAACCAGAATGTGGTACCCCAGACAATGGAAACACTGACTGAGAAGGAACAGAAACTCCCATATTTGTAATAAGCTCCTCATAACTGCATAATTAATTTGTCAATGCAGTGATGAAGACATATGCCAAACACAAAAAATGTGGCATATTGTTGCAACTCCTTCAACAAACGTACAGGAGCCCAGAACTGGAATCCCAGTTAGAGAAACCCTGGTTCAGGGAATATAAGGACAATAAATCTTTCCTTATAGATGGCCTTATCTACCATAGAGAGAAGCACACTAGTGCACTCCAAATAATACACAGAGACCATATATCTTTTATCCTGCAGGAATGCCATGACTGCCCCTATATGGGACACATGAGTGAAGACAGGACCAAAGAAAGGGTAGCAAGCACTGCTTGGTGACCCAAATGGGAACAACAGTTGAGTGAATACATCAACACTCGTGAAAGATTCCAAAAGGCAAATAGAAAATATGGGAATAAGTATGGGTTACTTCAACATATAGAAGAACCCAAACACCCATGGGAAACCATAAACATGGACTGGGTTACAGGACTTGTGAGCCTTAGAGGTAATTTCATATACCCAAAAGACCACAAATATAAAAAATAACATATTAATATAAATAAAATAAATTTATTTATATTATTAAAATAAAAATCAAAATATAAATATAAAATTATATTAAAAATAAAAAATTAATTATAATTTAAAAATAAAAAATACATTAAATTTTGTAAATATAAAATTACATTTATACTTGAAAAAATTAAGTAAAAATGAAACTTTAACAAAATTGTGTAAAATTAAATAAATTTGGAAAAAAGTTAAATAAAATTTATTATAACTTTTTATCCAACCAATAAGAATATGAAAATTACTTCACCATTGGATTCCTCATAAAAAATCAGGTGGGGTCACCTCTGAGTGAAATTCTTGTAACTCAACTCTAAATAAGCTTAAATTAAGTTTTTAGTATTTTCAATACAAAAGTTGAAAATCCTCAAAACCTTAATTCAATTCACCCCACATGTGGTGTTAACCATCAATTTTTGTGTTAAAATTGAGGTGTTGTGTTTAGTTTAGAAGCTATGAGGAATTGAAGTATTTTCAATTGAATTCAATTGAAATGTCAAAATGTGCGCGTGTATACATAAGTGAACTTTGATTTACATATGAGGTGTCAATTATTACTGTATTGTACTGTACAATTGAATTGAATTACATATGTAAATTATAAGTATAATACATGATGAGGAATTAAAGGAAAAATAAATTGGAAAGATTAAATTTGGGGGGGAAAAGGAACTCCAGCTCTAAGGGGGAGCTAGACCCCCAAACTCCTTGCTGACAGGCGTGGGATGTCAAAATTCATGGAAAAGCTCATCACTTTTGGCCTGGAATTGAGTTACAGGGTCTGTGGACTCAATTGATGATGAGATTTTGATACCAACTGGGGTGGTTTTAGCTGTTGCCAAGAGGGTAAAACTACCCTTAAGATAAAACAATCATAATAAAAACAGTTTTAACTGGTTTCTACGCCTCTGACACACATTCTGACGTGTTTTGAGGGCTCTAGGCCTGGTATTGCTATAGCAATGGCTAAAAATGGCTTAAACCAGCCCTTTTTGGTCTAAACCAGGGTTCAATGATGCCATAATTGGCTTTTCTGTTGTCAGACTGTTTTTCACGACTGACAAGAGTAAATTTTACTTTTGGAGTAAGAGAATTGATGGCTATAAAAGAATGTCTTCTTTGCCCCACTTTTCTCTTCATGTTAGAATCTTTTCCTTTTATTAATTAGTTTAAAACTGTTAAACCAATCAATCAAAGATTCCAACCACCACTTTTAAATCATTTTAATCCTTTTAACCACGTGAAAAAATCATTATAATCATTGTTTGTAACTCTTATAATCATTTTTACCCCTGAACCACCCCAAAAGTGAATTAAAGCATCTTTCATCACTGTAAACTTTGTCACTTTGTTTCCAAATTCACTCTGGTCACTTTTGGGCGTGTTTTCTCTTTAATACTCTTTTTAAAGACTTTGTTCTTTAATTAATTGCTTGCAGTTCTTTGCTCAATTAATTCCAATTGAAATTGCTCTTGAAGAAATTTCTTTTGTAGCCTTAAAATATCTCTTGTAGAGTATTTTTTGGATAAATTTTTATTGTTGGTAAAACAATAAATTTTTATAATATTATTGTTTTATACTAATAAAGTTATAAACAATAAAATTGGCGTGTTTTCTCTTAAAAATAATATTTCATACTATTTTTAATTGATTTTTACCTTATACAAATTTTGAGGACAGGAAAAGTACTTGATTTTTAATCAAAGTTTCATATCCACACCTTACATTTGGGGGCCCAGCCATTATATTTTACCTGTGACATATTTTTTTACTCTTTTTAAATCTTTTTTCTTATATTGAAAAATTTAAAAACATATAAAAAATACTTATAATTCAAAAAATCCATAAAAAATAACTTTTTTTCATATTATAAGTGAGACTTATATTTTTATTTCTTTTTTGAAATAACCTTTTTTTTACTTAATTAATTGGCTTTTTCATTAGCTTTAGTGTCTGACAACGTGGTAAGACAAGAAAACATTGAAACAGCCTCAACAGTAACCAGCATTATCCCTGCCAGTACTGTTAATTCTGATCATAATAGTACTGTTATTGTGACTCAAAATAACCAGCCTGAACCAATATCTTCTGAATTGATTAACTTGGACATAAGTAATACCCTTCAGAAAGCTAAAAATTTGGCCAATAGTAAGTTTTTTGACGTAAAAATACTATTTTAAGCCTTTTTTAACCATAATTATGCCTTCAACCAGGTCAGGAGCCAGCTATAACCCCTCAAGCATCTCCCAAAAAGGTAATAGACGTGATTATGGCAGAGGCCAACCAGGTACAGAAGGAAAAGGGTCAGTTGGCGACTTCCAAACAACTAAAATGGGTCATTCTGAAGCTGATAATACCATTTTACCTTCAAAAAGAGCTGACACCGCCACAACAAGCCTCTGTGGACATATACAAAGCCAGCCACAGTGCATACAACAATGCACTTCAATTCAAGGAGTACCAGATCCTTGCAGACCTGTGGAAGAATTGCATGAATTCTTACCTGACAGTAAGAAAATTCTTGGGCCATCCCAACACTTGCAAATTGCTCAATGGATGGCATCCATTAATGGAGAGGAAAAACATGATGCTTTTGACACTAGAATGGAGGAAAAACAACCCTCCACCACCCAAACCAGTGCCAAAAACAGCCCCAGTGGCCAGAAGCAGCAATTCCAACGTGAAAAAGCAGCCACAAACTCCAAACAAGGGCAAAGGGAAGGCACCAGCCCCAAAACCTTACAGCCAGGGCTACAGAATCCCAAAGATTCAGCAGGATGCCATGGAAAATGTATTTCAGATGGCCAGAACCATGATGGAATTACAGAAGAAGGAGGAAGCCAGATTAAGGTTCCAGAAATGATTTCTGACATATTTGATTCCATCCCAGAGTTGTATAATGCTATAAATGACGTGAAAAAACATTTTCTGATAAAAATGACACCATTTGTAACAACATTAAAGCGAACAACCTGAGTCTGTGCCAAATTAATGAAACACTTATGTGTTTTGAAAAAGTTTTAAGAACAATTAAAAATTCTAATAATGACAATTCTTCTAACATTAAAATAAATGAACAATCTGCCAGTATTAAAGAATTAACAGATAAATATTCTAAATTCAATATTGATGACATGATTGAAACAAGAATTAAACAAGCCATAAATATTATCAAAACAGATAACAAGAAAGTCCTTGATGACATTTCAAATTCATTTACTGAAGTAAAGACATATACCATTGCCTTGAAAAAGTGTTTTGATGCTTCACAAGAAGAAGTATCAAAATTATCAATGAAATTGAATCAAGTCACTGCTGATAATACAAGACAGACAGAGTTATGGCAAGAACTGACACATAAGGAAGACATGTATAAAATTGAAGTAATAAATTTAATACAAAGCTTCCAACATGAATACAGAAATTCCCAAAGGTGTAGCAACAGTAAAATGAATGACATTGAACAAATACTGAACACCTTACCAAGAATGTCTACACCTCTAAATCAAAATGAGGGCACAAGAATTCCAAATCCACAAGTATTGGATCCTGATAATTCACAATTAAAAAATGAATTATCCACTTCTTTTCATAACTTGGAACCATCAATGGGCCAAGCACTCTTGAAAGAAGTTCCAAAACTTAAAGAATGGCCTCACTTCAGTGGTGAAGGAGAGTATGACCATATGGAATTCATTAGAGGTATTGACATGATCAAAGAGGATTTTGAATTACCAGACAGATTGGTAACAGCCAGGTTTAACACCTTGTTTGCCAGATCAGCTCACAGATGGTACATCAAAATAAGACAAGCTCATGGACACCAGAGTTGGACTTGGTGGAAAACCCAAATCATCAACAAATGGGCAAATGATGCTTGGAGGTTTAAAGTTGAAACAGCCTTTGAATCTGCCAAATTTAATGCTGATAAAGACAGAGCTTTACCATGGTTTTGCCAACAAAAGGACAGATTAACAGCATTATATCCTGACATGTCAGAGTTTATGATCCATAGAAAAATTCTGAGACAATGTGGAGGTGACTTAGAGCATGCTGTCAAAAGCAGGACTACTGAACAATCTTCAGCAGAAGATATTATCAATATACTAGAAGAAGTAACCACCAGAACCAAAATTGGTTCTAGTAGGGTGAATCTCAAAACAAGGTTTAATACACCTTGGAAAGATTCTGTGGACAAAAGCCCCAAAGAAAATTCTGGTAATATTAAATATAAATCTGCAGATACAGTCAGAAAATGCCATATTTGCCAAAGCACCACCCATTTAGCCAATACATGTCCAAAGAGGGGGAAAATCAATGAAATTGACATTGAAAAGGAACCAGATGTTGAAAAAGAAGACATAATTGAAGACAATTCAGATGATAAGTCATCCATATTTTCTGAATCCTCAAAAGATATAGAAAATATCAATGCCACTTTTGACATCATGGAATCTTATTCCCACTTACCACAATTGAGCAATGGTCAAGTTGATTTATAAAAGGTTCAAGATGCACAACTTATGAAGACAAATCCAAACAGAGGAAAAGGTTATACAGCTGGTAACTCCTGTATAACAGAAGTGGTAATTGACAACAAGCCCACCAAACTTTTGCTTGACCCAGGAGCCTTCTGCTCTTGTGTTGGAAAATCCTTTCTTAAGACTTGTGTGCCAAATTTTGAAGACCAATTGTTACCAATTGATGGTATAAAATTCAACAGTGCAAGTAACCCAATGAAAGCATTGGGAATCTTTGAGACCAATGTCATATTCCCACACATAAATGGGAATTTAAGGATCACAGTTGAATTTTTTGTTATGGAAAATTGCTCTAGTACCCATTTTATATTGGGAAATGACTATTTGATCATGTATGGGATAGATTTACATAATAACAAAGACAGATACTTTACAATTGGGGACAATAAGCGCCAGAAATTTGCCTTTTTACCATTTAAAAGACAAATTACAGTAAACAAAGTATCACCAGTCAACTTAGAGTTAGAAAAATTCAAGTCTGAACAGTTAAATGAGGCTGAGATAAGCCTTCATCTGACTGATAAACAAGAAAATGAACTTTCTTCCCTTTTGTATGACCACAAAGGAGCATTTGCTACAGACAAAGAACCTCTGGGAGCAATTATTGGTCATGAAGTTGACATCATTCTTAACATTGAGAGACCTTATCCACCACTCTTAAGAAGACCTGCTTATCCAGCAAGTCCAAAATCAAGAGAAGCTCTAGAAATTCATATCAAAGAACTTCTAGACCTTGGTGTAATAAGAAAAGTAGGCCACAATGAGGAAGTAGAAATAACTACACCAGTCATAGTGGCGTGGCATAATGGAAAATCCAGAATGGTTGGGGACTTTAGAGCTCTGAACACTTACACTGTTCCAGACAGATACCCAATACCAAAAATCCAAATTGCCCTTACTCAAATATCTCAAGCAGTGTATATAACCACTATGGATGCCCTTAAAGGATTCCATCAAAATGTGGTAACACCAAGAGCAAGAAAATACTTGAGAATTATTGTTCATTGTGGAGTGTATGAATACTTAAGGATGCCCTTTGGTATCAAAAATGCACCTTCACACTTCCAAAGAATGATGAATGAAATCTTCCCTGAAGAACTCTCAGAGGGATGGTTAATCATTTACATTGATGACATTATTATCTGTTCAAAGACTTGGGAGGAGCACATGTACAGATTATCAAGAGTTTTGACAAAAATCCAATCAGTAAACATGAAAATCTGCCTGAAGAAATGTCATTTTGGATTTAAAGAACTTAAGGCACTAGGACATGTTGTATCTGGTTTGTCCCTTGGAATTGATAAAAGCAAAGTTGCAGCAGTATTGTTAAAACCCATGCCTCAGAATAAGAAGGAAATTCAGTCATTCTTGGGTTTTGCAGGATATTACAGGCAACACATTAAAGACTTTGCATCCATAGCAAGACCACTTTATAAGTTGTGTGACAAAGACACAGTATTTGAAATGACTGTTGACAGAGTCAAAGCTTTTGAATCTCTAAGAGAAGCATTGACCACTGCTCCACTCTTACTGATGCCAGACTTTAAATTACCTTTCAGACTGTATATTGATGCATCAGGGGATGGACTAGGTGCTGCACTTCACCAAGTTCAGATCATAAATGACAAACCTGTAGAAGGACCAATATGTTTCATATCCAGGCAAATCAAACCAACTGAAGCCAGATATGGAGCAAGTCAAATGGAATGTCTATGCCTTGTCTGGGCCTTGGAGAAATTGAACTATTTCTTAGAGGGATGTGTTTTTAAAGTAATAACAGATTGTACAGCTGTGAAATCACTTTTGAACATGAAAACACCTAACAGACACATGCTCAGATGGCAAATAGCCATACAAGAATACAGAGGCAATATGACTATTGTTCATAAGGATGGGAATATTCATAAGAATGCAGATGGACTAAGCAGATGGCCATTAACAAATAACATTGATAATCCTGCTTATGTTGCAGAAGAAGCTTCACCACAACTTCCAATAGAAGGAATAAGTGTTACAGACTTGAACACCACCTTCTTTGAAGAAGTCAGAAATAGTTACACTCAAGATAAGAATTGTAGCATCTTATGCCAATTACTTAACAAAGACTGTAAAGACAACTCTCTAATACATGCCTTGGATGAAGTATGGAGAAAATCTTATAATGAAGGAAGATTTCACCTACTGGATGGTATAATTTACCACAGAACCAAGCACACATGTGTCATGACACTTGTAGACAGGTCATTAATCAATCTTGTACTGAAAGAATGCCATGATAGTCCCTTTTCAGGACATCTTTCTGAAGACAGAACAAGAGAAAAAGGGAAGACCTGCATATGGTGGCCAATGTGGCAAAAAGATGTTGCAGAGTATTGCAAAACCTGTAACAGATGCCAAAAGGCAAATAAATCCACTGGAAAAAGACTTGGAAATATGATGAAAATCCAAGAACCAAACAGACCTTGGGAAATTGTCCATATGGATTGGGTAACTGGCCTACCACCAGGGGGTGACAGAAGCTATAATGCTTGCCTAGTAATTGTGGACAGATTCAGTAAAACTCCAATCTTTTTACCATGTCACAAAGATGATACAGCCATGGATACAGCTCTTCTGATATGGAATAGAGTAGTGTCATGGACTGGGATATTTACAAATATCATCAGTGATAGAGATCCCAAATTCACTTCAGCACTATGGACAAATCTTCACCAATTATTTGGGACTAAACTGTCTTTCTCTACAGCCTACCACCCACAAACTGATGGCCTGGCTGAAAGAATGATCCAAACCTTAGAGGACATGGTGAGAAGATTTTGTGCATATGGCCTTGAATTCAAAGATTGTGATGGATTTACCCATGATTGGTGTACTCTGTTACCAGCACTGGAATTAGCATATAAAACGTCAATCCATGCTAGTACCAATCAGACTCCTGCTGTTCTAGAAAAAGGATGGAACCCCAAGTTACCCCAAGACTCCTTGAGGAAAGACTTAATTGAAATACATCCCACAGCTGCTAGCTTCAAAGGAATGCTAGACAAGGCTAGAAAGCATGCAGCAAGGTGCATGGAGGACTCTTTTGCATATGCTAAAGACAAATGGGATAAATCTCATGCAACTCCAGATTTCAAAGTGGGGGACCTAGTTCTTGTATCCACCACTAACTTCAATAACATCAAAGGATGTAAAAAGGTGAAAGACTCCTTTGCAGGACCTTTTGTGATTAAGGCCCGCCATGGAGAAAATGCTGTTGAAGTAGAGTTATCTGAAGAACTTAGCAATAAGCACCCTACATTTCCAGTGAGCTTGATAAAACCATATAAATCTAGTGATGCTGAGAAATTTCCCTTGAGGAATAAGGTTCCCCAAGTTATACCTCCTATTGAGACATCTGGTACTAAGAAAATAACCAAAGTTCTTAAAGAAAGGAAATTAAGAACCAAGAAAGTAAGGGAATACCTTGTTAGGTACAGTGACCCAACTTGTGAAGATGAATGGTTAGGAGAAAAAGATATACCAGAAGCTACCAAACTCCTGAGGAGATTCAGACACACTAGAAACACCAATATTACAAAGTAATATTCTTTTTAGGGGGAGGGAATGTGAGCCTTAGAGGTAATTTCATATACCCAAAAGACGACAAATATAAAAAATAACATATTAATATAAATAAAATAAATTTATTTATATTATTAAAATAAAAATCAAAATATAAATATAAAATTATATTAAAAATAAAAAAATTAATTATAATTTAAAAATAAAAAATACATTAAATTTTGTAAATATAAAATTACATTTATACTTGAAAAAATTAAGTAAAAATGAAACTTTAACAAAATTGTGTAAAATTAAATAAATTTGGAAAAAAGTTAAGTAAAATTTATTATAAATTTTTATCCAATAAATAAACATATAAAATTTATTTCACCATTGGATTCCTCATAAAAAATCAGGTGGGGTCACCTCTGAGTGAAATTCTTGTAACTCAACTCTAAATAAGCTCAAATTAAGTTTTTAGTATTTTCAATACAAAAGTTGAAAATCCTCAAAACCTTAATTCAATTCACACCACATGTGGTGTTAACCATCAATTTTTGTGTTAAAATTGAGGTGTTGTGTTTAGTTTAGAAGTTATGAGGAATTGAAGTATTTTCAATTGAATTCAATTGAAATGTCAAAATGTGCGCATGTATTACATAAGTGAACTTTGATTTACATATGAGGTGTCAATTATTACTGTATTGTACTGTACAATTGAATTGAATTACATATGTAAATTATAAGTATAATACATGATGAGGATTTAAAGGAAAAATAAATTGGAAAGATTAAATTTGGGGGGAAAAGGAACTCCAGCTCTAAGGGGGAGCTAGACCCCCAAAATCCTTGCTGACAGGCGTGGGATGTCAAAATTCACGCAAAAGTTCATCACTTTTGGCCTGGAATTGAGTTACAGGGTCTGTGGACTCAATTGATGATGAGGTTTTGATACCAACTGGGGTAGTTTTAGCTGTTGCCAAAAGGGTAAAACTACCCTTAAGATAAAACAATCATAATAAAAACAGTTTTAACTGGTTTCTACGCCTCTGACACACATTCTGACGTGTTTTGAGGGCTCTAGGCCTGGTATTGCTATAGTAATGGCTGATTTAAGGGTCTAAAATGGCTAAAAATGGCTAAAAATGGCTTAAACCAGCCCTTTTTGGTCTAAACCAGGGTTCAATGATGCCATAATTGGCTTTTCTGTTGTCAGACTGTTTTTCACGACTGACAAGAGTAAATTTTACTTTTGGAGTAAGAGAATTGATGGCTATAAAAGAATGTCTTCTTTGCCCCACTTTTCTCTTCATGTTAGAATCTTTTCCTTTTATTAATTAGTTTAAAACTGTTAAACCAATCAATCAAAGATTCCAACCACCACTTTTAAATCATTTTAATCCTTTTAACCACGTGAAAAAATCATTATAATCATTGTTTGTAACTCTTATAATCATTTTTACCCCTGAACCACCCCAAAAGTGAATTAAAGCATCTTTCATCACTGTAAACTTTGTCACTTTGTTTCCAAATTCACTCTGGTCACTTTTGGGCGTGTTTTCTCTTTAATACTCTTTTTAAAGACTTTGTTCTTTAATTAATTGCTTGCAGTTCTTTGCTCAATTAATTCCAATTGAAATTGCTCTTGAAGAAATTTCTTTTGTAGCCTTAAAATATCTCTTGTAGAGTATTTTTTGGATAAATTTTTATTGTTGGTAAAACAATAAATTTTTATAATATTATTGTTTTATACTAATAAAGTTATAAACAATAAAATTGGCGTGTTTTCTCTTAAAAATAATATTTCATACTATTTTTAATTGATTTTTACCTTATACAAATTTTGAGGACAGGAAAAGTACTTGATTTTTAATCAAAGTTTCATATCCACACCTTACAGGACTTGTCCCAGGAGGCAAAGAAAAATTCAATGCCTGCTTAATCATAGTTGATAGGTTCAGAAAGAGTATGAGGTGCCTACCATTTCACAAGGAGGACACAGCCATGGATGCTGCTCTGTTATTCTGGAACAACATCATATCTACCTGTGGAGTCCTTAAGATCATAATCAGTGATAGGGACCCAAAGTTCAAATCTAAATTTTGGATAAACTTGTATGACATGCTTGGAACCAAGCTTGCTTTTTCCACAGCTTAACATCCACAATCAGATGCATTAGCTGAAAGGATGATCCAAACAATGGAGGACATCCTCAAAAGATTCTGTGCCTATGGCATGGAATACAAGGACCATGAAGGATACACCCATGACTGGGTTACCCTTCTAGCAACAGTCCAACTGGATTATAATACAAGTCTGCACTCTACCACAGGAAAAACACCTGCACTGGTAGAGAAAGGGTGGAATCCTGTAATGGGTGGATATGAAACTTTGAAAAAATATCAAGTACTTTTCCTGTCCTCAAAATTTGTATAAGGTAACATTATTTGAAAATAGTAAGAAATAGTATTTTTAAAGAGAAAACACTCCGATCTCATTGTTTGTTACTTTTTAAGTATAAAAAAAATATAATGCAAATTTATTGTTTTACCAACAATAAAGATTTATCCAAAAATACTCTACAAGAGATATTTAAGGCTACAAAAGAAATTTCTTCAAGAGCAATTTCAATGGGGATTAATTGAGAAAATAACTGCAAGCAATTAATCAAAGAAAAAAGTCTTTAAAAAGATATTTAAAGATATGAAACGTCCAAAAGTGACCAGAGTGAATTTGAAAACAAAGTGACAAATTTAATAGTGATGAAAGATGCTTTAATTCACTTTTGGGGTGGTTCAGGGGTCAAAATGATTATAAGAGTTACAAAAAATGATTATAATTATTTTTTCAGGTGGTCAAAAGGTTTAAAATGATATAAAAAGGGTAGTTGGAATCTTTTATTGATTGGTTTAACAGTGTTCAACTAATTATAAAAGGAAAAGATTCTGACATGAAGAGAAAAGTGGGACAAAGAAGACATTCTTTTATAGCCATCAATTTTGTTACTTCAAAAGTAAATTTTACTCTTGTCAGTCGTGGAAGACACTCTGCCAACAAAAAAGCCCATTATGGCATCATTGAACCCTGGTTTAGACCAGAAAAGGGCTGGTTTAAGCCCTTTTTTGCTATTTTTAGCCATTTTAGACCCTTAAATCAGCCATTACTATAGTAATACCTGGTGTATGTCCTTCAAACCACTTAATAATGTGTGTAGGAGTCTTAGAAACCAGTTAAAACTGTTTCTACTATGAGTGTTTTAACTTAAGGGTAGTTTTACCCTCTTGGAAATAGTTAAAACTGCCCTGGTTGGTATCAAAACCTCATCATCAATTGATTCACAGAACCTGTGACTCAATTCCAGGCCCAAAGTGATGAAGTTTTGCGTTTTTTTTGACATCTCACACCTGTCAGAAAGGATTTTGGGGCTCTGGCTCCCCCTTAGAGCTAGAGTTCCCTTTCCCCCCAAATTTAATCTTTCCAATTTATTTTTCCTTTAATACCTCATCATGTATTATACTTATAATTTACAAATGTAATTAAATTGAGCTTTACAGCTCACTAATATAATAATTTACACTTCATATGTAAATCAAAGTTCACTTATGTAATACATGCGCACATTTTGACAATTCAATTGAATTCAATTAAAAATTCTTCAATTCCTCATAGCTTCTAAACTATACTCAACACCTCAATTTTAGCACAGAAATTGATGGTTAACACCACATGTGGTGTGAATTAAATTAAGGTTTCAAGGATTTTCAACTTTTGTACAGAAAATACTGAAAACTTAATTTAAGCTGATTTAGACTTGAGTTACAGAAATTTCACTCAGAGGTGACCCCACCTAATTTTTTATAAGGAATCCAATGGTAAAATAAATTTCATATGTTTATTTATTGGATAAAAAGTTATAATAAATTTTATTGAACTTTTTTTCCAGAGTTATTTAATTTTGGGGAATTTTGTTAAAAATTCATTTTTACATAAATTTTTCAAGTAAAAATGTGTTTTTACAATTTAAAAATTTAATGTATTTTCATTTTTAAATTATAATTAAATTTTTGATTCTGTATATAAATTTATATTTATATCTTATTTTTTGGTTTTAATTAATATAGGTAAATTTATTTTATTTATATTTGTATATTGATTTTTGTTTGTGGTCTTTTGGGTATATAAAAATACCTCTAAGGCTCACATTCCCTCCCCCTAAAAAAGAATATTACTTTTTAATATTGTTATTTCTAGTGTGTCTGAGCCTTCTGAGAAGTTTAGTAGCTTCAGGTATGTCCTTTTCTGCCAACAATTCATATTCACAAGTTGGGTCACTGTACCTAACAAGGTATTCCCTTACTTTCTTGGTTCTTAATTTTCTCAATACCAGATGTCTCAATAGGAGGTATAGCTTGGGGAGCTTTACTCCTAAAGGGAAACATTTCAGCATCACTAGATTTATATGGATTTATGAAGCTCACTGGAAACTATCCAATGGTATCAGCCAAACTGAGCTAATACCAGTATTACAGAAGTTATGGCCAAATTCAGGCCAAATAAGAGTGAATAAAATATTCACCTCCCATCTAACTTCTACAGTGTTGGTGTGAGATACCTAAATTGGGGTCTTTTTTCAAAGAGCATAATCAGGGCTATCTGATGGTGCCATGAATTTCGACATATGTAAGATGTGACTATGAAACTGATGATAATATTACTATTAATCAACAGTATTATGTCTGTTCTTATGAAATATAATAATAAAAATTATTATAACCACAATTAAATAATTATAAAATTATTTCTTTCACATGTTATACACTACTAGTGACTATAAC
Organism: Austropuccinia psidii; assembly: GCA_023105745.1. Lineage (NCBI taxonomy): Eukaryota > Fungi > Basidiomycota > Pucciniomycetes > Pucciniales > Sphaerophragmiaceae > Austropuccinia > Austropuccinia psidii. Next base: position 20,066,363 of record JALGQZ010000014.1, on the reverse strand, counting down.
AGTGAGCAGTAATTGTCTACGAGAATCAATTACAAGAAGAATTTAATAATAAAGACTTCTTTATTAAAATAATAAAATTATTTTAATATATAATTATCTTTTGCAAGAATAATTATAAAGATAATTCTTGAAGAAAACTATTACTAGAGAAAAACTTTAAGAATTAAAAATAAATGACTCACTAATACTCCAAAGAACTTATTGATAGATAAAAGTAGAGAAATTTGACGTGGAATTGTGGATTTAAGGGATCAAAAGGATTTATAACAGTATTACAACAATATATAGTTGGATTCTATGATTTCACGTCTTTCAGGTTGATTCTGAAATATTTAAAACACTTAAGAATAGTTTTAACTAATACTTACTTGTTAGTAATAATGATTTAATAAATTGATCAGAGGATGATACGGAAAAAACAGCAAGAAGAGGCTTCTTTTAAGTCAACAACAGCTCACAGAGGCGTGCCATGGAGCAAACTGAAAAACCAGTGAGTGAGAAAACAATAAACCTTTTTGGATTAATGATTGCATCATCTGTTGTCACGTAGGATTATCATAATTACTTAATTGATTCTTTTACGTGACTACCAACCCCAATATGGTTAAGAATAAAAGGAGTAACAACAGTAAATCTTCTTTTATTCCAAAATAATTATTGATTTCTCAAAGTTATCAATGTTATTGCCAATTTCATCACAGGTTTTAATTACTGTGAATTTTTGAAGATTCAGTGTTTCACGTAGAATGGTCAAAAATGGACTGTAAGTAAAACTTTTAATTTTACTAGTAAAACTGTAATTATTTTTGATTGTACTATAGATAATACAGTTCTTCATTGGTCCTGAAAGTTTCAGAAAGATTCATTAAGAATTGTATTTTTAATGAAGTTTTGAAGTTTTTACCTCATTTCTATGTAGAATTGCAAATAGCAGTATTTTGCTGGTTGCTATGAGGTAAATCAATGAATATGGATCCCAAAAGGGTTTTAATTACTCTTTTAGGGTCTAGCCATGGAAAGTCATCAAGAATTGACGTGGTTACAGGAGTCTAAGTAGCTCATTACCTCCTTGGCACGTCAAAATAGCAGGTTATTTGCTATTTTCTAATGATTACAGTAGGTGTAACTTGGTAACCAAGTTCCCAAAGAGTTTTAGTTTACCAATTGGGCTAAGATGAGCCATGGATCCATGCTCTGGAGCTATCCACGCCTCTGAGGCCTCAGAAGTTGGGTACCCTGGCTTTCTTTGATGTCTTTTGTCCCCCTTACTTATTTTTCACGTAAAATTAGAAATTTAAGCTTCAAGTGAGATATCCACTATGTGTGTACCAAAAGTCCATGTAAGAATACCATGATATTAAGTGCTCAAAACATGCATAACACTATTCTTAGTGTATATGTAACATGGGATTTCTCACTTTCCCATTATTTTGGCTTAAAATCAAGAAAAACAAAAATTTTCACGGATCTTTTATGTGGTATTAATGATGTGGTATTGAAGTATTTTCCATTTTACCACCTCAAATACTTAAATTGAGCTTATTCACTCTATGGGTCTACCCTAGGTGAATTTTTGTGTAGAATCCAAATCTGGTCTTAAATCCATGGATTTACTTACTCAATAAAAAGTTATTCATCTTTTCTGAAATTGAAAATGATGAATTTTGTATATATGCATGACTTATGAGTTATGCATAATTCAAAATTTCTTTTTAAGATAATTGTGGCCTATTTGGGTATGTAAAATATACCTCAAGGCTCACAACATATCTCATCTAGAACAAATGCTATAGGGCAAACAAGCCCAATACAGCTTTTTGCCTAAAACACGCATATGTACAAAAGTCTTGTACATGGCATAACTTTGTCATATCTAATGATAAACATATCAAATGAGGTACCATTGTGTATAAAACATACAGGGCCATACACCAAACCAATTCTGAGGTTGATATCTCAAAAATTGACAAAGTTATGCCTGTTTTAAGGTCAAAATCCCACAGTTTGGCCAATACAGCCTTACCATGGGATACTATCCCATAGCTATAATTATGAGGTGTCAAACAGACAAAAAAGCTTGTTTTTACTTAAATACCTCATAGTTTATTCAATACTGGGGTCTCACACAGTTTCTGTACAGCATTCTACACATCATACATGTCAGAATCAGGCTATGTGGTCCCCAGATGAAAATCTTCACCCCGTATTGGTGAAAACTGCCCAGATGGTGTTTCAAAACCACATCTGAGCCCAATACAGGCTATACAGGCCTTTTTCAAGCCACAGGCCTGTCCTAGAGAGTGAAAACTTTCACTTCCTCTATGTGAAAATGTCTAGCAGCCTCTTCACCCCATTTCAGAATAAAAGGAGGCCATTTCACTGCCCAAAAAGGAATCCCCATCCTTCTCTTGAATTCCTATGTAGTACAACTGTCAAAAACAGTTATACTCTTGGAAAATAAACAGGTTATACTATAAATCCTAGTATTGTAGTATTTATTATTGTAAACCAACTGGTAAAGCTGCACCCAGGGCTTTCAATAGCACTCACCACCACTAATTCTCATTAGTACAGCCCATTTTATCTTTAATTAAACCTTTTTTAAAACACTTTTATCCATGTCACAGTCATAGTTAAAGTTGTAAATAGCCTTATTACATCTTTATCATAGACTCAACCTGACACTAGGGGCTGTTAAGGGCCATTAGGTGGACATTATGCTTAATATGGAAAGACCCTATTCTTCACTATTGAGAATAACAGCTTACCCTGCTATCTCTAGAGCTAGGGAATTGCTTGAAGCTCATCTTAATGAACTGATGAAGTTTGGAGTTCTCAGAAAGGTTGGACATAATGAGGAAGTAGAAATAACAACCCCTGTCTTAATTACTTGTCATAAGGCAAAATCAAGGATTGTTGGTGATTTTAGAGCATTGAATACCTATACCATTCCCAATAGGTATCTGATCCCTAGAATCCATGACACTTTGACTCAATTATCCAAAGCAAGATTCATAAATTCCATGCCTGCCCTTAGAGGTTTTCATAAGAATTCTTTGACACCTCATGCTAGGAAGTTATTGATTATAATCGCTCATTGTGGAATTTATGAATATTTGAGAATTCTTTTTGGAATAAAAAATGTACCCTCTCATTATTAAATGATGACAAACACCATATTCTCACATTAATTCTCAGAAGGATGGTTAATACTTTATATTATTGTGATTATCATATATTCAGAAACCTGTAAATGGAATTTATAGAGACTTTCATTAGTAATTAAGAAAATAATTCAAGTGAACATGAAAATATCTCTCAAAAAATGTAATTATGGGTTGCATGAGCTGAAAGCTCTGGGACCTGTAGTTTCAAGACCTAGCCTTGGTGTGGATAAAAACAAAGTTCCTCCAGCTCTACCAAAAAAATTCCTGAGAGCAAAAAAGAAATGATGCAGTTCTTTGGGTTTGCTAGTTATTATAGGAAACACCTTAAAGACTTTGCAATCCATGCCAGATAACTGTACAGAATTTTTGATGAACAAACTATCTTTGAAATGACACAACAAAGGATTCAAGAATATTAAAAAATCAAGTATGCCTTAACCAATGCACCATTATTATTTATTACAGAATGGAAACTTCCTTTCAAGCTGTATATTTATGCATGTGTTTAAGGTTTAGGTGCAGCTTTTCATTGATTCCAAATTGTCAATGACAAGCCTTATGAAGGGCCGAATTGTTTTATTTCAAGAAAAATAAAACCTACTGAGTCTAAATATGGAGAACGCCAAATGGAGTTATTTTTCCTCTTATGGGCCTTGGAAAAACTCTATTATTATTTTGATTTCAGTCTGTTTGAGGTAATTCCTGATTTTAATGTTGTGAAATCACTTCTAAACATGACAACTCCAAAAAGACACATCTTAGGATGGCAGATTTCTATAAAGGACTATAGAGGCAATATGATCATGGTACATAAAGCTGGCAATATTCACAATAACGCTGATGGCTTGAGTAGGTGTCAATTCCACAATAAAACTGACAACCCTGCCTATGTTCCTGCCAATACAGACCCTCAAATTCCAATTGAAGGAATCAACATCACAGATTTAGGAACAGAATTCTTTGAGGAAGTTAGAGAAAGCTACAAGAAAGATAATAAATGTCATATTCTTACTTCTCTACTTGAAATAGATTTCAAAGATCCACCCTTTGCTGATTTTCTGGATGATCTATGGAAAAAATCATACAATTATGCAAGATTTAATTTAGTTATCTTATATCAGAGGTCTAAAAAATGATGTAATTGTCTTATTTAGTCAAATGTTTATCAACACACTATTACTGGATTTCCATTACAAAATTTTTTCTGGTAATCTGTCTGAAAACAGGAAAATGGAAGGAATGAAGACATGTGCTTGGTGGCCATCTTGGACCAATGATGTCATTGGGTACTGTCATTTTGAGCCTTAGAGGTATTTTCAGATACCCAAAAGACCACAAATAATAAAAGAAAGATGCAATTATAAATAAAATAAATTTATTTATATTATCAAAACAAAAATTAAAATATAAATATAAATTTATACAGAAAAATAAAAATTCAAAAATAAAATTATATTGAAATTTAGAATTGTGAAAACACATTTTTACTTGTAAAAATTAAGTAAAAATGAATTTTCAACAAAAATACAAAAATTGGAATATATTTGGAAAAAAGTTAAATAAAAATTATTGTAAATTTTTATCCAACCAATAAGAATATGAAAATTACTTCACCATTGGACTCCTCATAAAAGCTAAGGTGGGGTCACCTCTGGGTAAAATTTCTGTAACTCAACTCTAAATAAGCTTCAATTGAGTTTTCAGTATTTTCTGTACAAAAGTTGAAAATCCTCACAACCTTAATTTAATTCACATAACATGTGGTGTTAACCATGAATTTTATGTGTTAAAATTAAGGTGTTGTGTGTAGTTTGGAAGTTTTGAGGAATTGAAACATTTTCAATTGAAATGTCAAAATGTGCCAGTGTAATAAATAAGTCAAGTTTAATTTACATATGAGGTATCAATTATTACAGGGATTTACTGTAAAGAATAAATTGAATTACATATTCAAATTATAAGTATAATACATGATGAGGAATTAAAGAAAAAATAAATTTGAAAGATTGATTCTGGGGGGGAAAGGAATCTTGGCTCCAAGTAGGAGCCAGACCCCAAAATTCCTTTCTGACAGGCATGAGATATGAAAATAGACTCAAAAGCTCATCAATTTTGGCCTGTAATTTAGTCACAGGGTCTGTGTCTCCATTTATGATGAGGTTTTGATACCAACCAGGGCAGTTTCAACTGTTACCAAAAGGTTAAAACTACCCTTAAGATAAACCAAACATTGTAAAAACAGTTTTAACAGGTTTTGACATCTCTTACACAAATTCTGATGTGTTTTGAAGGCTTAAAGCCAGGTATTACTATGGTAATGGCTGACTTAAGGGTCCCAAATGGCTGAAAATAGCAAAAAATGACTAAAAATCAGCCCTTTTTGGTCTAAACCAGCATTCAATCACGCCATAATTGGCCTTCTGTTGTCAGATTGTCTTCCACAACTGACAAGAGAAAATGTTACTTCTGGAGTAAGAGTCTTGATGGCTATAAAAGAATGTCTTCATTGCCCCACATTTCTCTTCATGTTAGAATCTTTTCCTTTTATAGCTAGTTTAAACACTATTAAACCAATCAATAAAAGATCCCAACCAACCTTTTCTCATCATTTTAAACCTTGTGACAACATTAAAAAATAATTATAATCATTGTTTGTAACTCTTATCATCATTTTTACCCTTGAACCACCCCATAAGTGAATTAAAGCATCTTTCATCACTGTTGACTTTGTCACTTTGTTTCCAAATTCACTCTGGTCACCTTTAGGCATGTTTTCTCTTTAATAATCTTTTTAAAGACTTTGTTCTTATATTAATTTTCTGCATTACTTTTCTCAATTAATTCCAATTGAAATTTCTCTTGAAGAAATTTCTTTTGTAGCCTTAAATATCTCTTGTAGAGTATTTTTGGATAAATTTTTATTGTTGGTAAAACAATAAATCTGTATAATATTTTTTTCTTATAATTATAAAGTTGAGAACATCAAAATAGGAGTTTTTTCTCTTCAAAATCTCATTTCATACTTCTTTTAATAAATTTTTACCTTATACAAATTTTGAGGACAGGAAAAGTACTTGATTTTTAATAAAAGCTTCATATCCACACCTTACAGTCATAGTTGAAACAGATTCCAGAAGACCAATAAATCTACTTGTAAAAGATTTGGTTTGAGGATTCATATCCAGGAGCCAAGTACTCCATGGGAGTTGATTCATATGGATTGTGTTACTGCTTTACCACCTGGTGGTGAGAAATGTTACAATTCCTGTCTTGTTCTTGTGAAAATATATAGAAAATCTCCAGTCTTTTCACCATTTAATAACAATGAAACAGCCATGGATACAGCTCTTTTAATTTGGAATAGATTTATATCTCATACTTGTCTCTTTTAAAATTTCATGAGTGATAGAGACACAAAATTTACACCAGCCTTATGAACAAATTTACATGAGCCTTTGCATAAAAAACTATCATTCTCAACAGCTTACCATCAACAAAATGATTCATTAGAAGAAAGGATGATTTACACCCTTGAGGACATCCTCAGAAGATTTTTTGCTTATGGCCTGGAGCTTAAGGATTCTGATGGTTTTACCCATGAATGGTGTACACTTATACCAGCATTTTAATTAGCCTAAAAGACTTCCATCCATGCTTCAACAGTAAAAACGCCTGCAATATTGGAAAAATTATGAAACCCCAAACTTCCAGTTGATAATTTGAAGAGAGATTCAATTTATATTTATCCAGCTTCTTCAAGCTTTAAATCAATGCATGGCTGATTCCTGTTAATATGCCAAACAAAAGTGAAATAATAGTCATAACACCCCATAATTAAAAGTAGGGGACTCAATATTAGTTTCAACCTTGAGCTTTAATAATATCAAAGGTCCAAAGAAACTGGAAAATTCCTTTGAAGGACCATTTATTATCAATCCCTTACTGGGGTAAATGAAATACAAGTAGTACTGACAGAATCACTGGAGAATAAAAATCCAAATTTCCCTGTCAGTCTATTGATGCATTACACTTCAAGTGATAAGGAATTATTCCCTTTGAGAAATGAAACACCCTTAGAAGTACCACCACTTTATCAAAGTGAAGAGAAAAAGGTTCTTAAAGTCTTGAAAGAGAGAAGACTTAGGGAAAGAAATGAAAGAGAATAATTAGTCTGATACAGGAACCCACAACATGAAGATGAGTAGCCTTCAGAAAGTAAGACACCTGATTCCCAAAAGGTTTCTCAAAACATTCAGGAATGAGAGAAGACCAATTCCTCAATAAAAAGTTATAATTGTGTGCTTTACATACTTGAAAGTATCATTGGAAAGGCTAGGAAATGGACTGTAACTCCCCAGTTCAATCAAGGATATACTATTAAATGAAAACTGTAGTACAATTGATTTTGTTTGTAGAGAATGTGAGCCTGTGAGGTATGTATGACATATCCATAAGGCCACAAATAATTTTTTATACAGTTTATTTAGTCTTAAACATACTTATAAAATGAATTAAAAATGAAAAATAGAAAAAAATAATTATAACTTTATTTTTGATAGACACAGTTATAAATATTATGTTATTTTTGGCTTCTACACCAAAAATATGCTAGGGTAGACCCATAGGGTTTTATACCCAAAAATGGCTATTTCTTATGTTATTGGAAGATTTAAGAATATCAAAGTAAAATGGCAAAAATTTAATTTTTTTTAAAAAAATTTTGAATTCAAGCTTAAATAACCTTGAAGTTGAAGTTACATCAGGTTTACACAAACTTACCAAAAATGTAGTTAAAATTGGGGTGTGGTTTATAATTACTGAATTGGCTAAGGATTTTCCATACAGGATTTAAATCCTGCATGAGCTAAATTTAAATTGATTTGAAGCCATAGTATGGCTTTAAAGAAATAAAAGGTCAAAATCCACACACAAAGGTGGGACAAAGGAAAAAAGCCAAATAGAGCCAGGGTACCCAACCTTTTGGGATCCACAAGGACTCAATTAAGGCTTTCCACCTGTATTGGAGGATTTTCAACCTTATTTAAATTTTTAGATTTGAGTTTGATTGAACAGTAAATTTTGAACTGGTTTATCCCCAATTTGGAGAGGAACTACAAGCTGCCAAAGTGTAAATCCCCATATGCAGGCTTGTAATAAAGGTTTTAGGAACTGTCAAAGCTTTATTAAGCTTGAAAAAGCTTACATTTCAAATTTATAATTGTTGAAACCTTGTCAAAACCTAAGGTTTGGTGTGTATTTCTATCTTACATGGAAAAATAGCAATAACTTAGAAAATTCATCAAAAACCAATTCTTATTTGATTTGCTTGAAAATTCCACACAGATTAAAATTCAATTCCAACTTTGTCTAAATTAAATTTGAAATATACTTTTTGACAGGGTAAGCTGTTAATTAGCCTTGAAATTGACCTTTTTATTTATTTTTAAAGAAAATTTGAATTTCTTTAAAAATTAATTAAAAATCCAGTTTGATGGATTCTCACTTAAAATTGTATCTTTGAGTTGCTCATGTGATGAACTATAATTTAGATAAACTTGATATATATTTAAGCTTAAAATAATTAATCCAAAAGAGGATTGAAGTTCCTTGGAGTTAGGAACCACACTGGTACCTTCACAGTGAATTAGAAAAATAAGTTACCTTCAGTTAAAAACCTTATTTTTCACTATGGTTTTCAGTTTTGACCTGAGAACTCCCTTTGTATCCATTATGAATTATGAAAGTTTCCCTGAAGGCATAAAAGGAGTCCTTACATCACTGTTTTTTTATCATCATCATCATTCATTCAATCATATGATACATTTAAACAGATAAAGTTTTATTAAGTATAAGATCTGATCATTGAACATCATTTTTAGGTATTTTATTCTTTATAAATTGCAAATTAAAGAACTTAGATCAAAGAATTCAGATTATTTTTTTACTCACCAATTATGCATTCTATCTTATAAAATAATTTTCTTAAATATCTTCTAAAATCTACAAATTCCTTGAAAATCTCTTAAATCTTATTTTATCGTGGAAATTTTGTCTTTATCTTTTGAAATATTGATTTTTGGCATTTTTTCAACTTATAAAAATTAATTCATACTTTAACTGTTGCAGTCTGACTTATTATATTAAGTAAACATTCTAAGTAAGTTTTCTCTAAATTATATATCATTTTTATCTAGTATTAGCTATTTTATAAATAGTTTCTCTATAAGATTTATCTATTCACAGTGTGCATAATATTTTTATCATTTATAAGAGGATAAATATTGTTATTTTCCCCATATAATTTTCTCCTGAAGAGCTTGTATACATTTGCCAATACTGGCAAGGAGTTGATCCTTTGGGCCCAGGTCCCTGAAAATATCCAACACAACTAAACATAGTTAAACCTGAAAAAATACTGTTAGCTCATTTTCTTTGAACCTCCCATTTTTAGCTGTACACAGGCCAACTGGTAGATGACTGATTCCTTTTGGAACAACAACTTCTCTCAGGTACTGTCTAATCTTTTTAATTTTTTCTTCTGAAAGGTATGTTTGATTCAGGAAGACTACATTGTCTTCTGTTAAAATTTCATCCACTAGTTATTCATTAGATCTTTATCCTGATATATTTTATTGGGAAAATTTAAGTTTTAATATTTCTGAGTCAAAGCCCCATCAATAACAAAAATGGTGTTGTAAAAAACCTTCATACCAGTTGTGATGCACGCCTGATGTTATATTTGCAACTTAGTCCCAAGCTGGAAAGCAATTTGGTTTAGAACATTGTATCCCATTCTTCTTTGAAAAATGTTTTTGTAATCTTGGTTTCCTTTCACCATTCCATTTTTAATTTATGTCTCTGAAACTGTTGATAATATCACTATTAATCAACAGTACAATGACTCTTGTTATGAAATATAATAAATAAATTTATTATAAAAATAATTAAATAATTAACTGAATAATTCTTTCTTTTACTTGCTATACACTAATCCTTATTATAAAAGTAATCAGTAAGTGTGTACAAGCATCAATTACAAGAAGTATTTAATAATAATACTTCTCTATCAAAATGATAAAAGAAATTTAATATATATAATCATATTTTGCAAGAATAATTATACTGGTAATTATTAAAGAACAATATTAATAGAGAAAAAATTTAAGGATTAAATAAAAACACTCACTAATACTCCAATAATACATTGTAAGGATTTTTCACAGTGATTTAGACAGATTAATTGAGTATTTAAGGGATAAAAATGGTATCATAGCAGTAATACAACAATATGATAGTTGAATACTATTTAAAATATTATATTTCTATGATTTCAAATTTTCCTGATTGATTCTGAAAGAATTACAACATTCAAGAAAAGGTTTCACTAATACTTACTTGTTGGTACTAAAGGTGTAATTGGATAATGAGATGATCTGGAAAAAAGCAAGAAGAGGCCTCTTTTAACTAAATGAAAGCTTACAGAGGCCTTCCATGTAGCAAACTGAAACCAAATTGAGTGAGAAACAAATCATCTACTTTGTATTATTGATTGCATCATCAGTTTTCATGTAAGATTATCATAATTACTTAATTATGTCCTTTTACCTGACAACCAATCCATTTATGGTTCAGAATAAAAGGAGTAACAACTGTAAATCTTATTTTTTTCAAAATAAAAATTAATTTCTCAAAGTTATCAATTTTATTGGAAATTTCATCACAGATTGTATTGTCTGTGAATTTTTGAAGATTCAGTGTTTCATGAGGAATCATCAAAAATGGACTGCAAACAAAACTTTCAATTTGGATTATTAATTCATAATTATTTTTGATTTTTAAATGGATAATACTGTTCTCCATTGGTCCTTGAAGTTTAAGAAATCTTAATTTTGGATTTTCAATGAATTTTTGAAGTTTCTACCTTATTTCTACATAGAATTGCAAATAGCACAGTAATTGCTGGTCTCCATGAGGCAAATGAATGGATGCTAGTCCAAAAAGGGTTTGAATTACTCTTTTAAGTTTCATCCATGGAAAATCATTGAGAACTGACATAGTTACAGGAGTCAGAGTTGCTCTTTAAATTCTTGTCACATCAAAATAGCAGCTTATTTGTTGTTTTCTTATGATTTAATGGGAATTTAAGTTAGTAGCTAAGCTCCCAAAAGGTTTGAGTATATCAATTGGGGAATGATTATCAATGGATCCAAGCTTTTGAGCTTCAAAAACCACAGAGGCCCCAGAGGTTGGGTATGCTGGCTCTCTTTGTAAGGTGTGGATATGAGACTTTGATCAAAAATCAAGTACTTTTCCTGTCCTTAAATTTTTAATAAGGTAGAATTGAATTGAAATGGTAATTTTTAAGAGTTTTAAGAGGAAAATTTCAAATTTATTGTTTTCAACTTTGTTAGTATAAAACAATGATATTATAAAGTTCTTTTGCTTTACCAACAATAAAAATTTATCCACAAATACTCTAGACAAGCTATTTAAGGCTACAAAAGAAATTTCTTCAACAGAAATTGCAATGATAATGAATTGCACAAAGAACTGCAGGCAGTTAACATAAGAAGAAAGTGTTCAAAAAGAATATTAAAGAGCAAACACACCCAAAATTGACCAGAATGAATCCGGAAACAAAGTGATGAAAGATGCTTTCATTCACTTTTGGGGTGGTTCAAGTGTAAAAATGATTATAAGAGTTACAAACAGTTATTATGATAATTTTTTCACCTGTTTAAAAGCCTTAAAAGTATTGAATAAAGTGGTTTGTAATATTTTTTTTATCAGCTTAACAGTGTTTAAACTAATTATAAAAGGAAAAGATTCTGACATGAAGAGAAAAGTGGGGCAAAGAAGACATTCTTTTATAGCCAACAATTTTCTTACTCCGAAAGTAAAATTTACTCCTTTCTGTTTTTAGGAACACTCTGAAAACAGAAAAGCCAATTATGGCATCATTGAACCCTGGTTTTGACCAAAAAAGGGCTGGTTTTATCAATTGTTTGCTATTTTCACCCATTTTAGACCCTTAAATCAGCTATTTCTATAGTAATACCTGGTTTCCAGCCTTCAAAAACATTTCATAATGTGTGTAAGAGAAATCAAAACCAGTAAAAACTATTTTTACTAGGATGTTTATATCTTAGGGGTAGTTTTACCCTCTTGGAAACAGTTAAAACTGCCCTGGTTGGTATCAAAACCTCATCATCAATTTAGTCACAGACCCTGTGACTCAATTCCAGGCCAAATCTGATGAAATTTTGCAAGAATTTGGACATCTCACGCCTTTCAGCGAAGAATTTGGGGGATTCTGGCACCCTTGAAGGCAAGATTCCTTTTCCCTGCAGAATTAATCTTTTCAATTGTTTTTCTTTAATTCCTCATCTGTCAGGCTGAGTCTATGATAAAGGTGTATATAAGTATTTACAGGCTTTAACTATGACTGTGACACGGTGAAAATAGCTTTAAAAGATAATAAAGTTGATAATAGATGATTGAATTAAGATATTAAGGGCTTTACTATAGAGATATAGTGGTGGTGAGCGCTGTTGAAAGCCCTGGGTGCAGCTTTACCTGTTGGGTTACAATAATAAAGACTACAATACTTTTAAGTTAAGAGTATACCTGATTATTAACCAAGAGTAAAACTGTTTTTGACAGTTTACTACGTAGGTTATTCAAGAGCAGGATGAGGAAAGGCTTTTGGCTGTGAAAAGCCCTCCTTTTATCCTGAAATTGAGGTGGAAAGGCTGCTAGACCTTTACATGTAGAGGAAGTGAAGATTTTTCACTCTCTATGACAGACTTGTGGTTTGCAAACAGCCTGTATACCCTGTATTGGGCTCAGATGTGGTTTTGAAACCACATCTGGGTGGTTTTCACCAATACAGGGTGAAAATTTTCATCTGGGGACCTCACAGCCTGATTCTGACGTGTATGACGCGTAGAATGCTGTACAGAAACTGTATGGGACCCCAGTATTGAAGTAAAAACATTCTTCTTCGTCTCTTTGACACCTCATATTCATGGTTATGGGATATTACCCCATGGTAAGGCTGTATATGACAGCAGGTGGGATTTTGACCTTAAAATGGTCATACCTCTGTCAGTTTTTGAGATATCAAGCTCAAAGTTGGTTCATTGAATAGCTCTGTATGAGCTCTACACAATGGTACCCAACTTGACATGGTTATCATTAAATATGACAAAGCTATCCCATGTACAAGTATTTTGTACATTGGCGTGGTCTGAGCAAAAAGCTGTATTAAGCTTGTTTGGCCAATAACTTCTGTTGTAGTTGAGCTATGAGGAAATTGATGGCACCATCAGATAGCCCTGATTGTGCTCTTTCCAAAAAGACCCCACTTTAGGTATCTCACACTAAAACTGTAAAAGTGTCACAACCACGTATTTTGACCCTCCTCCTTGATGGCGGCGCCAATCCAACCTGGAGCCAAGTTGGGGCCAATTGGCCATGTCATATCATTTATGGCCAATTGACCCCTTTTGGGTGTTCCATGGCTCTTATGCCATAACCCATTCCATTGGCCACTTATGGCCTCCATCATCCTTTATGGCCTCAGGCCATATCCTGCGTCATTGGCCCTCTTGGCCAATTTGCACCTCACCAACCCCCAGGCCTCCATCACTGTTTTTGGGCCTGGGGGGGTCCCTTTGTCTTCCAGGGGCTTCCAGGCCCCATGGCCACCTTCATTGGCTTCCTGGCCACCCCTTTCATTATGGGGGTTTTGGCCTAAATGGCCTTTCTTGGGCCATTTAGGCCCCCCACGGCTTCTACGGTCCGTAAGCCGCGGTCCGTAGGCGGATTAGGCCCCTTTTGGCCTAATCCAATGAGGCCAAAGGGGGCAGCCACCTAGCCCCCAAGGCCAGGTGGGTCCCAAACCACAATTGGGCCCACCTGAGCCATTTTTGGCCACCAATCCCTTGGACCCATTTTGGCCATAAATCCCGTAGGACCCACTTTTGGCCCTGGACCACCATGGACCAACTTCACCGTCATGGCCTCTGGCAACCACCAGAGGCCACCAAATCATCTCAACAAGCATTTCCCTCAACTTAAGGGGAATTCTTTCCTTTCCTTCATGCACTCCGTACTCAAGATTGCAGGTGTGGTGCATATATGGTATTATATACCATTATGCACCATTTTTACTCAGCAATTCAATGGCGACGTTTTCAGGACCCAATTCCACCTTTCCATTTCAAGGTCCATAATTCCAACGCCCATTTCGAGGGAGGACTTTTCAGCTTATCAGTCTGGCAATCCATGGCGGCAATTCAGAAGATCATTCAAGGATCCCAACCACCTGTATCTGCAGGAGGTGGGTTGGTACAATTCATTCAGGATTATTCTAAGGTCAATTCTCAAGAGGTATTACAAAATTCAATCAGTTGTCAAGACATCAAGTAGTCAATACTCCTTGGACAACCCAATTCATCCGTACAGGCCTTATTCAATCAACCTGTATGGCCTTGGCCCAATTGGGCCACTTCTTATTTCACTGTGGGAATTCCATCACACAGTTCAAATTTCAAGATGGCCAGAACTGTATTTCCCGATTCGGACAATACAGTCATTGATCCACCTTCCAGGATCAACTTTTCAGCTTTTCACATATACTGGCCACCTTTTCAGGACCTGGGGACTTTTTCCCCAGTTAATTAATATAGTGGATTTTATTTTTATCCTTATTTTCTTTTACCTTATTAAAGTTAATACTGATAATCTTAAGTCAGTCATTCAGCACCCTTTTCTTTTATTTCCTCGCCTGTCCAGTGGATATTGGTGGTCATATCCTTATACTAATTCCATTTCCTTTTCTGGCAGGTTGAAACAGTGAATTGAGGATTCACTTGGTTGGCTTCTTGGCTTTTGGCTTCTTTATTATCTTTGGCCATTGGCTTCATCTTTTCTTATCTCATCCTTTGGCATACTTGTTTTCCCCTTTATTCTTTCTTAAAGAAATTCAGTCTTATTATTCTTTTATCTCTGGAGCCCTCCAAGTGAGTTCTTGATTCCTGAGTGCCAGGCCCTCTTCTTCCAAGAGCCCCTGTGACAAAAAGTTAGATGAGAGGTGAATGTTTTGTTCACCCTTATTTGGTCTGAATTTGACCATAACTCAAGTAATACTGGTGCTAGCTCAGTTTGGCTAGCACCATTAGATAGCCCTGGCTTAGAGCTTCATTTTGAATACCCATTTGATGGGGTTAAGCCTCTCCTTCTAGATCTTAGATGAGAGGTGAAAATTAAGGTTTATGCTCAGCATTAACTTTGAGCAGGAATAACTTTGTTATTTCTTGTCCTATGGTGATGGGACTTATATTTTCAGAAAGAGGTGAGTTTCCTCTTTCTTTTGATACCTTTTGAGCTAATTTGGCTCAGCTCCATGTTTTGGTGGTATTTTGGCTATACCATTGGTTTATGGTATTTTGGCTGTCATGCTTGTGCTCTGGTTTTGAGTCACAGGCTGACATCATCATTTATTATACTTTCAATTAAAATATGTAATTCAATTTAGTTTTCAAAGTAAATGACTGTAATAATTTATACCTCATATCTAAATCAAAGGTCACTTATGTAGTACACCTGCACATTTTGACATTTCAATTGCAAATACTTCCATTTCTTATACCTTCTAATCTACACACCACACCTCAATTTTAACACAAAAAGCTGATATTTAAAGCCACATTTGGGTTGAATTAAATTAAGTTTTTTATTATTTCAAATTTTCATACAGAAAATACTAAAAATTTCATTTAAGCTTATTTAGAGTTGAGTGACAGAAATTTCACCAAGTGGTGACCCCACCTTATTTTTTATGAGGAATCCAACGGTGAAATGATTTTAATGAGTTTTTTTTTGGAAAAAGATCTATAATCATTTTTATTCAAATTTTGTCCAAAAGTATTTTAACTTTAATATTTTTGTTAAAAATTTCTTTTTACTCAATTTTGTCAAGTAAAAGTGTGTTTTCATAATTTCAAATTCCAATGTAACTTTAATTTTGTATCAAGATAGTATTTTTAAGTTTTTAAATAAATTTTATATTTATATTTGAAGTTTTTTTGTATGATATAAATGAATATCTTTCTTTATAATTATAACATAATTTGTTTTTTGTGAGCTTTTGAGTATATAAAAATATCTCTAATGCTCACATTACCTCCCCTTAAAAAATATTATTACTTTGTAATATTGTTATTCCTAGTGTGTCTTAACCTTCTGAGAAGTTCGGTAGCTTCAGGTATGTCTTGTTCTGCTAACTATTCATCTTCACAAGCTGGGTCACTGTACCTGACAAGGTACTCCCTTAATTTCTTAGTTCTCAATTTCCTTTCTTTGAGAAGATTGGTAATTTTCTTAACACCAGATGATTAAACAGGAGGTATATGCTGAGGAACTTCATTCCTTAAGGGTAATTTTTCAGAATTACCAGTTTTGTAAGGCTTTGTAAGGCTTACTGGAAGTGTAGGATGCTTATTACTAAGCTCCTCAGATAATTCTACTTCAGCAGCATTTTCCCCATAGAGGTCCATGATCACAAAAGCTCCTTCAAAGAAGTTTTTCAGCTTTTTGCATTGTTTTATTTTATGGATTTTAGTAGTAGATAAAAGCACTAAATCCTCTACCTTGAATTCTGGAGTAGCATCTGATTTGTCCCATTTGTCTCTGGCATATAAAAATAAGTCCTCTATTAATCTCACTGCATGCTTCCTAGCTTTTTCCAGCTTTCCTTTGAAGCTAGCAGCTGTACCATGTATCTCAACCAAATCCTTCCTCAAGTAATTTTGAGGTAGTCTGGGATTCCATTATTTCTCTAGAATATCGGGAGTTTTTTGGTAATAGCATGAACAGTTGTTTTATATGCTCATTTAAGTTCAGGTAGAAGGGTACACCAATTGCGGGTGAATCTTTCACAATATTTGAGCTCTAGGCAATATACACAAACTCTTCCGGCCATGTCTTTTAAATTTTGGATCATTCTTTCAGCTAGACCATCACTTTGTGGGTGGTGAGCTGTAGAGAAGGATAACTTTGTTCCAAATAATTGGTGAATGTTTGTCCATAGTTCTTGGGTGAATTTTGGATCCCAGTCACTGATGATTTTTTTTAATATTCTGTTCCATGATACTACACTATTCCATATCAGCAGAGTGGTATCCATGGCTGTATCATTACTGTGACATGGTAAAAATATTGGATTTTTACTGAAACTGTCAACAGTTACTAGGTATTAAATATAGCTTCTATCACCCCCTGGTTGTCGTCCAGTTACCCAGTCCATATGGACAATCTCCCAAGGTCTACTGGGTTCTTGAATTTTTATCATATTTCCAAGCCTTTTGGCACCTGTCACAAGTTTTGAAATATTCTGAAACATCTTTTTGCCACATTGGCCACCATATGCAGTTCTTGATTTTGTCCCTTGACCTGTCCTCAGATAGGTGTCCTGAGAGGGGGCTGTCATGGCATTCTTTCAATACAAGATTGATGAAGGATCTGTCTACCACTATCATTACACATGTGTTTTTTCTCATATGGTAGATTATGCCATCAAGTAAATGAAAACTTCCTTCATAATATGATTTCTTCCTTATTTAATCCAAGGCATGTATCTAGGAGTTATATTTAGATTCCTTAGTAATTAATTGGAATAGGATGCTACATTTCTTATACTCATTATAACTGTTCCTTAATTCTTTAAAGAAGGTAGTGTTCAGGTCTGTTACACTTATTTCTTCTATTGAGGTATGTGGGAAAGCTTCTTCTGGAACATATGAACCATTATCAATGTCATTTGGCAATTGTCATCTGCTAGTCTATCTGCATTTTCATGGATATTCCCATCTTTGTGTACAATGGTTATATTACCCCTAGATCCTGTATGGCTATTTGCCATCTGAGCATATTTCTGTTGGGTTTTTTCATGTTTAGAAGTGATTTAACCACAGTAAAATATTTTATAACCTCAAAAACACATCTCTCATTAACTTAATTTAGTTTCCATTTGACTTGCCCCATATGTGGCTTCAGTAGGTTTGATTTGCCTAGATATGAAAAATATGGGTCCTTCTGCAGCTTTTTCATTAATAATCTGGACTTGATGAAGTGCAGCTCATAGTCCATCTCCAGATGAATCAATAAACATTTTGAGGGAAGCTTAAAATTTGTAATCAGTAATGGTGGAGCAGTGTTTAAGGCTTGTCTCAGGGATTCAAAGGATTTGACTCTGTCAAAAGTCATTTCAAATACTGTTTCTTTGTCACACAGTTTATAAAGAGATCTTGCTATGGATGCAAGATCTTTAATTTTCTGCCTATAGTATCCTGAAAGTCCCAAAAATGACTGTATTTCCTTCTTGTTCTGAGGCATATGTTTCCATAGTACTTCTGCAGCTTTGTTTTTGTCAATTTCAGTAATAGACCAGATACTACAAATCCTAGGGCCTTGAGTTCTTTAAATCCAAAATGACATTTATTCAAAGAAATTGTCATGTTTACAGATTGAATTTTTGCCAAAAACTCTTTATAATATGTAAATATGTTCCTTCCAAGTCTTAGAACAGACAATAATTTCATCAATGTAGATGATTAACCATCCTTCTAAAAGTTCTTCAGAGAAGATTTCATTCATCATTCTTTGAAAGTGTGAAGGTGCCTTCATTATACCAAACAACATCCTTAAATATTCATACACTCCACAATGAACAATAATTCTCAAATATTTTTTTGCTCTTGGTGTCACTACATTTTGATGGAATGCTTTAAGGGAATCCAGAGTGCTTATGTACACTTCTTGAGATATTTGAGGAGGGAAATTTGGATTTTTTGTATGGGATACTGTCACAACCATGGCAATTCACCCTCTTGTAACTCAATATGGCATATCCATGCCATATCCAATTTATGGAAATTTGGTAATATCCATAATAATTGGCCAAATTGGCCATTTCATCTTTTTTGGTCTTTTATGGTCATTTCACTATCTAGGCCCAGCTTTGCCCCTTCATCATCATCAGGCCTTTCCTAGCCAGTTTTTGCTTTTGGGAAATCTTATGTATTTTTCAGTCAATAGAAAAAATACAGCCCAAAATCCTGTATTTGGCTTTTTGAGATTTAAATACAGATTTTCGCATTTTTGCATATTTTGTTGTATTCAGCCATTTTAGGCCATTTTCACATGTATTGTGGGATATATGCCCAAATGGACATATTAGGCCATTTAGAGTTTAATTGCCAGTTTTGCACATTTTTTGCGCACTTTGCACAAATACAGTTTTAAATCTGTATAGGCTGTATTTGGCCAAATCACCCAAAAGCACTTTTTCACCTTTAAAGCCACTCAGAACCCATTTTTCACTTATATCCTCCTGGCATAATTTCAAAATACCCTTGGCCACTTTCACCCTCCAATAACCAAAAGTGCCATAAATGATGTTATACACCATTATTCATCTTGTTTCACTAGCTATCCAATGGCTCCAATATCAAACGGGTATTTCAACTTTTCATCAGGTCATCAAGGCATCATGTCATCCAGAGGATTCATCAAGTCTCAAGGACAAGTGTCACTCTCAAATATCAATGAAACCATCAATCCATCATTGTATTTCTTACTCACAGTATTCCTCCAACAGAATACTGGCAATTCATTCTCAAGGGGTATTGAAGACGTAGTTCCAAAACCAATCTTTCAAGTTTCAATGCTCCATCAATCCACCTTGGCAACCACATTCATTCAATACAGTCTGGATTAATCAAGACCTGTACTTTCAATCATACACCATGGGAAGATCATTCAACCAAGTTCATTTCCCAATTTGGCAAGGTATACATTCCATCAGACAATCAATACATCTTCCGGTATTCAATACAGATCAGCTGCCAACCTGAAGGAGTCAAGCTTCCAAATTTTCACATATACCAGCCTCCTTTGACCCTGTGTGGTTTTCCCCCAGTTAATTAATATATTTTTATTTTATTTCATCTTTATTTATCTTATCATTTTTGTTAAGTGAATACTGATATTGTCAAGTCAGTCATTTAGCACCCTTTTCTCTTTTCTTTCTTTTCCTGTCAGTGGATAATGGTGTTCATATCCTTTACTAATTCCATTGTTCCTTCTGGAAGGTTGAAATAGTTATTAAGGACTTAATTGGTTGGCTCTTTGTCCATTTGGCTTCTTATTTCTCTTATTGCATCTCATATTTTGTACCTGCATATTTATTAGAGAAATTTACTTCTTTATTCTTTGCATTCTTCCAAGTGAGTTTCCTCATTACTGAGTGCCAGGCCACTCTTGGTTTTCCCAAGAGCCCCTATTACAGATACCTGTCTGGGATGGTGTAAGTGTTTAGAGCTCTAACGTCCCCAGCCATTCTACAGTTTCCATTATTCCATGCCACTATGACTGGTGTAGCTATTTCTACCTCCTCATTGTGGCCAACCATTCATATTACACAAAGTTCTAAGTGTTCTTTAATATGAAGCTCAAGGGCCTCTCTTGATTTTGGGCTTGCTGGGTATGCAGGCCTTCCCAAGAGTGCTGGATCAGTAGTCTAAATATTCAAAATAATGTCAACTACATGAACAATGATTTCTCCTAATGGATCTTTATATGTTGCAAAGGCTTGTTTGTGGTCATATAGAAGGGTAGAAAGGTCATTTTCCTGTATAACTGTAAGATAAAGACTTACTTCAGCTTCATTTATTTGTTCTGATTTAAGAGTTTCTGACTCCAAGATTTCTGGTGATACTTTACATACTTTAATTTGTCTTTTAAAAGGTAAAAATGAAATTATTTGATGCTTTCTGTCACCAATAGTAAAGTAAATTTCTTTTTGCTATGTAA
This sequence comes from Austropuccinia psidii, assembly GCA_023105745.1. NCBI lineage: Eukaryota > Fungi > Basidiomycota > Pucciniomycetes > Pucciniales > Sphaerophragmiaceae > Austropuccinia > Austropuccinia psidii. The sequence goes on along the minus strand of JALGQZ010000014.1, from coordinate 20,045,319 downwards.
ATCTATGCCATACATGATTAAATAATTATTTCCCAATATAAAATGGGCACTATATCAGTTTTCCATAACAACAAATTCACCAATTTTTCTCAAATTTCCATTTATATGTGGAAATATTACAATCGCTTCAAATATACCCAATGGTTTCTTTAAATTACTTGCACTTGTGAATTTTATTCCATCAATTGGTAATAATTGATCTTCAAAATTTGGCACACACTTCTTAAGAAATGATGTTCTAACACATGAGCAAAAATATTCTGGTTCAAGTAACAGTTTATTGCATGTCTTACAGCTGTATAACCTTTTCTCCTGTTTGGTTTTGTTTTCATGAGTTTTGCATCTTGAATTTTTAATAATTCAGGTTGACTATTGCTCAAATGTGGTAAGTGGGATTAAGATTCCATGATGTCAAATGTGACATTGATATTTTCCATATATTTTGAAGATTCAGAAAATATTGATCATCTATCATCTGAATTTTCTTCATTCACATCATCTTTTTCAATGTAAATTTGATTGATTTTCCCTCTTTTTGGAAATTCATTTGCCAAATGTGTAGTGTTTTGTCAAATATGGCCCATTATGATTTTTCCTGAAGATTTATATTTCATATTACTAGAATTTCCTTTGGGGTTTTGTCACATAATCTTTCCAAGGTGTATTAAACCTTTTTTTGAGATTCATCCTACTAGAGCATTTTTTTGTTCTGTTGGTTACTTCTTCAAATATATTTATATTATCTTCTGCTGATTATTTCTCAGTATTTCAGCGTCTTACAGCATGTTTCAACTCATGTCTGCATTGTCTCAAAATTATTCTATGGATTGTAAATCCTGACATTTCAGGATATAATGTTGTTAGCTGGTATTTTTGTTGGAAAAACATGGTAAATCTCTGTCTTAATTAAATTTAAAATATTCAAAGTATTTTCCAAATTTAAGCCTCCAAGAATCATTGACTTCATTTGCTCATGATTTGGGTTTTACACAAAGTCCAGCTTTGGTGTCCATATGCTGGTCTTAACTTGATGTACCATCTATGTGCTGATTTGGTAAACAAGTTTTCAATATTTCTGGAACCAATATATCTGTTCATTCAAAGTGTTCTTTGCTCATTTCAATACCTCTGATAAATTGCATATGTTCATATTCTGCTTCACCACTGAAGTGAGGTTGTTTCCTAAGTTTTGGTACTTATTTAAAAGGTTCTTGGCCCATTTATGGTTTCAAGTTTTAGAATTAAGTGTGAAATTAATTTTTCATTTTTAAAGTTTCTATATCCAATAAATGTGGGTTTGTGCTTCTTATATGCTCACTTTGGTTGAGAGGTGTAGACATTTTTGGCAAGGTGTAGTACTTGTTCAATTTAATTCATTCTACTGGTAGTAAACCATGTGAAAGTTCTGACTTCATTTTGGAAACCTTGTATTAAGTTAATTAACTCAGTTTTATAAATTTCTTCTTTGATTTTCATTTCTTGCAATAATTCTTTTTCTCTGGTATTATCAGAAATAATTTGATTCAATCTGATTTTCAATATTTATACTTCTTCTTGTATGGTATCGGAACACATTTTCAAGACAATGGTATTTTTCTTTACTTGAGTAAATGAGCTTTTAGCATCATTAAGAATTTTTTTATTATCTTCTTTTTAGTCTTGTTTCAATTATGTCAGTAATATTCAATTTAGAATTATTTCTTTCTAACTCATTCTTCACTACATATTTTTCACTGATTCTATTTTTGAAGTAAGTGTCATTATTTGATGTTATAATCATTCTTAAGGCTTTGTCAAAGCACATAAGTGTTTCATTTGTTTGGCTCAAACTGGGATTATTGGTCTTAGGATTGCTACAGATATTTGAATTATCATCAGAAATATGACTCTTTACTTCATTTATGGCTATATACAATGTTAAAATTGTATACCAAATCTCAGAAATGATTTCTGATATTAAAAGGGGGCTTCATCTATTTTCTTCATGACCAACATAGTTCTGGCAATCTGAAACACATTTTCCATGGCATCTTGGTGAATATTTGGAATTCTGTAGCCCCAGCTGTATGGCTTTCTGGCTGTTGCTTTGCCTTTGCCCTTTTCCTGAGATTTTGGCTGCTTTTTCACATTGGAATGGCTTCTACTGGCCACTGGGGTTTGTTTTGGCACTTTTTTGGTGCTGGTGGGTTGTTTTTCCTTCATTCTGCTGTTGAAAGCATCATTTTCGTATTTTCCCTCAATGGATGCCATCCATTCAGTTACTTGAAAAGGTTAAAAATAGTATTTTTATGTCAAAAACTTAATATTTTCCAAAACCTTTGCTTTCTGGACAGTATTACTTATATCCGAACTGATTAATTCAGAAAAGCTTCCTCTAGTTGATTATTGAGCCATTTTTTCCTATTTTTGGCAATTCTAGTCCCTTAAACACACCATTTCTAGATTAATACTTCGTTTCAAGCTGTCAAAACATATAAGGATGTGTTTACAAAACCTCAACACTGGTTTGAACTGTATTTAATAAGAATTCTTTACCTTAAGGGTAGTTTTACCCTCTTGGAACCAGTTAAAACTTCCCTGGTTGGTATCAAAACCTCATCATCAATTGAGTCACAGACCCTGTCACTCCATTCCAGGACAAAATTGATGAATGTTTTCATGAAGTTTGAAATCTCATGCCTGTCAGCAAGGAATTTGGGGAAGTCTGGCACCCTTGGAGCCAAGATTCCTTTTTCCCCAAAAAATTAATCTTTCCAATTTATTTTTGCTTTAATTCCTCATCATATATTATAATGAAAATTTACATATGTAATTCAATGGAAAGTCTACAGTACACAACTGTAATTATTGATTCTACATATGTAATAAATGCACACATCTTTACATTTCAAATGAAGATACTTCAATTCTCCATAACTTCTAAGCTACACACCAAACCTCAATGATAACACAAAAATTGATGTTTGACACTAAATTTGGTGTGAATTGATTTAAAGTCTTGATTATTTTCAGATATGCACACAGAAAATACTAAAAACTTAATTTCAGCTTATTTAGAGTTGAGTTACAAAATTTTCATTCAGTGGTGACCCCATGTAACATGTGTCTATGAAACTGTTGATAATAGTACTATCAATCAAGATTACTATGACTTTTCTTATGAAATATAATAATAAAAATTATTCAAAACACAGATGAATGATTATTTATTTATTTCTTTTAATTGTTATACACTACTAGTGATTATAACAGTAAACAGTGATTGTCTATAAGAATAAATTACAAGAAATATTTAATAATAAAGCTTCTTTATTAAAATATTAAAATTATTTCAATATATAATTCTGTCTTTCAGGAATAATTATAACTATAATTCTTGAAGGAAACACTAATACTAGAGAGAAACTTTAAGAATTAATCAAAACCACTCACTAATATTCCAATAAAGCTTTGAAAAGAATTGGTAGAGAGATTTTCTAGATTGATTTTGGATTTAAAGGATCAAAATTGATTTATAGAAGTATTGAAACAAAGTATAGTTTATTTCTATTATTTCACATCTTTCTGATTGATTCTTGAAAATTGAAAGACTTAAGAAGAGATTTTAACTAATACTTACTTGTTGGTAATAAAGGTATAATTGAATAATAAGATTATTTGGAAAAAAACAGCAAGAGGAGGCCTCTTTTAAGTCAAAAACAGCTCACAGAGGCACTCCATGGAGCAAACTGAAAAACCAATGAGTGAGAAACCAATTATCCTCTTTTTATTATCTATTGAATCCTCCATTGTGACATAAGATTATCATAAGTACTAAATTAAGGCATTTACATGACTACCAACCCATTCATGGTTAAGAATAAAAGGAGTAACAACTTTAAATCTCCTTTATTTCAAAATAAACATTGATTTCTGAAATTGGGAATTTTATTGGAAATTTAATCACAGGTTGTATTTTCTGGGAATTTTTGAAGCTTTAGTGTTTCATGTGGAATCATAAACAATGGACTGTATGTAAATCTTATAATTTTACTTAGGAAATAATAATTATCTTTGGTTTCTTCATGGATCACACCATTCTACATTGGTCCTGAAGTTTTCATAAAGATTAATTAAGAATTGTATTTTTAATGATTTTTTGAAGTTTTTACCTTATTTCTATTTATAATTTCAAATAGCAGAGTATAGCTTGTTTGTATGAGGTAAATCAATGGATACTAGTCCAAAAATGGTTTTAATTACTCTATTAGGGCTTGTCTATGTAAAATAGTTAATAATTTACATGGTTAAAGGAGTCTAAGTTTCTCTTTACATCCTTGTCACATCAAAATAGCAGCTCATTTGCAATTTTCTTATGATTTAATGAGATTTTAACTTGGTAACCAAGTTCCCAAAAGTTTTTAGTATACTAATTGGTTCATGATCAGCCATGAATCCAAGCTTTAGAGCTATCCACACCTCAGAGGCCTCAGAAGTTGGGTACCCTGCCTCTCTTTGATTTCTTTTGTCCCCCTTCACTATTTTCACATCAAAAATATAATTCATGCTTCAAAACTGAGATTGATAATGGGTGTACCAAAACTGTATGTAAGAATCCTGTATTTTTAAGTTCCACAAACATGCATAACTGTAAGGTTTGTCTATGAAACTCCTGATAATAGTAGCAAAATCAAGAGTACTATGACTTCCCTCAGTAGAAATATATAATATAACAAAGTATTATAACCAAAAATTTAAATATAATTATTAAAAATAATTATATAAAAAAAAAAAATTAATTATTATTATAAAAATATAATAATAATAAGAAAAATTATAATAAATTATAATAAATTATAATTATTCTATTATTGATATAGTCACTGACAGTTATAACAATAAGAAGTGTAAAGCTCTTAATGGGACAATTACACGTGCAAATATGAATATTAACCACTTATAAATAATATAAATATTATTTATAAAAGAATTATAACACACACTGTGCAGAAATAATGCTTATAGAATAAAAATTCTATATAAAAAAACTAATACTAGATAAAAAGACTATAGAACTTTAGAGAAAACTTACTTATAATATCTATTTAATACAACAAGTCAAACAACAACAGTTATTATATTAAATAATAATTATAAGTTAAAAACACGCCTAAAATCAATAATTTTAAATATAAAGCAACTTTGTATAATAAAATTTAATATTAAAGAGTTTTTAAGAGGAATTTGTGGATTTTAAAAGATATTTAAGATGATTTAATTTTATATAAGAAATATATTATTGGTGATTACAACAATAATCTAAATTCTATGATTTCAATTCTTTAATTTACAATTAATAAAGAATAAAATAGCTTAAGAATTACTTTAATAATAAGATTTTATAAATAATGAAACTTTACCTGTTTAAATTTCTAATATGATTGGATTGATAATGAATGATGGACAAAAACAGTGATGAAAAGACTCTTTTTATGTCTTCAGAGCAGCTCTCATGATTCATAATGAATATAGAGGGCGTGCTCAGGTCAAAACTGAAAAACCATACTTAAAAACAAAGTTCTTAACTTAAGGCAACTTGTTTTTAATTCCAATTTAAAGTTACCAGTGTTATTCTTAACTCCATGTAGCTTTAATCCTCATTTAAGCTAATTATTTTAAGTTTTCAATATAAATAAACTTCTTTATATTAAATTTCATCACATGAACAACTGAAAGATAGAGTTTCAAGCAGAAATCTCTTAAACTCAATTTTTAATTAATTTTTAAAGAAATCATAATTTTCTTTGAGCTTAATTAAAAGAGGAAATTTCCAGGCTAATTACCCAGAAAATTTATTTATAAAAGATACTTAGAATTTAATTTATATTTAGATAATATTAAAATCTAAGCTGTGTGAGATTTTCAAGAAAATCCATTAAGAATTGGATTTTTAATGAATTTTTGAAGTTATTGCTCTTTTTCCACGTAAAATAGCAATACACACCAAACCTTAGCTTTTGATAAGGTTTTAATGCTTGTAGCTTTAAAGTTTTAAGCTTATTTAGGGTTTTTAAGCTTGAGTAAGCTTTTACAGTTCTTAAAACCTTGATTTCAAGCCTGCATATTGGGATTTACCCTTTGGCAGCTTGAAATTCCTGTCCAAATTGGTATAAAACCAGTTTAAACCTTAAGGTTGGATCAAAGTCTAATCTTAAAGTTTAAATAAGGTTGAAAATCCTCCAATACAGGTGGACAACCTTAATTTAATCATTGCAGATCCAAAAAGTTGGGTACCCCAGCTCTATTTGGTCTTTTTCCTTTGTCCCACCTTTTCGCATGGATTTTTCCCTTTCTTTATTTAAAGCCATACCATGGCTTTAAACCCTTTTAAATTGAGCTCATGCAAGATTTACATTCTGTATGGAAAATCCTTAGCCAATTCAGTAAATATACACCACACCTCAATTTTAACTAAAATTTTGGTAAGTTTGCATTAACCTTATGAAACTTTAAATTTAAGCTTATTTAAGCTTAAATTTAACAATTTAAAAAAATGTTAAAAAAGTTACATTAGTACTGTGAGATTCTTAAATCTTCTAATAACACAAGAAATAAGTGTTTCTGGTTATAACACCTTATGGATGTATCCTAGGTCATTTTTGGTGTAAAATCCAAAAATGACATAATATTTATAACTTTGTTTATCCAAAAACAAGTTATACTTATTTTTTGTTATTTTTTATTTTAATTTCAACTAAAAAGTCTGTTTAAGACAAAATTCACTGTTTATAAAATCATTTGTGGCCTTATGGGTATGTTATACATACCTCACAGGCTCACATTCCCCACCACCAAAAAAAATTGTACTACAATTTTTCTTTTGTAGTATACCCCCAAGTTATTTGGGGGGTATAATCCACTGTCCAACCTCTCTACTTATAATTTTAAGTATTTAAAGCACACAATTCAAACTTATTATTGAGCAATTGGTCTTCTCTCATGTCTGAATCGTCTGAGAAACTTTTGGGAATCAGGTATTTTGCTTTCTACAATCCATTAATCTTCATGTTGTGGATTTTTATACCTGACTAAGTATTCTCTTTCATTTTTTCCCCTAAGTCTTCTCTCTTTCAAGACTTTGAGTACCTTTTTATCCTCACTTTGATCTAGTGGGGGTACTTCTAAGGGTGTTCCATTTCTTAAAGGAAATAATTCCTTATCACTTGAAGTGTAATACTTTACTAGACTGACAGGGAAAGTTGGATGTTCATTTTCCAGTTCTCCTGACACTTCTACTTGTACCGCATTTGTCCCATGAAGGGCTTTAATAATAAATGGTCCTGCAAAGGAATATTTCAATTTCTTTGGACCTTTAATATTATTAAAGTTCAAGGCTGAAACTAGTATTAAGTCCCCTACTTTGAATTCTGGGGTTTTATGACTTTTATCCCATTTCTGCTTAGCATATTCAAAGGCATCATTCATGCATTGATTTGCATGATGTCTCACTGTATCAAGCAATAGCTTAAAGCTTGAAGAAGTTGGATGAATGTCAACCAGATCTTTCTTCAAAGTATCAATTGGAAGTTTGGGGTTCCATCCTTTTTGCAAAATTGCAGGGGTCTTGCCTGTTTAAGCATGGATGGAGGTCTTGTAGGCTAATTACAATGCTGGTATAAGAGTACACCAATCATGGGTAAAGCGATCCGAATCTTTATGCTCCAGGCCATAAGCACAAAATCTTCTGAACATGTCCTCACAGGTTTGAATCATTCTTTCTGCCAACCCATCTGTTTGTGGATGGTATGCTGTTGAGAATGATAATTTTGTACCCAAAAGCTTATGTAAATTAGTCCATAAGGCTGATGTAAATTTTGGGTCTCTGTCACTAATGATGTTTTTAAAGAGACCAGTATGGGATATTACTCTATTCCAGATCAAGAGAGCTGTATCCATAGCTGTGTCATCTTTATGAAATGGTAAAAAGATTGGTGTTTTGCTATATCTGTCTACAATAACAAGACATGCATTGTAACTTTTATCACCTCCAGGTGGTAAGGCAGTTACCCAATCCATGTGAACCACTTCCCATGGGGTACTTGGTTCTTGGATATGGATCATCAGACCAAATATTTTCCAAGTAGCTTTATTGGCTTTCTGGCATCTATCACAACTATGACAGTACTCAATGACATCTTATCTCCAAGATGGCCACCAGGCACATGTCTTAATTCTTTCCATTGTTCTGTCTTCAGACGGATGTCCAGAATAAATGTTATCATGAAATTCTAGTAGTATTGTGTTAATCAACATTCTACTACATATGTAAGGTGTGGATATGAAACTTTGATTAAAAATCAAGTACTTTTCCTGTCCTCAAAATTTGTATAAGGTAAAATTAATCAAAAATAGTAAGAAATATTATTTTTAACAGAAAACACGCCAAATTTATTGTTTATAACTTTATCAGTATAAAACAATAATATTATAAGAATGTATTGTTTTACCAACAATAAAAATTTATCCAAAAACTACTCTACAAGAGATATTTTAAGGCTACAAAAGAAATTTCTTCAAGAGCAATTTCAATTGGAATTAATTGAGCAAAGAACTGCAAGCAATTAATTAAAGAACAAAGTCTTTAAAAAGAATATTAAAGAGAAAACACACCCAAAAGTGACCAGAGTGAATTTGGAAACAAATTGACAAAGTTTACAGTGATGAAAGATGCTTTAATTCACTTTTGGGGTGGTTCAGGGGTAAAAATGATTATAAAAGTTACAAACAATGATTATAATGATTTTTTCACGTGGTTAAAAGGTTCAAAAATGATTTAAGAAAGGTGGTTGGAATCTTTTATTGATTGGTTTAACAGTGTTTAAACTAACTAATAAAAGGAAAAGATTCTAACATGAAGAGAAAAGTGGGGCAAAGAAGACATTCTTTTATAGTCATCAATTCTCTTACTCCAAAAGTAAAATTTACTCTTGTCAGTCGTGAAAAACAGTCTGACAACAGAAAAGCCAATTATGGCATCATTGAACCCTGGTTTAGACCAAAAAGGGCTGGTTTAAGCCATTTTTAGCCATTTTTAGCCATTTTAGACCCTTAAATCAGCCATTCCTATAGCAATACCAGGCCTAAAGCCTTCAAAGCACGTCAGCATGTGTGTAGGAGGCGTAGAAGCCAGTTAAAACTGCTTTTACTATGATTGTTTTATCTTAAGGGTAGTTTTACCCTCTTGGAAACAGCTAAAACTACCCCAGTTGGTATCAAAACCTCATCATCAATTGAGTCCACAGACCCTGTAACTCAATTCCAGGCTAAAAGTGATGAACCTTTTCATGAAATTTGACATCCCACGCCTGTCAGCAAGGATTTTGGGGGTCTAGCTCCCCTTTAGAGCTGGAGTTCCTTTTCCCCCCCAAATTTAATCTTTCCAATTTATTTTTCCTCTAATTCCTCATCATGTATTATACTTATAATTTACATATGTAATTCAATTGAATTGTACAGTACAATACAGTAATAATTGACACCTCATATTTAAATCAAAGTTCACTTATGTAAGACATGCGCACATTTTGACATTTCAATTGAATTCAATTGAAAATACTTCAATTCCTCATAACTTCTAAACTAAACACAACACCTCAACTTTAACACAAAAATTGATGGTTAACACCACATAGGGTGTGAATTAAATTAAAGTTTTGAGTATTTTCAACTTTTTTATTGAAAATACTAAAAACTTAATTTAAGCTTATTTAGAGTTGAGTTACAAGAATTTCACTCAGAGGTGACCCCACCTGATTTTTTATGAGGAATCCAATGGTGAAATATTTTTTATATGTTTATTTATTGGATAAAAATCTATAATAATTTTTATTTAACTTTTTTCCAAATTTATTTGTTTTTTCACAATTTTGTTAAAATTTCATTTTTACTTAATTTTTTCAAGTATAAATGTAATTTTATAATTTCAAAATTTAATGTAATTTTATTTTTAAATTGTAATTAAATTTTTTATTTTGAATATAGTTTTATATTTATATTTTGATCTTTATTTTCATAATATAAATGAATTTATTTTCTTTATATTTATATGTTATTTTTGTATTTGTGGTCTTTTGGGTATATGAAATTACCTCTAAGGCTCACATTCCCTCCCCCTAAAAAAGAATATTACTTTGTAATATTGGTATTTCTAGTGTGTCTGAATCTCCTGAGGAGTTTGGTAGGTTCTGGTATATCTTTTTCTTCTAACCATTCATCTTCACAAGTTGGGTCACTGTACCTAACAAGGTATTCCCTTACTTTCTTTGTTCTTAATTTCCTTTCTTTAAGAACTTTGGTAATTTTCTTAGTACCAGATGTCTCAATAGGAGGTATAACTTGGGGAATCTTATTCCTCAAGGGAAATTTCTCAGAATCACTAGATTTATATGGCTTTATCAAGCTCACTGGAAATGTAGGATGCTTATTGCTAAGTTCTTCAGACAACTCTACTTCAACAGCATTTTCTCCATGGAGGGGTTTAATTACAAAAGGTCCTGCAAAGGAGTCTTTTAAACTTTTACATCCTTTGATGTTATTGAAGTTAGTGGTGGATACAAGAACTAGGTCCCCCACTTTGAAATCTGGAGTTGCATGTGATTTATCCCATTTGTATTTAGAATATGAAAAAGAGTCCTCCATGCACCTTACTGCATGCTTTCTAGCTTTGTCTAGCATTCCTTTGAAGCTAGCAGCTGTTGGATGGATTTCAATTAGATCTTTCCTCAAGGAATCTTGGGGTAATTTGGGGTTCCATCCTTTTTCTAGAATAGGAGGGGTTTGATTGGTACTGGCATGGATTGATGTTTTATATGCTAATTCCAGTGCTGGCAACAGAGTACACCAATCATGGGTAAATCCATCACAATCTTTGAATTCAAGGCCATATGCAAAAATTCTTCTCACCATGTCCTCTAAGGTTTGGATCATCCTTTCAGCTAGGCCATCAGTTTGTGGGTGGTAGGCTGTAGAGAAAGACAGTGTAGTGCCAAATAATTGGTGAAGATTTGTCCATAGTGCTGAAGTGAATTTGGGATCGCTATCACTAATAATATTTGTAAATATCCCAGTCCATGACACTACTCTATTCCATATCAGAAGAGCTGTATCCATGGCTGTATCATCCTTGTGACATGGTAAAAAGATTGGAGGTTTACTGAATCTGTTCACAATTACTAGGCAAGCATTATAGCTTCTGTCACCTCCTGGTGGTAGGCCAGTTACCCAATCCATATGGACAATTTCCCAAGGTCTGCTTGGTTCTTGGATTTTTATCATATTTCCAAGTCTCTTTCCAGTGGATTTATTTGCCTTTTGACATCTGTCACAGGTTTTGCAATATTCTGCAACATCTTTCTGCCACATTGGCCACCATATGCAGGTCTTTACTTTCTCTCTTGTTCTGTCTTCAGACAGATGTCCTGAAAAGGGACTATCATGGCATTCTTTCAGTACAAGATTGATTAATGACCTGTCTACAACTGTCATGACACAGGTGTGCTTGGTTCTGTGGTAAATTATACCATCTAGTAGGTGAAATCTTCCTTCATCATAAGATTTTCTCCATACTTCATCCAAGGCATGTATTAGAGAGTTGTCTTTACAGTCTTTGCCAAGTAATTGGCATAAGATGCTACAATTCTTATCTTGAGTGTAACTACTTCTGACTTCCTCAAAGAAGGTGGTGTTCAAGTCTGTAACACTTATTCCTTCTATTGGGATTTGTGGTGAAGCTTCTTCTGGCACATAAGCAGGATTATCAATATTATTTGGTAATGGCCATCTGCTTAGTCCATCTGCATTCTTATGAATATTCCCATCTTTATGAACAATAGTCGTATTGCCTCTGTATTCTTGTATGGCTATTTGCCATCTGAGCATATGTCTGTTGGGTGTCTTCATGTTCTGAAGTGATTTGACAGCTGTACAATCTGTTATTACCTCAAAAACACATCCCTCTAAAAAGTAGTTCAATTTCTCCAAAGCCCAGACAGGGCATAGACATTTGATTTGACTTGCTCCGTATCTGGCTTCAGTTGGTTTGATTTGCCTGGATATGAAACATATGGGTCCTTCTACAGGTTTATCATTTATGATCTGAACTTGGTGAAGTGCAGCCCCCAGTCCATCTCCTGATGCATCAATATACAGTTTGAAAGGTAATTTAAAGTCTGGCATCAGTAAGAGTGGGGCAGTGGTCAAGGCTTCTCTTAGAGACTCAAAAGCTTTGACTCTGTCAACAGTCATTTCAAATACTGTGTCTTTGTCACACAATTCATAAAGTGGTCTTGCTATGGATGCAAAATCTTTAATGTGTTGCCTGTAATATCCTGCAAAACCTAAGAATGACTGGGTTTCCTTCTTATTCTGAGGCATGGGCTTTAGCAATACTGCTGCAACTTTGTTTTTGTCAATTCCAAGGGACAAATCAGATACAACATGTCCTAGTGCTTTAAGTTCTTTAAATCCAAATTGACATTTCTTCAAGGAGATTTTCATGTTTACTGATTGAATTTTTGTCAAAACTCTGGACAATCTGTACATGTGCTCCTCCCAAGTCTTGGAACAGATAATAATGTCATCAATGTAAATGATTAACCATCTCTCTGAGAGTTCTTCAGGGAAGATTTCATTCATCATTCCTTGGAAGTGTGAAGGTGCATTTTTGATACCAAAGGGCATCCTCCAGTATTCATACACTCCACAATGAACAATAATTCTCAAGTATTTTCTTGCTCTTGGTGTCACCACATTTTGATGGAATCCTTTAAGGGCATCCATAGTGGTTATATACACTACTTGAGATATTTGAGTAAGGGCAATTTGGATTTTTGGTATTGGGTATCTGTCTGGAACAGTGTAAGTTTTTAGAGCTCTAAAGTCCCCAACCACTCTGGCTTTTCCATTATGCCATGCCACCATTACTGGTGTATATATTTCTACTTCTTCATTGTGGCCTACTTTTCTTATTACACCAAGGTCCAGAAGTTCTTTTATATGAATTTCTAGAGCTTCTCTTGATTTTGGACTTGCTAGATTTGCAGGTCTTCTTAAGAGTGGTGGATAAGGTCTCTCAATGTCAAGAATGATGTCAACTTCATGACCAATAATTGCTCCTAGAGGTTCATTGTCTGAAGCAAATGTTCCTCTGTGGTCATACAAAAGGGAAGAATGTTCATTTTCCTGTTTATCAGTCAGATGAAGGCTTATTTCAGCCTCATTTAACTGTTCAGACTTTAATTTCTCCAACTCTAAGTTGACTGGTGATACTTTGTTTACTGTAATTTGTCTTTTAAATGGTAAAAAGGCAAATTTTTGGGGCTTATTGTCTCCAATAGTAAAGTATCTGTCTTTGTTGTTATGCAAATCTATCCCGTACATGATTAAATAGTCATTTCCCAATATAAAATGGGTACTAGAGCAATCTTCCATAACAACAAATTCAACTGTGATCCTTAAATTCCCATTTATGTGTGGGAATATGACATTGGTCTCAAAGATTCCCACTGCTTTCATTGGATTACTTGGACTGGTGAATTTTATACCATCAATTGGTAACAATTGGTCTTCAAAGTTTGGTACACAAGTCTTAAGAAAAGATTTTCCAACACAAGAGCAGAAGGCTCCTGGGTCAAGCAAAAGTTTGGTGGGCTAGACTGGTGATAGGTTTTTCACTGTAATTTGTCTTTTAAATGGTAAGAAGGCAAATTTTTGGCGCTTATTGTCTCCAATAGTAAAGTTTCTGTCTTTGTTATGTAAATCTATCTCATACATGATTAAATAGTCATTTCCCAATATAAAATGGGTACTAGAGCAATTTTACATAACAACAAATTCAACTGTAATTCTCAAATTCCCATTAATGTGTGAGAATATGACATTGGTCTCAAAAGTTCCTAATGATTTCATTGGATTACTTGCACTATTGAATTTTATACCATCAATTGGTAATGTTTGGTCTTCAAAATTTGGTACACAAGCTTTAAGAAAAGATTTTCCAACACAAGAGCAGAAGGCTCCTGGGTCAAGAAAAGGTTTGGTGGGCTTGTTTTCAATAACAACTTCTGTTATACAGGAGTTACCAGCTGTATAACCTTTCCCCCTGTTTGGTTTGGTTTTCATAAGTTGTGAATCTTGAATTTTTCATAAATCAAGTTGACCATTGCTCAATTGTGGCAAGTGGGAATAAGATTCCATGATGTCAAAAGTGGCATTGATATTTTCTATATCTTTTGAAGATTCAGAAAATATGGATGACTTATCATCTGAATTGTCTTCAATTATGTCTTCTTTTTCAACATCTGGTTCCTTTTCAATGTCAATTTCATTGATTTTCCCCCTTTTTGGACATGTATTGGCTAAATGGGTGGTGCTTTGGCAAATATGGCACTTTCTGACTGTATCTTCAGATTTATACTTCATATTACTAGAATTTTCTTTGGGGTTTTGTCCAAAGAATCTTTCCAAGGTCTATTGAACCTTGTTTTGAGATTCACCCTACTAGAACCAATTTTGGTTCTGGTGGTTACTTCTTCCAATATATTGATAATATCTTCTGCTGAAGATTGTTCAGTAGTCCTGCTTTTGACAGCATGCTCTAAGTCACCTCCACATTGTCTCAGAATCTTTCTATGGATCATAAACTCTGACATGTCTGGATATAATGCTGTTAATATGTCTTTTTTTTGGCAAAACCATGATAAATCTTGTCTTTATCAGCATTAAATTTGGCAGATTCAAAGGCTGTTTCAACTTTAAACCTCCAAGCATGATTTGCCCATTTGTTAATGATTTGGGTTTTCCACCAAGTCCAACTCTGGTGTCCATGTGCTTGTCTTATTGTTATGTACCATCTGTGAGCTGATCTGGTAAACAAGGTGTTAAATCTGGCTGTTACCAATCTGTCTGGTAATTCAAAATCCTCTTTTATCATGTCAATACCTCTAATGAATTCCATATGGTCATACTCTCCTTCACCACTGAAGTGAGGCCATTCTTTAAGTTTTGGAGCTTCTTTCAAGAGTGCTTGGCCCATTGATGGTTTTAAGTTATGAAAAGGAGTGGATAATTCATTTTTTAACTGTGAATTATCAGGATCCAATACTTGTGGAGTTGGAATTCTTGTGCCCTCATTTTGATTCAGAGGTGTAGACATTCTTGGTAAGGTGTTCAGTATTTGTTCAATATCATTCATTTTACTGTTGCTTCACCTTTGGGAATTTCTGTATTCATGTTGGAAGCCTTGTATTAAATTTATTACTTCAATTTTATACAGGTCTTCTTTATGTGTCAGTTCTTGCCATAACTCTATTTGTCTTGTATTATCAGCAGTGACTTGATTCAATTTCATTGATAATTTTGATACTTCTTCTTGTGAAGCATCAAAACACTTTTTAAAGGCAATGGCATATGTCTTTACTTCAGTAAATGAATTTGAAATGTCATCAAGGACTTTCTTGTTATCTGTTTTGATAATATTTATGGCTTGTTTAATTCTTGTTTCAATTATGTCATCAATATTGAATCTAGAATATTTATCTGTTAATGCTTTAATAGTGTCAGATTGTTCATTTATTTTCTTTCCAAAAGAATTATCATTATTGGAAATTTTAATTGTTCTTGAAACTTTTTCAAAACACATAAGTGTTTCATTAATTTGGCATAGACCCAGGTTGTTTGTTTTGATGTTGTTACAAATGTTTTCATTTTTATCAGAAAGATGTTTTTTCACGTCATTTATAGCATCATACAACTCTGGGATGGAATCAAATATATCAGAAATCATTTCTGGAATCTTAATCCGGCTTCCTCCTTCTTCTGTAATTCCATCATGGTTCTGGCCATCTGAAATACATTTTCCATGGCATCCTGCTGAATCTTTGGGATTCTGTAGCCCTGGCTGTAGGTTTTTGGGGCTGGTGCCTTCCCTTTGCCCTTGTTTGGAACTTTTGGCTGCTTTTTCACGTTGGAATTGCTGCTGCTATCCACTGGGGCTGTTTTTGGCACTTGCTTTGGTGGTGGAGGGTTGCTTTTCTTCCATTCTAGTGTCAAAACCATCATGTTTTTCTTCTCCATCAATGGATGCCATCCATTGAGCAATTTGCAAGTGTTGGGATGGCCCAGGAATTTTCTCACAGTCAGGTAAGAATTCATGCAATTCTTACACAGGTCTGCAAGGATCTGGTACTCCTTTAATTGAAGTTCATTGTTGTATGTACTGTGGCTGGCTTTGTATATGCCCACAGAGGCTTGTTGTGGCGGTGTAAGCTCTTTTTGAAGGTAAAATGGTATTATCAGCTTCAGAATGACCCATTTTAGTTGTTTGGAAGTCATCAACTGACCCTTTTCCTTCTGTACCTGATTGGCCTCTGCCATAATCACGTCTATTACCTTTTTGGGAGCTGCTCGAGGGGTTATATCTGGCTCCTGACCTGGTTGAAGGCATACTTATGGTTGAAAAGGCTTAAAATAGTAATTTTACGTCAAAAAACTTACTATTGACCAAATTTTTAGCTTTCTGAAGGGTATTACTTATGTCCAAGTTAATCAATTCAGAAGATATTGGTTCAGGTTGGTTATTTTGAGTCACAATAACAGTATTATTATGGTCTGAATTAATAGTACTGGCAGGAATAATGCTGGTGACTGTTGAGGCTGTTTCAATGTTTTCTTGTCTTACCACGTTGTCAGACACTAAA
Source organism: Austropuccinia psidii (assembly GCA_023105745.1). Taxonomy (NCBI): domain Eukaryota; kingdom Fungi; phylum Basidiomycota; class Pucciniomycetes; order Pucciniales; family Sphaerophragmiaceae; genus Austropuccinia; species Austropuccinia psidii. The sequence goes on along the minus strand of JALGQZ010000014.1, from coordinate 20,028,586 downwards.
ATTAATGAAAAAGCCAATTAATTAAGTAAAAAAAATGATATTTCAAAAAAGAAATAAAAATATAAGCCTCACTTATAATATGAAAAAAAAAATATTTTTTTAAGGATTTTTTGGATTATAAGTATTTTTTTATATGTTTTTAAATTTTTCAATATAAGAAAAAAGATTTAAAAAGAGTAAAAAAAATGTCACAGGTAAAATATCATGGCTGGGCCCCCAAATGTAAGGTGTGGATATGAAACTTTGATTAAAAATCAAGTACTTTTCCTGTCCTAAAAATTTGTATAAGATGAAATTAATTAAAAATAGTAAGAACGCCAATTTTATTGTTAAGAACTTTATTAGTATAAAAAAAATAATATTTTAAGATTTATTGTTTTACCAACAATAAAAATTTATCCAAAAAATACTCTACAAGAGATATTTTAAGGCTACAATAAAAATTTCTTCAAGAGCAATTTCAATTGGAATTAATTGAGCAAAGAACTGCAAGCAATTAATTAAAGAACAAAGTCTTTAAAAAGAATATTAAAGAGAAAACACACCCAAAAATGACCGGAGTGAATTTGGAAACAAAGCGACAAAGTTTACAGTGATGAAAGATGCTTTAATTCACTTTTGGGGTGGTTCAGGGGTAAAATGATTATAAGAGTTACAAACAATGATTATAATGTTTTTTTCACGTGGCTAAAAGGTTCAAAAATTATTTAAAAAAGGTGGTTGGAATCTTTTATTGATTGGTTTAACAGTGTTTAAACTAATTAATAAAAGGAAAAGATTCTAACATGAAGAGAAAAGTGGGTGTCAGGATGAAACTATGAAAGAGTAGTAATGTAGGCTATTTACAACTCAAACTATGTTTGTGACACGGTGAAAATGCTTTAAGAAGGTTGTGAGATGATTAAAAATAAATTTAAAGGGCTTTACTATAGTGGTTATAGTGGTGGTGAGCGCTGTTGAAAGCCCTGGGTGCAGCTTTATCTGTTGGGTTACAATAATAAAAGACTACAGTAATTAAAACTTATAATTATACCTGATTATTAACCAAGAGTAAAACTGTTTTTGACAGTTTACTACGTAGGTTATTCAAGAGCAGGATGAGGAAAGGCTTTTGGCTGTGAAAAGCCCTCCTTTTATCCTGAAATTGAGGTGGAAAGGCTGCTAGACCTTTCCACGTAGAGGAAGTGAAGATTTTTCACTCTCTATGACAGGCTTGTGGTTTGCAAACAGCCTGTATACCCTGTATTGGGCTCAGATGTGGTTTTGGAACCACATCTGGGCGGTTTTCACCAATACAGGGTGAAAACTTTCATCTGGGGACCTCACAGCCTGATTCTGACGTGTATGACGCGTAGAATGCTGTACAGAAACTGTATGGGACCCCAGTATTGGCTGAAATATGAGGTATTGAAGTAAAAACATGCTTCTTCGTCTATTTGACACCTCATATTCATGGTTATGGGATATTATCCCATGGTAAGGCTGTATATGATAGCAGGTGGGATTTTGACCTTAAAATGATCATAACTCTGTCAGTTTTTAAGATATCAAGCTCAGAATTGGTTCATTGAATAGCTCTGTATGAGCTCTACACAATGGTACCCAACTTGACATGGTTATCATTAAATATGACAAAGTTATCCCATGTACAAGTATTTTTGTACATTGGCATGGTCTGGGCAAAAGCTGTATTAAGCTTGTTTGGCCAATAACTTCTGTTGTAGTTGAGCTATGAGGAAATGGATGGCACTATAAGATAGCCCTGATTGTGCTCTTTCCAAAAAGACCCCACTCTAAGTATCTCACACTAAAACTGTAAAAGTTAGATGAGAGGTGAATGTTTTGTTCACCCTTATTTGGTCTGAATTTGACCATAACTCAAGTAATACTGGTGCTAGCTCAGTTTGGCTAGCACCATTAGATAGCCCTGGCTTAGAGCTTCATTTTGAATACCCATTTGATGGGTTTAAGCCTCTCCTTCTAGATTTTAGATGAGAGGTGAAAATTAAGGTTTATGCTCAGCAATAACTTTGAGCAGGAATAACTTTGTTATTTCTTGTCCTATGGTGATGGGACTTATATTTTCAGAAAGAGGTGAGTTTCCTCTTTCTTTTGATACCTTTTGAGCTAATTTGGCTCAGCTCCATGTTTTGGTGGTATCTTGGCTATACCATTGGTTTATGGTATTTTGGCTGTCATGCTTGTGCTCTGGTTTTGAGTCACAGGCTGACAGTGGGGCAAAGAAGACATTCTTTTATAGTCATCAATTCTCTTACTCCAAAAGTAAAATTTACGCTTGTCAGTCGTGCAAAACAGTCTGACAACAGAAAACCCAATTATGGCATCATTGAACCCTGGTTTAGACCAAAAAGGGCTGGTTTAAGCCATTTTTAGCCATTTTAGACCCTTAAATCAGCCATTACTATAGCAATACCAGGCCTAGAGCCTGCAAAACACGTCATAATGGGTGTAAGAGGCGTAGAAACCAGTTAAAACTGTTTTTATTATGATTGTTTTATCTTAAGGGTAGTTTTACCCTCTTGGCAACAGCTAAAACTACCCCAGTTGGTATCAAAACCTCATCATCAATTGAGTCCACAGACCCTGTAACTCAATTCCAGGCTAAAAGTGATGAACTTTTGCGTGAATTTTGACATCCCACGCCTGTCAGCAAGGATTTTGGGGGTCTAGCTCCCCCTTAGAGCTGGAGTTCCTTTTCCCCCCTAAATTTAATCTTTCCAATTTATTTTTCCTCTAATTCCTCATCATGTATTATACTTATAATTTACATATGTAATTCAATTGAATTGTACAGTACAATACAGTAATAATTGACACCTCATATTTAAATCAAACTTCACTTATGTAATACACACGCACATTTTGACATTTCAATTGAATTCAATTGAAAATACTTAAATTCCTCATAACTTCTAAACTAAACACAACACCTCAACTTTAACACAAAAATTGATGTTTAACACCACATGTGGTGTGAATTAAATTAAAGTTTTGAGGATTTTCAACTTTTGTATTGAAAATACCAAAAACTTAATTTAAGCTTATTTAGAGTTGAGTTACAAGAATTTCACTCAGAGGTGACCCCACCTGATTTTCTATGAGGAATCCAATGGTGAAATAATTTTTATATGTTTATTTATTGGATAAGAAGTTATAATAATTTTTATTTAACTTTTTTCCAAATTTATTTATTTATTCACAATTTTGTTAAAATTTCATTTTTACTTAATTTTTTCAAGTATAAATGTAATTTTATAATTTCAAAATTTAATGTAATTTTATTTTTAAATTGAAATTGAATTTTTTATTTTGATTATAATTTTATATTTATATTTTGATTTTTATTTTAATAATAAAAATAAATTTATTTTATTTATATTTATATGTTATTTTTGTATTTGTGGTCTTTTGGGTATATGAAATTACCTCTAAGGCTCACAACATAGGACCATGACACATGTGTGTTTAGATATATGATATAGTATACCATCAAACAAATGGAATCTTCCATTATCATAAGATATTTTCCAAATATCATCCAGAGAATTAGCCAATTCTGCATCTTTGCAATCTTTGTCAAGTAGAGCAGTAAGTATATGGCAATTTTTACCTTGCTTATAGCTTTCTCTAACTTCCTCAAAGAATTCTGTTCCTACATCTGTGATGTTAATTCCTTCAATTGGGATTTGAGGTTCTGCACTTGTAGGAACATAGGCAGGATTTTCAGGTGTATTGGGTAAAGCCCATCTACTTAAGCCATCAGCATTCTTGTGAATATTTCCAGCTTTATGTACTATGGTCATATTGCCTCTATACTCCTGTATAGCAATCTGCCATCTTAACATGTGTCTGTTTGGAGTTTTCATGTTAAGAAGTGATTTTACTGCATTACAATCAGTAATTACTTCAAACACACTACCATCAAGATAGTAATTAAGTTTTTCCAGAGCCCAAACAAGGCAAAGGCACTCCATTTGGCTAGTCCCATATCTGGCCTCAGTAGGTTTAATTTGTCTTGAAATAAAACAAATTGGACCTTCATAAGGCTTGTCATTGACAATTTGAACTTGATGAAGAGCAGCTCCTAAACCCACACCACATGCATCAATATACAGCTTGAAAGGAATTTTCCAGTCTGGCATCAATAATAATGGTGCATTGGTCAAGGCATACTTGATTTCATCATATGCTTGAATTCTCTCCTGCGTCATTTCAAAAACAGTTTGTTGATCACAAATTCTGTATAATGATCTGGCATGGATTGCAAAATCTTTAAGGCGTTGCCTGTAATAGCTGGCAAACCCTAAGAAAGACATCATTTCTTTTTTGTTCTGGGTCATTTGTTTCAGTAAAACTGAAGCCACTTTTTTCTTATCAACACCAAGGCTTAGTCCTGAGACTACATGTCCTAGAGCTCTCTAAATGTAATTTCCAGGTTTCTGAACAAATGATAATGTCATCAATATAAATGATTGACCATCCCTCTGATAATCATGTGGGAAGATAGTATTCATCATTCTTTGGTAATGAGAGGGTTCATTTTTAATGCCAAAAGGCATGTTCAAATATTCATAATTACCACAATGAGCAATTATTCTCAATAATTTCCTAGCATGAGGTATTAAAACATTCTGATGGAATCCTTTAAGAGCATCCATGGAAGTAATAAATTTTGCTTTGGATAATTGAGTCAAAGTCTCATGTATTCTAGGGATTGGATACCTGTCTGGAATGGTATAGGTATTCAGTGCTCTAAAATCACCAACCATCCTTGACTTATCATTATGCCAAGTAATGATCACTGGAGTTGTGACTTCTGCTTCCTCATTGTGTCCAGCTTTTCTAAGAACTCCCAGTTTCATTAGTTCATTAATATGACTTTCTAATGCTTCTCTAGCCCTAGGCCTGGCTGGGTAAGCTGGTCTTCTTAATAGTGGCGGATAAGGCCTTTCCACATTAAGCATAATGTCCACCTCATGGCCTTTTATAGCCGCAAGTGGTTCATTATCCGAAGCAAAGGCTTCCCTGCATTGAAATAAAATTTCAATAAGCTCTTCCTTCATTTCCAGTGTTAATTCAAGACTAATTTGTGCTTCAATTAATTGACTTGACACAATTTTTTCCTTATTAACATTTTTTACTTGTTTAATGACAGTAATTTCTCTTTTTTCTAGAGTAAAAGCAAATTTGTGTCTTTTATTTTCCCCTATAGTGAAATACCTGTCTTTATTATTATTAATATCAATACCATAAATATTGAGATAATCATTCCCAAGTATAAAGTGCTGTGAAGTACAATTATTCATAACAACAATTTCAACTTTCAATCTTATACTTCCTTCAGGATGAGGAAATATGATTGCTGCTTCAAATATAGCCAAGGGGTGCATATTTTGGCTAGCACTGCTGAATGTTATACCTTCAATTGGCATTAATTTGTCTTGCCAATTGGTATAAATTCTGTCAAGATAATCTTTTCCAACACAAGTGCAAAAAGCACCTGAGTCAAGATGTATCTTGGCTTCTGTGTTATTTATCACAATATTAGTGATACAAGATGACCCAGCTGTATAACCTTTACCTCTGGCAGGTTTGGGTTTTTCATACATTCATCACTTTACTGTGGTAAGTGATTATGTACCTCAGTGACTTCAAAAGAAACATTAATATTTTCTATACCAAGTTCTTCTGATACTTCTTCTTCTTCTGAAGGCTCAGAATCACTTTCATGTAAAGATACATCAGTTTCTTTTGTGTCTTCCACTTTTTCAACATTTATCTCATTGACTCTTGTCTTTTTTGGGCAAGTGTTTGCTAAATGAGATGTGCTTCTAAATTTATGAGATTTGAAAGGAGGTCTGTCATGTGGTTTATTTTGTTTTGAAATTGGTTTCCCACTAGTCTTGTTGTCTATTGGGGTTTGGACCAATTTCTTCCAATTTTTGTTCGAGTAGTGATGTCCTCCATAGCATTGATATAATCTTCTGTAGGTCAAGGCTCAATACATCTGCTTCTTATAGCATGCTCAAGGTCACCACCACATTTTCTTAATATCCTTTTATGTACCATTGTTTTAGACATATCAGGATGAAGGGCAGTTAACCTGTCCTTCTGTTTAAAAAACCAAGTCATGGGCCTGTCCCTTTCAATATTAAAAATAGCTTCTTCAAAAGAATTTTCCATTCTAAATCTCCAGGAATCATTTTCCCATTTGCAAATAATTTGTTCTTTCCACCTAGGCCAAGAATGTTTACCATGGTCTTGTCTCATTTTATAATACCATTTCTTTTCTGATTTGGTAAATAATGAGTGTAATCTGGCACTTATGTATTCATCTGGTATGGTAAAGTCTTCTTTGAACATATCAATTGTTTTCATAAATTCCATATGATTATATTCTCCTTCACCACTGAAGGTTGGCCATTCCTCTAATCTTGGAATGTCCTTAAAATTGCAAGCAGTTTCCACATCATTACTTGAAATTGTATGATGTAAATCATTATTCAAGTTAAGAACATTTCTGTCAAGAATTGGTGTGGATTGCCTTGGCAATTCATTTTTTGATGATATATTATTAATACTTGATTGAATGTCTTCTTTCAATTCAAGTCTTTCTTTATTACCTTTTTCCAATTGTTCTTGAAAAAGAGCTGCATTGTGACCAGTTGAATTTTCCAAGTTTTGAACTTGTATTTTCAATTCCCTTAACTGTCCAGCTATAAAAGAAATTGAGTTCTCATCTGGTTGTTTGAGTAAGGTAACTTTAGACTCAAGACTTTCACAAATTTGCTTCAAAGACACAATATTGTCTTTATTAACATTTTCAAGGCCAATAATGGTCTTTTGCTGCTCTTTGACCTTTAATATCTCATTACCCAACTTCTGTTGGACATAATCAAATGTTTTAAATTTTGTCATAATCTCTTTATTACAAGATTCAAAGTGAGTTACAAGTTTTACAAGATCTATTTCTTTGGGAAAGATTGGTTCAATCTTTCCTCCTCCTTGTTTTTGAATTCCATCAAGGTTCTTGCCATATTGAACACATTGTCCATGGCTGTCTTTTCCTTCTTTGGGATTCTGTAATTCTGAGGGTAAGGCTTGTTCCACTTGGGCTTTGCGTTTCCCTTTGCCTTTTGCTTGCCCTTCTGGTTAGTCTTTGGGGCTTGCTTGGGTTTGTTTGGCACTTGTTGAGGCGGATTTTTGCTGTTGGATGCTTGGGAAGCTTCCACTGGGCTGTTTTCCTTGCCTTGGGCCAACTTCTCCTTCTGATCCTCTGATAACATGCTTTGGTTTTTCAACCAAGCTTTTATCTGTTGGACTTGTCCTTTGACAGACACGGGTGTCCAACCCATCCAAAGATCTTCTGTCTTTTCTGGTCCCATGAACTTCTTCACTTGAAGATAAGAGTTCATAGTTCCTATCCAAAGACTTGGGACAAGTTCCCACTCTTGTTGTTTTGACTCAAAGAACCAGTTTTTCCATTTAGATTGATAAATTTCCACAGCTGCCTGTTGGAAATGGTTCAGGTCTAACAGCAATAGCAGTTATGTCAGCTTCTGGACTCTCAATAAGAGGTTCAAAGGTGCTTGCTAACCTTTGGGAACTGGTGGAAGTTCTGACATCCTCCATTTGTGCCTCTCCTCTGGGAAGACATTCTTGCCTTTTTGGTTTGTGGCTGGAATGTCCTGGTCCAGATCCATTTGATTGGATGAAGAAATTACTTCCACTTCTAGTAGGAGTCATTTCACGCCAATTTTAATAAAAAAAAGAGTAAAATTGAATTGAATTCACCTGCAGGACCTTTAAAGGGCTCTTTGGTTATCAAACCCCTTGGTGGTGGGCTGGTTTGAATTTCAATACTGGACTCTGAGGCTTCAGAGTCTGAAGAATTTTCTCTGATGGAATACACTAGAGGAAATCAAAAATATAAGTTATTTTATCAAATAATAAAAATAACTTATAAACTCAACTTATTAAATAAAGTTGTTTTAATGTAATTTTATGGCAAATTACGTCAAAAATAAAAAAAAAGTCTAAGATAAAAGAAAAAAATGTTTCTAGTAAGGATTTTTTATTTTCTTTAAAGAAATAATAATTATGCAATTAACAAGTTAATTAATCAAAATTGTATTATTATTCACTTTATACTAGAATAACTCAAAGAATAAATTTCAAGTCTGTGATGTGAAAAAGCCACTAGTTAGACAAAAGAAATTTATTCCAAGTCACTCAATAGTATATTGTTTCAAACAATATTCTTAAGAAAAAATACCTTTATTAATATTATAAAGATTATTAATAAGGGATAAGTCCCAAAAAAGCCAATATTAAGACAAATATGGCAATTTTACCTCAAAAAATAGTAAAATAAGGTCTAGAATATGATTTATGTCCCAAAAATTGGTTTAAAATCACGGCCAGGCCCCCAAATGTAAGGTTTGTCTATGAAACTCTTGATAATAGTAGCAAAATCAAGAGTACTATGACTGTCCTCAGTAGAAATATATAATATAACAAAATTTTATAACCACAAATTTAAATATAATTATTAAAAATAATTATATAAAAATAAATAAATTTAATTATTATTATAAAAATATAATAATTATAATAAAGTATAATTATTCTATTATTGTTATAGTCACTGACAGTTATAACAATAAGAAGTGTAAAGCTCTTAATGAGACAATTACACGTGGAAATATGAATATTAACCACTTATAAATAATATAAATATTATTTATAAAAGAATTATAACACACACTGAGCAGAAATAATTCTTATAGAATAAAAATTTGATATAACAAAACTAATACTAGATAAAAAAAATATAGAACTTTAGAGAAAACTTACTTATAATATTTATTTAATACAACAAGTCAAACAACAACAGTTATTATATTAAATAATAATTATAAGTTAAAAACACGCCTAAAATCATTAATTTAAAAGATAAAACAACTTTTTATAATAAAATTTAAGATTAAAGAGTTTTTAAGAAGAATTTGGGGATTTTAAAAGATATTTAAGATGATTTAATTTTATATAATAAAATATATTATTGGTTATTACAACAATAATCTAAATTCTATGATTTCAATTCTTTAATTTACAATTAATAAAGAATAAAATAACTTAAGAATTACTTTAATAATAAAACTTTACCTGTTTAGATTTCTAATATGATTGGATTGATAATGAATGATGGACAAAAACAGTGATGAAAAGACTCTTTTTATGTCTTCAGAGCAGCTCTCATGATTCATAATGAATATAGAGGGCGTGCTCAGGTCAAAAATGAAAAACCATACTTAAAAACAAAGTTCTTAACTTAAGGCAACTTGTTTTTAATTCCGATTTAAAGTTACCAGTGTTATTCTTAACTCCATGTAACTTTAATCCTCATTTAAACTATTTATTTTAAGTTTTCAATATAAATAAACTTATTTATATTAAAGTTCATCACATGAACAACTTAAAAATAGAGTTTCAAGCAGAAATCTCTTAAACTCAATTTTTAATTAATTTTTAAAGAAATCATAATTTTCTTTGAGATTAATTAAAAGAGTAAATTTCCAGGCTAATTACCCAGGAAATTTATTTATAAAAGATACTTAGAATTTGATTTATATTTAGATAATATTGAATTCTAAGCTGTGTGAGATTTTCAAGCAAATCCATTAAGAATTGAATTTTGAATGAATTTTTGAAGTTATTGCTATTTTTCCACGTAAAATAGCAATACACACCAAACCTTAGCTTTTGATAAGGTTTTAATGCTTGTAACTTGAAAGTTTTAAGCTTATTTCAGGCTTTTAAGCTTGATTATGCTTTGACAGTTTATAAAACCTTGATTTAAAGCCTGCATATTGGGATTTACCCTTTGGCAGCTTGAAATTCCTGTCCAAATTGGGATAAAACCAGTTTAAACCTTAAGGTTGGATCAAAGTCTAATCTTAAAGTTTAAATAAGGTTGAAAATCCTCCAATACAGGTGGAAAACCTTCATTGAATCATTGCAGATCCAAAAAGTTGGGTACCCCAGCTCTATTCGGTCTTTTTCCTTTGTCCCACCTTTTTGCGTGTATTTTGCCCTTTTATTTATTTGAAGCCATACCATGGCTTTAAACCCTTTTAAATTGAGCTCATGCAGGATTTACATTCTGTATTGCAAATCCTTAGCCAATTCAGTAAATATACACCACACCTCAATTTTAACTAAAATTTTGGTAAGTTTGCATTAACCTTGTGCAACTTTCAATTTAAGCTTATTTAAGCTTAAATTTAACAATTTAAAAAAATGTTAAAAAGGTTACATTAGTACTGTGAGATTCTTAAATCTTCTAATAACACAAGAAATAAGTGTTTTCGGGTATAACACCTTATGGATGTACCCTAGGTCATTTTTGGTGTAGAATCTAAAAATGACATAATATTTATAACTTTGTTTCTCCAAAAAAAGTTATACTTATTTTTTGTTATTTTTTATTTCAATTTCAACTAAAAAGTCTGTTTAAGACAAAATTAACTGTTTATAAAATCATTTGTGGCCTTATGGGTATGTTATACATACCTCACAGGCTCACAATAACACTAATCTTAGTGTGGATGTAGCTTGGGATTTCTCATATTCCCATTATTTTAGCGTGAAATTGAGAAAAACAAAAATTTTCATCATTCTTTTATGTGTTATTAAAGTATTTTCCATATTACCACCTCATAGAGTTAATTTAAGCTTATTCACTCTATGTAGCTAACCTAGGTGAATTTTTGTTTACAATGCAAATCTGACCTTAAATCCATCAATTTACTTACTCACAAGAAAGTTAATCAGCTTTTCTTAAATCAAAAATGATGAATTCTGGATATATGCATGAATTCTGGATATATGCATGAATTCTGGGTTATGCATAGTTCAGAATTTAATTTTGATTGTGGCCTATTTGGGTATGTAAAACACATCCCAAGGCTTACACCCCACCTGATTTTTGATGAGTAATTAAAAGGTGAAATAATTTCCATAGGTTTATTTATTGGAAATAAATTTAAAATAATTTTTATTATAAATTTCTTTTTGAAAAATATTTTAATGTTAATATTTTTTAAAAAATCTGATTTTTATTTATTTTCACATTCTTGAATATAATTGTAATTTTAATGTTAAATTAAAATTAAAATTTAATTTTTGTATTTAAATTTTTTATATACATTTAAAAAATTTTTATAATAAAAATAAATTTAATCTCTTTTTAATTGTAGCTTAATTTTATGATTTGTGGTTTTTTTGGGTATATGAAATTACCTCTAAGGCTTACATGCTTCATATTTTACATTTTCCCAAGGAATTTATTTAACCTATAATTATTACAATCTTCAATTCTTACTCATGATTTTGAAAGGCAGAGGTTTGACTCACCATTATCTGGATTATGTGCTGAATTTTAGTTGTATTCTGGAACAATTTTCATTGAGCTTCAATAGGCTGAGTCATCCAAAAGATATTTCTTTTGGAAAAAATATATTACAGGCCTTTCATGAATCCTCATAATTTGGTACACACTTTAGTCATGTACCTATCCTAGAAATTTAACATGAAATAAAGTGAAAAAGTAATTGGCATCACATACTAATTGGACTGACATGGTGTATTGAAATAGAAATCTATTATCAGTTCCACTCATACCCATTATCCAAAAAAAATATTTTATGCTATATTAATGAGCCAGAATAAAACCAAAAATACTTATCTTCACAATAATAATGAGTTTGTCTATCATTATGTGGCCTTTGGAATAATTAAATGAGACTTCCATCAATAAAAATAACACCACCAGGAAAGCCTTCAGCTTGCATCACTTGTGAAATTAAAATTCTTTCATTCTCATTCAGTCATGATATTTATTTGTTCTTCAGCTTTATTAAGCATGGAATGCACTTTTGTTTATATAGAACAACTGGACTGTTTCTGATACCAAAAATTTTGCTAATTTTTCAAACCAGTTCATAATTACCATTCCAACCAAGTCTTGAAAGGGCCACTGCTACTTGAATTTCTGGATCAAATGGATGATAGTTTTAACTGTTTTAAAATAGTTGAAACTTTCTGATAAGAGTTATCAAAGAAATAATTTAGCTTCATTCTGTACCACATAGTTGTTTGAACTTGCTATGAGGGAGACCTTTCAGATTATTGTATCTTCTTTGAAGACATAAGGAAAGACAAAGAACCCTTATGGTCTGAGGTATCAATTTTGATAAATTGGATGCGAAATCTATATATAGCCTTCAAGATCTTTCTAAGATTTAATTTTAGTGCCATTTTCTCATTTTGCTTCCAAAATATCATGTTTTAGTAGAGATCTTCATTATATCTTTCTCATTTTTTTATTTTGAAACTTGAATTTTCTCTTTTAGTTGTTTCTGGGTGTATATGAATAAACTCAAACAACACATATGGTTGGAAAGTATGTTAAATTGAAGCTTTATTTAATTGGATAGTAAAATGAATATATTTTCATTAAAAGCTATTTTTATACAAATTTCTAACAATACCTAGGATATTGAAGAAATAATTGAACATTTAGAAACACAAAAACAGGTTTAGGGTGAATCAAAATACCATAGCTCATGAGGTGTGGTATTTTTAAAAAGACAAAAATTAAATTTAGTGTTTGAAACTAATTATTTGACATATTTTAGCCCTCTATTATGATTTTTCTTAAATTTTGAACTTGAAAGAAGAATAATGCCTTCCAAAACAATTTTCTATAAAAAAAATGAAAAAAATAAACTATTGAGTTTTCATTTTTTAATTAAAATCCTTTGAAAAAAGATTCAATAATTTAATATCTTGAAAAAAAAATCCCATCAAGATTTTAAAATAATTTTTTTTAATTAAATTGAATGATTTCTTCAACTCAACTTTAAAAAAAATAAGAAATAAAAATATGAAGATATAATCAAGATTATAAAGTAAAGATTTAAGAAAATTTGGTATAATGATTTCTTAAGATATTTAATTTATCTTCTATTTTTCAATTTTTTCAGTTTTTTTTCAAATTCTCAAGTATTGAAATTCTTTTTAAAAAATTAAGAAAAATCTAAACTGAAGATAATTGTGATATTTTTACTTTCTTACTTGAAATATTTTCATGATAATTTTTAAGTATCAAATTTTTTCTAAGAGTTTTTTTTCTTGAACTTGTAAAGGATTTATTGAAAATTTGAAGAAAACTTTATGGAATAATACGAATAATAGAGATTTGAACTTTTTAAGCTTAGGAAATTTATATTTTTAAGATATAATTAATTGGTAATCTCAAAAGAAAAGAATTTCGTGTAAGAATTGATAAAACTGAATTTTTCTATCAGAAATATTTTTATTTATAAAAGAGAAAATACTTTCATTTTTTTCTTAAATTTTTGAAAATCAAAAAATTGAATTTATATTAGCTTGGAAAGATAGATATCTGAGAGCTTAACTTGAAATATTACACTTTATTTTCATTCATTTTATATAATAAAATTTTGAGAATTCAATACTTTGTTTCTGTTCTTTTTTAAAAAAAAAATTTATAACAGAATAGCTCAAATAAAACACTTGTTTTTGGTTTTTCATAATAAAAAAATATCTCATGTCTTTTTTTCAATTATTGTTTGTTTTTCATCTTGAGAAAAAAATATTAAAATTATTTTCCTTGATAAATTTCTACAGCACAGTCCTTAAAGGAAAGGGAATAATGCATCCCTTTCAATTATTCTTATTATAAATATTTGAGGAGAACTATAAATGAAGCGTTACATGTATAGTATCCTTGAAGTTTCAAAAAAATTGAACTGGAAACTTTGAAATTAATATTATTAGTAAAATGATGAAATATCTATTTTTTCAGATTATAGTGCAATAATTATCAATTATCAATTGAAGAAAATTTATTATTATTATTTTTGATATTTTTCCTTTAATTTGAAATATTTTTGTTTTTAATTCATTCTTTATAATTCCGCCATTTTTTTTGTGAAAGCATTTTTCTCATAAATCAATTTCTCTATGATAAAAAAATTGCTAAGAAAAAATTCTTAATTTATAACATACTATTAATTTTATTCTAATTATTTATTAAATTATAGTTTTTTATTTTTTTACTCAAATTCTCAAAATGAGTTTTGTGAAAATTATTGAATTAAATCTTAGAAATTTTCAGATCCAATATAATTCTCAAATCATCCTTCATTCTTTCAAAGTAACTTTTTTATAGAAATCAAAATTTAATTATAAAATTTCAACCTTTTTCTAATTTTAAAAACCAGGTAAAAAATCTATCGCATTCTCATTACATTTTAATGAATAAAAATCGAGAAATCACTTCAAGTGAATTTGATAAATTTTCAATCAAAATGGAATACTGGATATATAATCAATAAATACATGAAAAATGATCAATTCTTTATTTTCAAGAGTGTTTTTATTTAAAATAATGAGAAGTATGAAGTTTTTTTTTATTTGTTTACTTTTATAAAAAACCAGTCAAGGTGAGTTCAAAAACATATATTTTTAACTTCAAATTAAAATTTAATTACCCCAAAGCTTATTAAAACTTCAAATTTCTTTGGTTCTGCTCTAAATATTTAACTTTCAAAGAAGCTAATTTTGCTTTATAGACCTTATATACATAATTTCCACTTTATGAAATTTGATTTTTTTTCAAAATTATATTCTTCTAAATCCATCATTTTGATTATTATAGAAGAAAATTAAAATTAATTTCATTCTCATTCTCTTCTATTTAAGATTTGAGCAAGATTTTATTATAATTTCTATATCAAAAGACTAAATTTTGATATTTATTCCTTCTTTTTATAATCATTATTTATTTGTTTTTTTTTTTCGAAATTTATAGCATTATCAATTCCATCTTTTAACTCTCATTAAATTTGAAATCATTGAAAACAGAAATTGTTTTGAACCAATTAAAAAAGTTTTTTTTTGAGTTTTTTATTTCACTTTGAAATACAATAATAACTCACTTTTTTTAAATTAATGTTAAATGAATTATTTTAAGTTATGATTGGAAATTGAAATTCTCTCAAAGAGTAATTTTATAGAATAGTAGTTTGTGCTTTTAATACAATTATGATTTCCAAATAATACCGATTCCCATGAAAGATGCCGATTTCATGCATTTGATCTTGAAAATTGCTTCAACTTCACCCCTTTCCAGCTCAAAAACAGTCCAAAGACAAAATCAGAATGATAAGGAAGAAAAGAGCTTGAGCTTGAACCGAAAAGTGTTAGGACAATAGTCCTGGCTGCTGTGGCTGCAGCTCTCATCTCTGACCTGTCAAGATTTGAGATGAACTCCTAGCTCGAGCCAACCATCGCTGGGTCTCCCACCCTTGGATGCTGCCACCGCCAAATGTCACTCCCAATGACGGTCCACACCACAGGGCCCAAGATGTAAAATGGGGTTGGGAGGCTGGGATGGCAGCCAACCTTGAATGGATTTAGTGTGTGAGCAAATAGAGGCCAAAATTTAATTTGTACCTTACTTGAGCGTCTTACGGTATGATCTCCAGTGGTCTTCGGCTTGCGCTGGGTTTAATGAAGCTTGATCACCAGATCCATCCCGGAAAATCTGAGTTTGGCTTTAGAAATTCGATGATAGCCTTCATTCGAACGCAAACGGCACCTCCTCAGTCTTGTCACTACCAAAGTGTTTCGTACAGGCTACACAGACACCCTTGGGCCTTGCCACTTGTCTGCAACAGCACAGGCTAAGGCTGGCCACATCGAAGTACAGGGTTGCCGCATTCGGAATGCTTAGCGCTGCTGGTTTCCCAAGGCGTCATGTCCAGAACTTTATGAGCTATGACAGCGATGCCCGGCATGTGCTCCATGATTGGTGCGTTGCTGGTTGTCGACGCTGGACACAGTGGACAGTCTGGAGACTGGCGGGAAAAACATGATCCGATTCCCACCCTCTTGCTCTGTGCCGGCACTGAAAAGTGCACACCCTTGTTGGCGGCCATCAGCAGCCCATGACTAGCCTACTTAAGCTATGTGCCGTCCAGCGTCGTGAGTAGCATCTTCGCTGCGTCCACTGTTTCTTCATACAAACACAGGTGTGGTGTCTGCTCAATACAGCAATCTCTTCATTTTCTATTGAAGGATTTTCTTTGCGCTCAATCTCGAACTCAGAAGCTCAACAGTCTCGTTAGTTCTTTTTGCATTTTCCGTCTCGTCACCACCTGCCTCTCATTGTACTGTGCTCCAGCCAGAAAGCTTTGGCAAACAACCGGTTGGGTATGTCTTGCGTTGGTTGAGAATCTTTGGATCATCTCAATTGATCGTATGGACTGGCTTGATCCAGTCTACCTTTGAAATGGGAGATTGCAAGTCCATTTATGAATTAATTTCTCAAGCTAACAAAATTTTAAAATTGTACTATTTAACCTCTCAAGGTGTCACTCTGAGCTTTTTAGTTGGCTTGTTGATGGTTCGGATTAAATCTCGTTGATTGAATTACTTGTGGATCAGACAGATAATTTAATATGAATTTCTCATTCCAGTCAAATTTTACAAGTTGGTCTATGACTTTGCTCATCATTCAATTTTGCCATCTTAAAGGTTTTACGTCCCAGGTTCTCAAGCCCAAGCTTTGCTCTTTGATGTCCAGTGCCAATGCTCAAAGAGGTCATAGCCCTTGCTATTTGACCCTTTAGATATACTTTATATAACTACTTTTTCCGTCTGAACAACCTAATTCAACCCCCCCTTAGCGTCTCTCGCACTGTAAATTTCCATTTGGTCTGACTTCCGTTTACTTAATTTTTAGGAGACGATGCATTATAGTCCTCAAGTTGCCATGATGCAAGCCGTCACGTACTTTACGATGATGGTAATTTATAACTACCATACATGGAAATATGACAAACTCAAGCCGTTGCGGTTGTGGTATCGACTGATTTTCCGCTCTGATGGGTCAGGCATCAATGACCCTCAAGACGGTACCATTCGATCACATTCCTTCCATCTATTCATGCGTGTAAGCTCCAGCCAAAACATAATTAGTGTCTTTTTCGGGTATTCAGCTCATTCATTTAATCATCTTTTATCTCCATGCCATCCTTGTTGAGGTTTTTAGTTTTCTTATCAATTAGCATTGCCCTTGTTTTGCATCCAAGCTATCATCACAGCTCATATCAAATACACCCAAGGTTTCTTATCAAAGCCTCTTGGAGGTTCGAAAGAATTTCTGAATTGTTTTAGTATTGCAACTCTCCATGCGTACTGAAATTTGCGTATTCTCCGTCAAAATCACATATACAGGCTTGCCAATGCCATACATTTTTTGGCCTGAGAAAGACCAGGGCTTGTAAGTTTTTTTAGGACTATATCCTTCTCACATCTTGCCTTTCTAATTTGATATCAATCAACAGAATATTGCCTATTTACCTCATGCAAGCAATTTGTTGGTCTGCAGAGACAACTGTACATGTAGAAGAACTCTTCTTCTGGCTGTTCCTTCTTTCTCTTTCACCAACCTCTTCAGGTTGGTTCAAAAGCATTTACTTCAAGGTGAATAATTTGAAATTGAATGTCTTAAGGAGCCCCAAAGTCAGCCTGTTATACTTATTTTGAAAGCAAATAAAAGTCTTTCTGCTTCTTTGTAATCCCTATTTTTGTAACGTCGATTGGAATCGTGGTTGGTATGCAGGAAGATGTCCTGCGGGTTAGTCATTCAAGTTCGTATTAGCAAGGATGACGGCTTATTAGCTTACTTTTCACTTTGTTCATTTTTCGGTAATGCTTTTGTGCTAGATGGAAGCGGTCTTATATTCTTTCAACTGCATTTTAAATTTAATCCTCACTGTTTTATTCCTTTGGGTTCTCTACCGCTATCCCATAGTGAGTTTGACGTTGGGGTATCCTATGATTGACTAAAAGTTAACTTTTAATTAAAAATTTTCTTCCTCAGTGGTTAAAGTCTCTCAAGGTTTCTGGTGCAGTAAATCAACATTTCATTAAAAATTATGAAGCAAATCATATCAGGGAAAAGCTCATATAACCCTTTTTGACCCTGCAGCCCCCTGACCTAATCATCCGATTATATGGAATTGGAGAGCTAAACAAAGTCAAGACAGCGTTTGTGAGTAAAATAAACCTTTTATTTTTCTAACAATGTAAGACAGAGTACAGGACCTAATGTGGAGTTTATTCAAATATAGAGGTTTTTATTTATTGTTCCTTTAGCAGTACTTTCCTTCGACGGTCTGAGTAAAACTCAACCGCTGAATCACATAATGTGGGGTAAGACCTTCAACACTGATATAGATTCTGCTGTCTGTCTGAAATTTTTGCATTCCTATCCCATCATTGGCTTGATTATAGTGGTTGACTTACTTCTTTTGAGTGCTCTAATCGGCGAGTTCGTTCAATGTTTGGCCACCATGGCGATTTTTTTCCCTCGGAATTACGTCAAGGAATGGTTAGTCTTCCATTCGGAGCTATTCCAAGCATTTATATTTTGTTAGTCATAGGCGGTTTAGAACCTTTCTTGCTTTTTCAATCCCCTTTGGGTAATAGTGGATTTCGAGCAGGACAAGAAGTTGGACGCTTGCAATCAAATCAATCTGAATCCAAATCCTACTCGTCGAAAGGCATATACCAAGAAACAAATCAATCAGGGGAAACCAGCTCGACGCTCACCCCGAGTGGAGTGCCTTTAGCTATTCTGTCAGTATTTTCCTTGCCCCTAAAAGATTTTACCGCTGCTCATGCCTACTACCATGGCTCTTGGAAAAACTCTGCAGACAATATCGTTCTCCAATTGAAATTATGCAAATGAATATGAATACTAAAAAGAAATCTCAAATCTCGGCCACCACTACAAAAAGGATTGAAATTGAATCAATGGAGTGTTAACATTTCAGCTCCTCTGTTTGCTTTGCTTAAACAAATTTAAAATTTGCACATTTAGATCAGTTTGTCTCAACGAATTGAAAAATTCATGGCAATCATGTCTGCTAACTGCATATTATGAGGGTTCTATGTATGGTGTATGCGCAAGCTATACATGCACCACTCTGAGATCTGTAGTGAATGCTACGCCTATTCTTTGGGAATGACAACCTATCATCAATACCACTCGTTTTATGTCGCTCTGTTTATGTATTTTTGCTCATGCATTTTAATTATTCTTTAACTTATTAATGTCAACCAAAAATTCATAAATCCTCAAATACGCCTGAAAAGATGACAACCTTAATCTTTCACAACACTATTAACAGATGCCTTCACCCCTGAAGCCAATTATTTTGTTGTTTTATCGAAAACTTTTATGGGTAGTGTTTTCTTTGTATTCACATGATAGAAACAACCCTTTTTTCCTTATATATTTTATTATGGTGACAGTTTCCCCAGCTAACAAGTTTTCTGTTAATTTCATAAGACAAAAGCAAAATTTCGATCAAAAGTAAGGTGCGTCCTATGGGAAAAATGAAAGCCTGCATATAAGATTAAATTGAGTACAGTAACTTATTGAAAGGGGTGATCAGAAAACTTTTATGACACATAACTTCATGTGGCCTACTTAGCTCGAGAAATTGGAAATCTTGTCAATTGGTTTCAAATGATGTCACTGGGAAGAGTAAAGGAAGATTTCAACATGATTGCTTTGGAACCAAGGAGTTGGAAGCCGAGTGTTATCTAATAGGTTTCCACTTTCTAGTAGGAAAAGGCATTGTTGCCTATAAAAACGGAAAACTTTCTTCTGTCCTAAAGGCCTTTTTTATCGACGACTAATCTTATTTTTCTGATATCAAAAAGTAAAGAAGATTTTTAAAGTACAGTTCGAGTTCACTTGAAACAAAAATAGCATATTTTTCCTTAATTGATGTTTTTTTTTCAAAATTTTGAATATCTTGTTATTTTTTTTCAAAATGAGAGTCAAATTCTATTGCCATTCACAGGTGTAGAGTCAAAACATTAAAAGTTTATCATTATGATTTTAATCACCATTAAACTTCACCTTTGAATAACTTTTTTAAAATAAATATCACTGTGGGAGACGAAATATTCCTTTTGGTAAGCACCACTATAATGGTGGCCACAAATTTTCATATAACCTTTTATAATAAAATGAAATATCAACAACATAATTCCTTACAATATATTGCACAATTGAATCTACAAAGTGAGGATATTTTGTTTAAGAAAGCACATTTCATGTGTTTTTTCCAAATGTTATTTGGAAGGTGTAGATATAAATCTTTGATTAAAAAATGTAGTAATTTTCCTTTCCTCAAAATTTGTATAAGGTATAATTATTTAAGAATAGTGACTTTGATATTTTTAAAAGAAAAACATGCCAAAATTATTTTTTTGAACTTTTTTTAGTATAAAAAAATAACATGATGAAGATTCTTTTTTACCAATGATAAACTTTATCTAAAATTACTTCACAAGAGATATTTATGGATAAAATGGAAATCACAATTGGAATTAATGGAGAAGTTTCCTGCAAGCAATTATAATGTGAGCAAAGTTTAGAAAAGGAATTTTAAAGAGAAAACATTCAAAAAAGTTACCAGAGTGAATTTGGGAAAAAAGAAAAAAAGGTGACAGTTATAAAGGAGGCTTTGATTCAAACTATTATTTGAATCATTTTTGACCTGGTTAAAAGGTTCAAAATTACTTAAAGGGTGTTTTTGGATTACTTGATTTATAGTTTTAACAATGTTCAAAATAATTATAAAAGGAAAAGATTCTAATATTAAAATTAAAGATGGGGAAAGAAGACATATTTTTATAAAAACTATTTTTCTTCTTCCAAAAGTAACATTTTCACTTTCCATTTGTGAGAAACATATTGGAAAAGTAAAAGCCAATTATGGTATCATTGACCTTTATTTTAAGCCATTCTAAGGATTCCAAAATGGGTCATAATGTTTTTTAAGATCATTTAAGACCTTTAAAGCTTCTATGGTGAGGTGTTTTTAGATTAAGGGTTGTTTTAAGAAAAAAAACAGGTAAAACTTCCTTTGTTGGTATCAATACCTCATAATAAATTGATTCATAGACCCTGTAATTCAATACCAGGAAGAAATTAATACGATTTTTAAGGGATTTTGTCCTCCCATTCTTTCCAGCAAGGAATTTGGGGAGTCTGGCACTATTGGATCAAAGATTTTTTTTCTCCCCAAAATTTCATCTTTCCAACTTATTTTTTCTTTAATTCCTCATCATGTGATATAATTAAGATTTTACAAAGGTAATTGTATGCAAAAGTTGAACCAAAAAACTTTAATTCTTAATTCCTCATATTTAGATTTAAGTTCACTTATGTAATACACACAAATATTTCAAAATTTTCATTTAAAATACTTCAATTCCTCATAGCCTCTGAGATGTACACCATACCTCAATTTTAAAATAAATATTAATGGTTAAAACCACATTTAATGTATTTTGAATTAAATGTCTGAGTATTTTTTCAGATTTCCGTATACAAAATACTTCAAACTTAATTTAAGCTTATTTAGAGTTGATTTACAGAAATTTTACTCAAGAGTCACCCAAACTGAAATTTAATGGGGAAATCAATTGTCAATAAATTTGAATTTATTTATTTTTTTGAAAAAAAATTTCATAATATATTTTAATTTGTTTTTTTCAAAAATTTTGTGTGAAAATTTATTTTTACTTCATTTTTTCAAATGAAAATATCTTTTTTAAAGTTTATGTTAAATTTTTAAATTTATATAAGATTTAATTTTTATATCAAAATACCTATATTAAGAGTGTCAGCCTGTGACTCAAAACCAGAGCACAAGCATGACAGCCAAAATACCATAAACCAATGGTATAGCCAAGATACCACCAAAACATGGATCTGAGCCTGATTAGCTCAAAAGGTATTAAAAGATAGAGGAAACTCACCTCTTTCTGAAAATATAAGTCCCATCACCATAGGACAAGAAATAACAAAGTTATTCCTGCTCAAAGTTATTGCTGAGCATAAACCTTAATTTTCACCTCTCATCTAAAATCTAGAAGGAGAGGCTTAAACCCATCAAATGGGTATTCAAAATGAAGCTCCAAGCCAGGGCTATCCAATGGTACCAGCCAAACTGAGCTAGCACCAATATTACTGGAGTTATGGTCAATTTCAGGCCAAATAAGGGTGAACAAAACATTCACCTCTCATCTAACTTCTACAGTTTTAGTGTGGGATACCTGAAGTGGGGTATCTTTGGAAAGAGCACAATCAGGGCTATATGATGGTGCCATTCACTCCTTCATATCTCAACTATAACAGAAGTTATGAGGCAAACAAGCTCAATACAGCTTTTTGCCCAAACCACGCCTATGTACAAAAAACCTTGTACATGGGATAACTTTGCCATATTTCATGATAACCATACCAAATTGGGTACCATTGTGTAGAGCTCATACAGGGCTATCCAATGAACCAATTCTCAGGTTGATATCTCAAAAACTGACAGAGTTATGGCTGGTTTAAGGTCAAAATCCCACCTGCTGTCATATACAGCCTTACCATGGCATAATATCCCATAATCATGAATATGAGGTGTCAAATAGACGAAGAAGCATGTTTTTACTTCAATACCTCATATGTCAGCAAATACTGGGGTCCCATACAGTTTCTGTACAGCATTCTACGCGTCATACACGTCAGAATCAGGCTGTGAGGTCCCCAGATGAAAATTTGCACCCTGTATTGGTGAAAACCGCCCAGATGTGGTTTAAAAACCACATATGAGCCCAATACAGGGTATACAGGCTGTTTGCAAACCACAAGCCTGTCCTGGAGAGTGAAAAATCTTCACTTCCTCTACGTGGAAAGGTCTAGCAGCCTTTCCACCCCAATTTCAGGATAAAAGGAGGGCTTTTCACAGCCAAAATCATCTCCTCATCCTGCTCTTGAATAACCTACGTAGTAAACTGTCAAAAACAGTTTTACTATTGGTTAATAATCAGCTATAATTAAAAATTTAATTATTGTAGTCTTTTATTATTGTAACCCAACAGATAAAGCTGCACCCAGGGCTTTCAGCAGCGCTCACCACCACTATATCTCTATAGTAAAGCCCTTAAAATCTTAATTTAATCATCCATTATCAACTTTATTATCTTTGAAAACCATTTTTTACCATGTCACAGTCATAGTTTTAGTTGTAAATAACCTTATTACTTCTTCAACATAGACTCATCCTGACAAAGAGGTTTTGAATATAACAAATTTGACCCCCAAAAAATGTGGGATTTGAGGTCTAAATCCTACAGTAAAAACCCCACATTTTTAGTCACAAATCCCACACAATTTTAACTCAGTCCTTTAAGAATTTGGTGTAATTTCCCTTGATGGGAGTTTGAGTTTTAAACCTAATTGAAACCTAATTTGTTCAAAAAAAGTTCAATTTGTTATACTATGAAGGTGAAAACCAAATTATTGACCATTTTACTTCAACACATCATTTCTTTATATTTGAATCTGATATTTTATTCCCAATTCCCATTCCACTCAATCAAGGAAAAGATGTCCACCACAAAATAAAGCTCTAGTGTCTCTAATCCCTCTAGCCACCGGACTTGATCTGACTATTTATGTATCATAAATTGGCTAACTTTTAAATTAAAATTTGATTCATCTTTTGGAAGAGGTGGCTTAAAATATGTGGGAAGACCCCATTCAAGAAAAAAACATTGATTTCAAATGATTTTTATAGAAATTAATATAAAATCTTTTCACAAATTGAATGTTAGCTCCACCAGAATTTGTTACCAATGGTGTACTTATAAGAATAAATTTAAAACAAAAAATGTTTTAAAATTAAACCAGGGATGGATTTACTGATGAAGATGAGAGAAAGGGAATTCATAATATGACAAGAAAATAGAGACCATGTGACCATTTTTTGTCAAGATAAATGCTGTATTTGGTCACAAACCCAATGTTACAACCCTAGCAAGTTATTATGCACAATAAATGGAATAAAACTCAAATGAGGGGGAGAAAGTAAATGTCAAATTAAGTTCTGGTAATTACCCTAATAAATATTTATGAGAGTTTTTTCTTTTTTGTTCAAGGATGCAATTAATATTGAAGATAAAACACTCAGAATTGATCTCATTTTGAATGTTGATGACATGAATGATAATGATGAGGATGAAGATGTTGATTTAATTTGTTTTTATAATAATGGAATCATTATTGTGCTTCTTACTTATTCACAATATTCAGCTACCAAAGATCCAAAAAATCACTTCACAAAGTAGAGATTTTGGATAAAGTTTTAATATTAATGATAAAAGCTGTTTATGAAAAAGAACTCATGATATTTTTTATCCTTCACAATCAAAATTAATGGAGAAAAGGAAAAAAGGTATGAATATTTGATATGCAAAATAGTCATTATAAGGGATAAATAAATAAACCTCAAGACAGGATGCACATGATTGAGAATGTTTGGAATGGGAGACAAAGAAGTGGAATGAGGAAAAAATATACAAATTAATGATATTGAGAAAGCCATGGCAATGAAGGAAAAAGAATTTGCTTTTTAGTAGGAGAAAAACTTCAATACAAGGAAATTTGGAGAGGCCCAATTAAAATCCAGACTTGAATATGACAAGGAAAAACAGTACCAAAAGCACAATTTCAAAAAAGAAAGGTGAAAAAGTGACCTTGATTTGTGTGAAAAACAACAAAACACATATTTGGCTATTAAAGGTTTGAGCTCATAACATTAAATATCTTATTTGGAAAGAATTAAAAGTTTAATTAAGAGATAAAGATAAGGTATGTTTGTGAATCACCTATTATGTGCTTTATATTATGAAGCTCATAATCATGTTGGTAGTTAGGCTATTTTTCGGTCATGGTCAATGTTGAATTACCTTGACATTTATTTAGTTGGCTCTCGAAATAGATGTAAAAAAATGTTTTGAACTTACATGATATTAATCAAAGATGTGCAGTTTTCCAATTGAGAGTCTATGCTTTCCTTTCTCGATCTCACAATCAAACAATGTTAATTTGAGGAACAAGAAAAAAATTCAAATTGAATCAGTCTGGAAGCTTTTGGGACGCTTATTTTCTTGGCTTTTGAAAAAACGCATGATGTGGTTTGGGTTTGTGGATATCCAAGGGTATTTAGGTTTTTGGGTCTTTTTAAACCAAATACCTTCTTGCTATTTGGTTTCAATTTTTAGCTTTTATTATTTTTTGAAAAAAGTTAACCATTTGAAATTTACTCTTTTAAAACAGATGATTAAATCAGTTTGGGCTTGATGATATAGATTTTTCTATAATTTTGTATTTAGAAAACCCAATATTGGTATTTGGTTACAATTTTGATTTTTTCTGCTTTTATAAAGAGATTCAAAAATTCAAAAATGGAAATTTTTTCCTAAATTTTGATTTCTTCCTCTTTTGAAAAAAGAATTTATTCAAAATTTATTTTTTTCCTTTCAATCAGAATTGATCTCCGTCTCAAAAGAAACTTTAAAAATTTTTAATTTTCTGAATTCATAATTTTTTTTACAAAAAACTAATTCATAAGTTTTTAAATTCATCACTCAACAAAAAATATTCTTTTTTTAAAAAAAATATCACTGAACATAAATTAAATTTATTTATTTTATATTTTTCTTAAATCATTTCCCCCAAAAAAATTAAAATAATTAATATCAAGGTAAATACTAAAAACCACTTACTCATGCACTGATATTAATGTTTTTGGATTCTACTTTGCAAGAATTTATCAATAAAGATTTTTTACTCCATCTAGCTTTCTCTTCAATTTATACTAATCTTTCATTTTTTATAGTTATGAATCTTTCATTTATTCCTTTTAGTTTTCTAATATACTCCATCAATCAAATCAAAAACCCACCCACATTTCCAACACTCAAAAACTCCTTCTCATCACCTCCAATTGATTGGAGGGCTTCCAGCTCACCCATACCACAACCTCCTGCAAACCACCTCCAATTAATTCACAATCAACTCCCCAATCAATTTCTAATTTATCAGGGGCCTTCCTGCTCTCCCACACCCACCCTTCCAACCCTTTCAACCTCCTTCTCACCGCCGCCAATTGATTGGAGGCCTTCCAGCTATCCCATACCCCAACCTCCTCTATTTCTCAACATATGTGGGTTTTACCCCCACTCCACTATTAAAATTCAATTTCTTTCCTAATTCACAATATTCTGACCCTTTATTCTTATTAATGTTTTTCTGTTTTGTAGCGGTGGAAATCAATATCTGGTCTGGCTGATATCATTTCATATGAAAATCAATTTCAAGCAATGCATCCTTCCTCATTTTACTTTTAAAAAAACAAAACCAACCCTCATTCCTCATCAAAATCTTTATAATGTTCAAATGATTTGATTGTTGAGACTCAGTCAAATAATGAGAACAACTGTAAAGATGCTTCAACTCACAATACCTCTTGTAATTCATATGATAAGATAATTTTTGGGACTCAACATCTTCCTCATATTTAATTTGAATGTGTTACTTAGATTCATTACTCCAAATATATACAACAAATAGGAAAAATACAATTCCTTAATCAAACCACATGATACCTTCAAAATTATCATAAGGATTTTAAGCAATCAAAATAGATTAAAAAAGTATGAGAATGGAACCTGGTTTACCTCCCTCCTAAGAAGAAGCTTAATTGGCCATATTTACTTCTTTATAGGACTCAGAATACATACTTACCAATTATTAATTATCAAATTCATTCATTCAATACTCCCTCACTAATCTTGTCTGAGCTTTAAAGTCTCACAATAATCTTAAATAATCTTGCCAAAAAATTGTAAACCCGTTAAAACCAATGAGGATATTCTAGGTTGTATTATGGAAGGAATTTTAATCTGTCAGTGTTCTGATTCTGTAAGATATGCTGGAGTTTATGCAAGAAATCCTTGCTTAAAAAGGATATTGATCAAGATAATAAATATTAGCTCAGGCTGCAGGGTTATGATTGATTTTTTATTAATGAATCCAATATTTTTCCAACATGGCACTAAAAAAAACCAAAGGATAATGCATGATGCTAAATTAACCAGCTTCAGTTAGTTTTAATGGAGCTCAAACTCATTACATGATTTCAAAACCTTCTCCAATTTTATTATCATTTATGATGGTTTTCACAAGGGGAATAAAGATGTAAGGTGTGGATATGAAACTTTGATTAAAAATCAAGTACTTTTCCTGTCCTCAAAATTTGTATAAGGTAAAAATCAATTAAAAATAGTATGAAATATTATTTTTAAGAGAAAACACGCCAATTTTATTGTTTATAGCTTTATTAGTATAAAACAATAATATTATAAAAATTTATCGTTTTACCAACAATAAAAATTTATCCAAAAAATACTCTACAAGAGATATTTTAAGGCTACAAAAGAAATTTCTTCAAGAGCAATTTCAATTGGAATTAATTGAGCAAAGAACTGCAAGCAATTAATTAAGGAACAAAGTCTTTAAAAAGAATATTAAAGAGAAAACATGCCCAAAAGTGACCAGAGTGAATTTGGAAACAAAGTGACAAAGTTAACAGTGATGAAAGATGCTTTAATTCACTTTTGGGGTGGTTCAGGGGTAAAAATGATTATAAGAGTTACAAACAATGATTATAATGATTTTTTCACGTGGTTAAAAGGATTAAAATGATTTAAAAGTGGTGGTTGGAATCTTTGATTGATTGGTTTAACAGTTTTAAACTAATTAATAAAAGGAAAAGATTCTAACATGAAGAGAAAAGTGGGGCAAAGAAGACATTCTTTTATAGCCATCAATTCTCTTACTCCAAAAGTAAAATTTACTCTTGTCAGTCGTGAAAAACAGTCTGACAACAGAAAAGCCAATTATGGCATCATTGAACCCTGGTTTAGACCAAAAAGGGCTGGTTTAAGCCATTTTTAGCCATTTTTAGCCATTTTAGACCCTTAAATCAGCCATTACTATAGCAATACCAGGCCTAGAGCCTTCAAAACACGTCAGAATGTGTGTCAGAGGCGTAGAAACCAGTTAAAACTGTTTTTATTATGATTGTTTTATCTTAAGGGTAGTTTTACCTTCTTGGCAACAGCTAAAACTACCCCAGTTGGTATCAAAACCTCATCATCAATTGAGTCCACAGACCCTGTAACTCAATTCCAGGCCAAAAGTGATGAACTTTTGCGTGAATTTTGACATCCCACGCCTGTCAGCAAGGATTTTGGGGGTCTAGCTCCCCCTTAGAGCTGGAGTTCCTTTTCCCCCCCAAATTTAATCTTTCCAATTTATTTTTTCTTTAATTCCTCATCATGTATTATACTTATAGTTTACACATGTAATTCAATTCAATTGTACAGTTCAATACAGTAATAATTGACACCTCATATGTAAATCAAAGTTTACTTATGTAATACACGCGCACATTTTGACATTTCAATTGAATTCAATTGAAAATACTTTAATTCCTCATAACTTCTAAACTAAACACAACACCTCAATTTTAACACAAAAATTGATGGTTAACACCACATGTGGTGTGAATTAAATTAAGGTTTTGAGGATTTTCAACTTTTGTATTGAAAATACTAAAAACTTAATTTGAGCTTATTTAGAGTTGAGTTACAAAAATTTCACTCAGAGGTGACCCCACCTGATTTTTTATGAGGAATCCAATGGTGAAATAAAATTTATATGTTTATTTATTGGAAAAAAAGTTATAATAAATTTTATTTAACTTTTTTCCAAATTTATTTATTTTTTCACAATTTTGTTAAAATTTCATTTTTACTTGAATTTTTCAAGTATAAATGTAATTTTATATTTACAAAATTTAAAGTAATTTTATTTTTAAATTATAATTAATTTTTTATTTTTAATATAATGTTATATTTATATTTTTTATTTTTATTTTAATAATATAAATAAATTTATTTTATTTATATTAATATGTTATTTTTTATATTTGTGGTCTTTTGGGTATATGAAATTACCTCTAAGGCTCACATTCCCTCCCCCTAAAAAAGAATATTACTTTGTAATATTGGTGTTTCTAGTGTGTCTGAATCTCCTCAGGAGTTTGGTGGCTTCTGGTATATCTTTATCTTCTAACCATTCATCTTCACAAGTTGGGTCACTGTACCTAACAAGGTATTCCCTTACTTTCTTGGTTCTTAATTTCCTTTCTTTAAGAACTTTGGTTATTTTCTTAGTACCAGATGTCTCAATAGGAGGTATAACTTGGGGAATCTTATTCCTCAAGGGAAATTTCTCAGCATCACTAGATTTGTATGGCTTTATCAAGCTTACTGGAAATGTAGGGTGCTTGTTGCTAAGTTCTTCAGATAACTCTACTTCAACAGCATTTTCTCCATGGAGGGCCTTAATCACAAAAGGTCCTGCAAAGGAGTCTTTTAACTTTTTACATCCTTTGATGTTATTGAAGTTAGTGGTGGATACAAGAACTAGGTCCCCCACTTTGAAATCTGGAGTTGCATGAGATTTATCCCATTTGTCTTTAGCATATGCAAAAGAGTCCTCCATGCATCTCACTGCATGCTTTCTAGCTTTGTCTAGCATTCCTTTGAAGCTAGCAGCTGTGGGATGTATTTCAATTAAGTCTTTCCTCAAGGAATCTTGGGGTAACTTGGGGTTCCATCCTTTTTCTAGAATAGCAGGAGTCTGATTGGTACTGGAATGGATTGATGTTTTATATGCTAATTCCAGTGCTGGTAACAGAGTACACCAATCATGGGTAAATCCATCACAATCTTTGAATTCAAGGCCATATGCACAAAATCTTCTCACCATGTCCTCTAAGGTTTGGATCATTCTTTCAGCCAGACCATCAGTTTGTGGGTGGTAGGCTGTAGAGAAAGACAGTTTTGTGCCAAATAATTGGTGAAGATTTGTCCATAGAGCTGAAGTGAATTTGGGATCTCTATCACTGATGATATTTGTAAATATCCCAGTCCATGACACTACTCTATTCCATATCAGAAGAGCTGTATCCATGGCTGTATCATCTTTGTGACATGGTAAAAAGATTGGAGTTTTACTGAATCTGTCCACAATTACTAGGCAAGCATTATAGCTCCTGTCACCTCCTGGTGGTAGGCCAGTTACCCAATCCATATGGACAATTTCCCAAGGTCTGTTTGGTTCTTGGATTTTCATCATATTTCCAAGTCTTTTGCCAGTGGATTTATTTGCCTTTTGGCATCTGTCACAGGTTTTGCAATATTCTGCAACATCTTTTTGCCACATTGGCCACCATATGCAGGTCTTTACTTTCTCTCTTGTTCTGTCCTCAGAAAGATGTCCTGAAAAGGGACTATCATGGCATTCTTTCAGTACAAGATTGATTAATGACCTGTCTACAACTGTCATGACACATGTGTGCTTGGTTCTGTGGTAAATTATACCATCCAGTAGGTGAAATCTCCCTTCATTATAAGATTTTCTCCATACTTCATCCAAGGCATGTATTAGAGAGTTGTCTTTACAGTCTTTGTTAAGTAATTGGCATAAGATGCTACAATTCTTATCTTGAGTGTAACTATTTCTGACTTCTTCAAAGAAGGTGGTGTTCAAGTCTGTAACACTTATTCCTTCTATTGGAATTTGTGGTGAAGCTTCTTCTGGAACATAAGCAGGATTATCAATGTTATTTGGTAATGGCCATCTGCTTAGTCCATCTGCATTATTATGAATATTCCCATCCTTATGAACAATAGTCATATTGCCTCTGTATTCTTGTATGGCTATTTGCCATCTGAGCATGTGTCTGTTAGGTGTTTTCATGTTCAAAAGTGATTTCACAGCTGTACAATCTGTTATTACTTCAAAAACACATCCCTCTAAGAAATAGTTCAATTTCTCTAAGGCCCAGACAAGGCATAGACATTCCATTTGACTTGCTCCATATCTGGCTTCAGTTGGTTTGATTTGCCTGGATATGAAACATATTGGTCCTTCTACAGGTTTGTCATTTATGATCTGAACTTGGTGAAGTGCAGCACCTAGTCCATCCCCTGATGCATCAATATACAGTTTGAAAGGCAATTTAAAGTCTGGCATCAGTAAGAGTGGAGCAGTGGTCAATGCTTCTCTTAGAGACTCAAAAGCTTTGACTCTGTCAACAGTCATCTCAAATACTGTGTCTTTGTCACACAACTTATAAAGTGGTCTTGCTATGGATGCAAAGTCTTTAATGTGTTGCCTGTAATATCCTGCAAAACCTAAGAATGACTGAATTTCCTTCTTATTCTGAGGCATGGGTTTTAACAATACTGCTTCAACTTTGTTTTTATCAATTCCAAGGGACAAACCAGATACAACATGTCCTAGTGCCTTAAGTTCTTTAAATCCAAAATGACATTTCTTCAAGGAGATTTTCATGTTTACTGATTGGATTTTTGTCAAAACTCTTGATAATCTGTACATGTGCTCCTCCCAAGTCTTTGAACAGATAATAATGTCATCAATGTAAATGATTAACCATCCCTCTGAGAGTTCTTCAGGGAAGATTTCATTCATCATTCTTTGGAAGTGTGAAGGTGCATTTTTGATACCAAAGGGCATCCTTAAGTATTCATACACTCCACAATGAACAATAATTCTCAAGTATTTTCTTGCTCTTGGTGTTACTACATTTTGATGGAATCCTTTAAGGGCATCCATAGTGGTTATATACACTGCTTGAGACATTTGAGTAAGGGCAATTTGGATTTTTGGTATTGGGTATCTGTCTGGAACAGTGTAAGTGTTCAGAGCTCTAAAGTCCCCAACCATTCTGGATTTTCCATTATGCCACGCCACTATGACTGGTGTAGTTATTTCTACTTCCTCATTGTGGCCTACTTTTCTTATTACACCAAGGTCTAGAAGTTCTTTGATATGAATTTCTAGAGCTTCTCTTGATTTTGGACTTGCTGGATAAGCAGGTCTTCTTAAGAGTGGTGGATAAGGTCTCTCAATGTTAAGAATGATGTCAACTTCATGACCAATAATTGCTCCCAGGGGTTCTTTGTCTGTAGCAAATGCTCCTCTGTGGTCATACAAAAGGGAAGAAAGTTCATTTTCTTGCTTATCAGTCAGATGAAGGCTTATTTCAGCCTCATTTAACTGTTCAGACTTGAATTTCTCTAACTCTAAGTTGACTGGTGATACTTTGTTTACTGTAATTTGTCTTTTAAAGGGTAAAAAGGCAAATTTCTGGCGCTTATTGTCTCCAATTGTAAAGTATCTGTCTTTGTTATTATGTAAATCTATCCCATACATGATTAAATAGTCATTTCCCAATAAAAAATGGGTACTAGAGCAATTTTCCATAACAACAAATTCAACTGTGATCCTTAAATTCCCATTTATGTGTGGGAATATGACATTGGTCTCAAAGATTCTTAATGCTTTCATTGGGTTACTTGCACTGTTGAATTTTATACCATCAATTGGTAACAATTGGTCTTCAAAATTTGGTACACAAGTCTTAAGAAAAGATTTTCCAACACAAGAGCAGAAGGCTCCTGGGTCAAGCAAAAGTTTGGTGGGTTTGTTGTCAATCACCACTTCTGTTATACAGGAGTTACCAGCTGTATAACCTTTTCCTCTGTTTGGTTTTGTCTTCATAAGTTGTGCATCTTGAACTTTTGATAAATCAACTTGACCATTGCTCAATTGTGGTAAGTGGGAATAAGATTCCATGATGTCAAAAGTGGCATTGATATTTTCTATATCTTTTGAAGATTCAGAAAATATGGATGACTTATCATCTGAATTGTCTTCAATTATGTCTTCTTTTTCAACATCTGGTTCCTTTTCAATGTCAATTTCATTGATTTTCCCCCTCTTTGGACATGTATTGGCTAAATGGGTGGTGCTTTGGCAAATATGGCATTTTCTGACTGTATCTGCAGATTTATATTTAATATTACTAGAATTTTCTTTGGGGTTTTTGTCCACAGAATCTTTCCAAGGTGTATTAAACCTTGTTTTAAGATTCACCCTACTAGAACCAATTTTGGTTCTGGTGGTTACTTCTTCTAGTATATTGATAATGTCCTCTGCTGAAGATTGTTCAGTAGTCCTGCTTTTGACAGCATGCTCTAAGTCACCTCCACATTGTCTCAGAATTTTTCTATGGATCATAAATTCTGACATGTCAGGATATAATGCTGTTAATCTGTCCTTTTGTTGGCAAAACCATGGTAAAGCTTTGTCTTTATCAGCATTAAATTTGGCAGATTCAAAGGCTGTTTCAACTTTAAACCTCCAAGCATCATTTGCCCATTTGTTGATGATTTGGGTTTTCCACCAAGTCCAACTCTGGTGTCCATGTGCTTGTCTTATTTTGATGTACCATCTGTGAGCTGATCTGGTAAACAAGGTGTTAAACCTGGCTGTTACCAATCTGTCTGGTAATTCAAAATCCTCTTTGATCATGTCAATACCTCTAATGAATTCCATATGGTCATAATCTCCTTCACCACTGAAGTGAGGCCATTCTTTAAGTTTTGGAACTTCTTTCAAGAGTGCTTGGCCCATTGATGGTTCCAAGTTATGAAAAGAAGTGGATAGTTCATTTTTTAATTGTGAATTATCAGGATCCAATACTTGTGGATTTGAAATTCTTGTGCCCTCATTTTGATTTAGAGGTGTAGACATTCTTGGTAAGGTGTTCAGTAATTGTTCAATGTCATTCATTTTACTGTTGCTTCACCTTTGGGAATTTCTGTGTTCATGTTGGAAGCTTTGTATTAAATTTATTACTTCAATTTTATATATGTCTTCTTTATGTGTAAGTTCTTGCCATAACTCTGTCTGTCTTGTATTATCAGCAGTGACTTGATTCAATTTCATTGATAATTTTGATACTTCTTCTTGTGAAGCATCAAAACACTTTTTCAAGGCAATGGTATATGTCTTTACTTCAGTAAATGAATTTGAAATGTCATCAAGGACTTTCTTGTTATCTGTCTTGATAATATTTATGGCTTGTTTAATTCTTGTTTCAATTATGTCATCAATATTTAATTTAGAATATTTATCTGTTAATTCTTTAATAATGGCAGATTGTTCATTTATTTTATTGTTAGAAGAATTATCATTATTGGAATTTTTAATTGTTCTCAAAACTTTTTCAAAACACATAAGTGTTTCATTAATTTGGCACAGACTCAGGTTGTTTGTTTTAATGTTGTTACAAATGGTGTCATTTTTATCAGAAAGATGTTTTTTCACGTCATTTATAGCATTATACAACTCTGGGATGGAATCAAATATGTCAGAAATCATTTCTGGAACCTTAATCTGGCTTCCTCCTTCTTCTGTAATTCCATCATGGTTCTGGCCATCTGAAATACATTTTCCATGGCATCCTGCTGAATCTTTGGGATTCTGTAGCCCTGGCTGTAAGGTTTTGGGGCTGGTGCCTTCCCTTTGCCCTTGTTTGGAGTTTGTGGCTGCTTTTTCACGTTGGAATTGCTGCTGCTGGCCACTGGGGCTGTTTTTGGCACTGGTTTGGCTGGTGGAGGGTTGTTTTTCCTCCATTCTAGTGTCAAAAGCATCATGTTTTTCTTCTCCATCAATGGATGCCATCCATTGAGCAATTTGCAAGTGTTGGGATGGCCCAAGAATTTCCTTACTGTCAGGTAAGAATTCATGCAGTTTTTCCACAGATCTGCCAGGATCTGGTACTCCTTGTACTGCAGTGCATTGTTGTAAGCTTTGTGGCTGGCTTTGTATATGTCCACTGAGGCTTCTTGTGGCGGTGTCAGCTCTTTTTGAAGGTAAAATGGTATTATCAGCTTCAGAATGACCCATTTTAGTTGTTTGGAAGTCATCAACTGACCCTTTTCCTTCTGTACCTGGTTGGCCTCTGCCATAATCACGTCTATTACCTTTTTGGGAGCTGCTTGAGGGGTTGTAGCTGGCTCCTGACCTGGTTGAAGGCATAATTATGGTTAAAAAGGCTTAAAATAGTATTTTTACGTCAAAAACTTACTATTGGCCAAATTTTTAGCTTTCTGAAGGGTATTACTTATGTCCAAGTTAATTAATTCAGAAGATATTGGTTCAGGTTGGTTATTTTGAGTCACAATAACAGTACTATTATGATCAGAATTAACAGTACTGGCAGGGATAATGCTGGTTACTGTTGAGGCTGTTTCAATGTTTTCTTGTCTTACCACGTTGTCAGACACTAAAATTAATGAAAAAGCCAATTAATTAAGTAAAAAAAGGTTATTTCAAAAAAGAAATAAAAATATAAGCCTCACTTATAATATGAAAAAAAAATTATTTTTTAAGGATTTTTTGGATTATAAGTATTTTTTATATGTTTTTAAATTTTTCAATATAAGAAAAAAGATTTAAAAAGAGTAAAAAAATATGTCACAGGTAAAATATCATGGCTGGGCCCCCAAATGTAAGGTGTGGATATGAAACTTTGATTAAAAATCAAGTACTTTTCCTGTCCTCAAAATTTGTATAAGGTAAAAATCAATTAAAAATAGTATGAAATATTTTTTCAAGAGAAAACACGCCAATTTTATTGTTTATAACTTTATTAGTATAAAACAATAATATTATAAAAATTTATTGTTTTACCAACAATAAAAATTTATCCAAAAAATACTCTACAAGAGATATTTTAAGGCTACAAAAGAAATTTCTTCAAGAGCAATTTCAATTGGAATTAATTGAGCAAAGAACTGCAAGCAATTAATTAAAGAACAAAGTCTTTAAAAAGAATATTAAAGAGAAAACACGCCCAAAAGTGACCAGAGTGAATTTGGAAACAAAGTGACAAAGTTAACAGTGATGAAAGATGCTTTAATTCACTTTTGGGGTGGTTCAGGGGTAAAAATGATTATAAGAGTTACAAACAATGATTATAATGATTTTTTCACGTGGTTAAAAGGATTAAAATGATTTAAAAGTGGTGGTTGGAATCTTTGATTGATTGGTTTAACAGTTTTAAACTAATTAATAAAAGGAAAAGATTCTAACATGAAGAGAAAAGTGGGGCAAAGAAGACATTCTTTTATAGCCATCAATTCTCTTACTCCAAAAGTAAAATTTACTCTTGTCAGTCGTGAAAAACAGTCTGACAACAGAAAAGCCAATTATGGCATCATTGAACCCTGGTTTAGACCAAAAAGGGCTGGTTTAAGCCATTTTTAGCCATTTTTAGCCATTTTAGACCCTTAAATCAGCCATTACTATAGCAATACCAGGCCTAGAGCCTTCAAAACACGTCAGAATGTGTGTCAGAGGCGTAGAAACCAGTTAAAACTGTTTTTATTATGATTGTTTTATCTTAAGGGTAGTTTTACCTTCTTGGCAACAGCTAAAACTACCCCAGTTGGTATCAAAACCTCATCATCAATTGAGTCCACAGACCCTGTAACTCAATTCCAGGCCAAAAGTGATGAACTTTTGCGTGAATTTTGACATCCCACGCCTGTCAGCAAGGATTTTGGGGGTCTAGCTCCCCCTTAGAGCTGGAGTTCCTTTGCCCCCCCAAATTTAATCTTTCCAATTTATTTTTTCTTTAATTCCTCATCATGTATTATACTTATAATTTACACATGTAATTCAATTCAATTGTACAGTTCAATACAGTAATAATTGACACCTCATATGTAAATCAAAGTTCACTTATGTAATACATGCGCACATTTTGACATTTCAATTGAATTCAATTGAAAATACTTTAATTCCTCATAACTTCTAAACTAAACACAACACCTCAATTTTAACACAAAAATTGATGGTTAACACCACATGTGGTGTTCATTAAATTAAGGTTTTGAGGATTTTCAACTTTTGTATTGAAAATACTAAAAGCTTAATTTAAGCTTATTTAGAGTTGAGTTACAAAAATTTCACTCAGAGGTGACCCCACCTGATTTTTTATGAGGAATCCAATGGTGAAATAAAATTTATATGTTTATTTATTGGAAAAAAAGTTATAATAAATTTTATTTAACTTTTTTCCAAATTTATTTATTTTTTCACAATTTTGTTAAAATTTCATTTTTACTTAAATTTTTCAAGTATAAATGTAATTTTATATTTACAAAATTTAAAGTAATTTTATTTTTAAATTATAATTAATTTTTTATTTTTAATATAATTTTATATTTATATTTTTTATTTTTATTTTAATAATATAAATAAATTTATTTTATTTATATTAATATGTTATTTTTTATATTTGTGGTCTTTTGGGTATATGAAATTACCTCTAAGGCTCACAAAAGATATGAAAGACTTGAATCCTTGGACTTATGGCATAGTTAATTTTTTAAATAGAAATAATTACAAACTAATACTAACTTTTTTCAAGCCATCTGGTCATTGATTATCTTTTACACAGCTCAAGTTTGATTTTGATTTTTCCAAAAAAGAAGGCATAATAATTTTTTTTTCAAGAACATAAACCTGTCTTCATCAAGAAAACAAATCCCTAAAATAATTGAATGAAAATACAGAAATAACTCATTTTGGATTCTCCTTTCAGATCAAAAAGAAATTATACCAAATTGGAAAAAAATCCAACATTTGAAACAAAATGAGATTGATTCCAAATTTAGTGGGAAGAAACAACAAAATTCATAATAATTCAAGAGACTTAGTAAAAAAAGCTTTGAATAGTTTTATTTCATTAAAATAAAAGATTTCTTATGCCACCTATTCATCTTTATTTCATAAGAAAATACACATATTCCCCATTTGAGGATGAACGTTTTCTGTTCTAAATTTTTCTTTTTCTGAACAATTTCCAATATATATTGCATTTAAAAAAATTATTCAAAAGAAATGAATATTTCACACACAATATTCAGCTTGATTTTAAGCACTATTTATGATCTATTACAAAAATTCATTTATTGTGAGACCAGTTCAAATTTAGTGGCTTGATTTTCTCACAGATGTTCAAATGGGGACTTAAACCTTCAGGTTCCATTATATTTTGTAAAGCAGGTGGGATTTTATATTAATATAAATTAATCCATTGGTGTCCAATGTATTCTAATACATTGTGTAATATCACAAAATTTATCACCCACTGAACAAAATATTGAACCTCTTCTTTATTTGAAATTGGATTTTTCATCTCCCTCAAATACAACCACCTTCCCTTTAAAAAACCAATAGAATGTTCAATATGTACTTGTGACCTAGCCAAACATAGATTTGAATTTTGGTGTCTTTAAAATGGGAATATTTACATTTATATTCTGGTATGATCAATTGTGAGATTCCATATGCTTAATATTGAAGGAAGTACTGATTTTTGTAATAAATTCCCATGGAGTATTGGAAATCCACATGATTTGATATACATTGGAGTCATGAAGTGAGCCTGAACATCCAACATTAAGTCCAATAAAGTGGTTATTGACATCAAAAACTAACTGAATCAACATGGAATAGCTAAATATCTTGAATCAGCTTGTGTAAATAAATTCTTAAGAAATTCTGTAAAACAACTTTTATTTCAGTCAAAGTATCCCTCCCCATCTTGTGAAGGGCTTTCAGACAAAGTTATTAGACTCCCATAAATGAATCCAATGCATCAAGGGAATCCCTATGCTCTCATTAATGTGGAAATCTCTTTTAGCGTTTGAGAATTGGGCCAAGCTATACAATCCTTTTCAAAATTCACCAAAGACTTTATGATCCTCTGAGTATAAAGTAAAATTTCCCAATTAATAACACCAAATAGCTTCCCAAGCATACTCAATGATTCCCCATTGCTATTGGGTCCCAATAAGTACAATGCTACAGCCAGTTGCATAGATGGCTCCTGCTGCTTTTATCTTGATGAATTTTTAAAGGCTTAATGATCTTGAATCATAAGTAAAAACAAATGGAATTATTAATGTTTATTATGGCATAGCTATCAATGTTTCACTGGATAAGTTGACCGAATCTCCTGAGGTATATATATAGGCTGAGGGGATCAATTTTTGGGGCCTAAGATATCTTTGTGATTTGAGATGTTGTAACAGTGAAATGTGATTTTCTAGGTCATATTTTGAATCAGATTGAATTGGAACTACATACTTCAAATAATTGAATTAACAAATTAATGGTATTATTGTTGAAGTCTTTGGATTTGAGATGGATACAACATGAGGGTGATATACTGAAATGTTATAAAATGATCTTTCTGAAGTTCTGAAAGCTAAATATCAATCTCATTATTCAATAGAGGATTTTTTATGAAAGAAAAAATGTACTTAATGCATTTTTGGATGTATTTGTAGAGATAATGCTGGGGTTTGAGGTGTGGAAACTCAGGATTTTTCCCTAAAAATATGGGATTTTTTATGTTTAAAATACCATCAATCTAGGTGTTTAGGATTTCTAAAATCCCATATATTGAGTTTAGGATTTGAGGAAAAAACTCTTAAGATTAATAACTCAGGATTTC
The DNA here is from genome assembly GCA_023105745.1 of Austropuccinia psidii. Lineage (NCBI taxonomy): Eukaryota > Fungi > Basidiomycota > Pucciniomycetes > Pucciniales > Sphaerophragmiaceae > Austropuccinia > Austropuccinia psidii. The sequence continues at coordinate 19,989,071 of JALGQZ010000014.1, read as the reverse complement.
TTACATTTTACACCCCTTATTATAATGAACTATGAATTATATCTTATTCAAATTTGTGGCCTTTTGGTTATAGTAGAATACCTCTAAAGGTCACATTTCCTCTTCCTAAAAAATATTATCAGGTTGCAATAAATCTATGTCCAGTGTGTCTTAATCTTCTGGGAAGTTTGGTAGCCTCAGGTATTTCTTTTTCTGATAACAATTTATACTTCCAAAAAGGATAACTATATCTTTAAAGTTACTCTCTTGCTTTCTTTGTGAACTTTAGTAATTCTATTAGTACTGTATGTCTCAACAGGTGGTATTTCAGGGGAGCTTTATTCCTTAAGGGGAATTTTTCCAAATCACCAGATTTTCAAGGTTTTATTGAGCTTTCTGCAAATGTGGGATGCTGTCTGCTAAGTTCTTCATAAAGTTTAAACTCTAAAGCATTCCCTGCATGCATTGCTTGAATGAAAAAATTTACTGCAAAGGTTTCTTTCATCTTTTTACATCCTTTGATTCTATTCAAGTTTGTAGAGGACAAAATTACTAGGTCCCCCACTTTGAAGCATGAAGCATTATGTGGCTTATCCCATTTTTCTTTGGAATATTCAAATTAATCCTCCATTAATATTACTGGCTGTTTTTTAGCTCTGTCAAGCATTCCCTGAAGTAACCAGCTGTGAAATAAACTTAGTTCCATCCTTTTTCTAAAAAATGAGTATTCTGGTTAGAACTGTAATGAACAGATTTTTCATATGCTAGCTCTAGTACAGGTAAGAGAATACATCAATAATGGGTAAATAAATTAAAATATTTGTACTCTAATCCATATGAAAAATTATTTTGAAAATATTTTCTAAGGCTTTTATAATTATTCCAGCTAAGCCATAGGTGTTTGGGTGGTAATATGTAGAGAAGGAGAGTTTGGCCCCAAATAGCTTGTGAATATTTTCGCATATTACTGAATTGGATTTGGAGCTTCTATCACTAATTATTTTGGTTAATATACCAGTCCAAGACACTACTCTGCTACATATGAGAAGATCTTTGTCCATGGCTTTATCATCCTTGTAGCCTGGTAGAAATACTGGGTTCTTGCTGAATTTCTCAACAATCACTAGGCAGAAATACAATATTCTTTCAAATCCTGGTGGTAGGCCAGTTACCTAATTCATATGTACAATTTCCCAAGTTCTACTGGGTTCTTGGATTTTTATCATATTTCCAAGTATTTGCCCAGCAGATTTATTGTCTTTTTTTCCATCTCTAAGGGGTTTCACAGTATTATATAACATATTTTTACCACATTGGCCACCATATGAAGGTATTGAACCTTTCTCTTTTTCTGTATTCATGCAGCTCCCCTGAGAAGGGGCTATAATGGCACTCTTTTGATACAAGATTAATTAAATAGCTATAAACAACCATCATAATACAGTTGTGGTTTTTTCTATGGTAGATGATGCCATAAAGTAGGTGAAATATTTCTTCAATAATATTCTTTCCATATATTATCCAAAGAATTTTTTAAAGAATTATTTTCAGAATCTTCAGAAATAAATTGGAATAAAATTCTACAATTACTTTCCTGAACTTATATACTCCTTACTTATCCAAAGAAGGTGATGTTGAAGTAGTTAAAAGATTTTCCTTCTCTTGGTTTTTTTGGTAAGATTCTTATAGAGAATAGTTGGTATTATCAATGTTATTTGGTAATGAACCTCTGCTCAATCCATCTATTTTTTGAATCTTTCCATTTTTGTGTACAGTGGCCATATTGTCTGTGTATTTTTGTATGGATATCAACTATCTATACATACTTCTATTGGGTTTATTCTTTTTAAGAAATGAGTTCACACCTGTAAAACCTCTTATTACTCTAAAGAAACATCCCTCAAGGATGTAATTAATTTTTTACAAGGCCCAAGTAAGGCCTAGAAACTCATTTTAGCTTGAAAGATTTCTGGATTCAGTTTGTTTAATCTCCCTAGATATGAAACATATGATTCCTTTAACATGATTTAGTTACTGATTTTGACTGAGTGAATTGAAGCTCCTATCCCAACTCCTGATACATAAATATAAATAATAAAGGTGAGCTACAAATATGGCACTGGTATTAGCAGGGAAGTGGTCAAGGGTTTTTAAGGGATTTGAATGTTTTTACTCTATCAAAAGTCATTTCAAAAGCTGTATCTTTGTTGCACATTTTTTAGAGAGGTCTTGAAATTGATGCAAAGTCTTTGTCAGCCTGTGACTCAAAACCAAAGCACAAGCATGTCAGCCAAATACCAAAAACCAATGGCAAAGCCAAGATACCACCAAAACATGTAAATGAGCCAAATAAAATCAAAAGTTATAAAAAGAAGGAGGAAACTAACCTCCTTCAAAATATAAAAGTCCTATTATCATAGGACAAAGAATAACAAAGTAATTCCTGCTCAAAGTTGATGCCAAGCATAAACCTTAGTTTTCACCTCTCATCTGAAATACAGAGGAAGATGCTGAACCCAAGCAAATGGGTATTAAAATTGAAGCTCTAAGTCAGGGCTATCCAATGGTACTAGCCAAACTGAGCTTGCATCAGAATTAAAGGAGTTATGGCCAAAATAAGGTCAAATAAGGGTGAATAAAATATTCACCTCTCATCTAGCTTATACAGTTTTAGTGTGAGATACTTGAAGTGGGGTCCTTTTGAAAAGGGAACAATAAGGGCTATCTGATTGTTCCTTTCATTTCTCTATATCTCATTTAGAACAAAAGTTATGGAGGAAATAAGCTCCATGCAGATATTGAGAAAATCATGTGTCTGAATAACCAAACTTGCACATGGAATAGATTTGGCATATTTAATGTGACCCATATCAAATGAGGTACCATTGTGCAGATCCCATCCAGGGATACACAATGAATCAGCTTTGAGCTCAATATCACAAAAACTGACAAAGGCATAGAAGTGTTAACGTTAAAATCCCACAATTGGGCCAATACACCTTTACTGTGGGATAATGTCCCACAACTATGATTATGAGGTTTCAAACAGACAAATAATCATGTTTATACTTCAATAAAATATAGTTCATTCAATACTGGGGTCCCATACCGGTTCCGTACAGCATCCTATGTGTCATACACATCAGAAGAGGGCTGTGTGATCCCTAGATGAAAATTTTCACCCTGTATTGGTGAAAACTGCCCAGATGTGGTTTCAAAACCACCTCTGAGCCCAATACAGTGTATAAAGTCTTTGTGGAAATCACAAGCCAGTGCTCAAAAGTGAAAAACTCTTCACTTCCTCTACATGGATGGTCTAGAGGGCCATTCCACCCCATTTTAGGATAAAAGGAAGCCTTTTCTCCACCAGGAAAGGTTTCCTCATCCTTCTCTCAAATTCCTACATAGTAAAGCTGTCCAAAACAGTTATACTCTTGCAAAGAGCCAGGTATAATTATTAATATAATCATTTTAGTCTTTTATTATAATAATATAATTGATAAAGCTTCACCCAGGGCTTTCAACAGTGCTCACCACCACTAAACCTCTTTTAGTAAAGCCCTTGTATTTTAATTAAAACCTTCTTTTATCTTTTTCATCCGTGTCACAGTCATAGTCTAGGTTGTAAATAATCTTATTATTACCTTTTCATAAAATCAGCCTGACAGTCTTTATTATGCTATCTGTAATAGAAAGAAAATCCTATAAATGATTTGTTTTCTTTCTTGTTTTGAGGCATAGGTTGCAACAAGACTACTTCAGATTGATTTTTTTCTATTCCAAGGGACAAGCCAGATACTAAATGTTTCAGGTCTTTCAGCTCCTTGAAGCCAGAGTAAAATTTCTTCAAGGGAATTCCCATGTTTCCTGATAGAATCTTTCCCAGAACTCTGGGTAATTTAGCTATGTATTATTCCCAAGTCCTAAATAATGCAAAAGTTTCATCAATCTATATGATCAGCAATCCTTGAGAAAGCTATTCTGGGAGAATTGTATTCATATTTTTTAAAGGGAAAAGGTAAATCTTTGATACCAAGAGGAACTCTGAAGAATTCCTATTCCCCCCAATTAAAAATAATTCTCAGATATTATCTTGCTCTTTGTGTTACAACATTTTTGCAGAATACCTTCAAGGAATCCATAGTGCTTATATACACACCATGAGCAAAGTGGCTATACCTGACAGAAGGCATTGCATTTGAAATTTGAAATTGGAGATAGACTGGAATGAGATTTAGAAATAGAAGTTTTGGAAGAAATTCAAGCCACAAATGCATGTCACACTTTATTAATTCAAGTGATTCACTATCAATGCTTTGTTGTGCCTTTTAAATTTTAATAGATTAAAAATATATGATGAAAATCATTATTTATATTTCCCCCTTTTTTCAAGATTTCTTATTAATTTATATTATTTAATTTAAAATTGACTCTTACTTTTTAGTCTTATATATTTCTAAATATATATCTCAGCTTCAATATGAATTCTCCTTCAAGATGACATATGGGAACCAAGAGATGAAAAATACTGAAATCAGAACCCTTCAAACTTCAAATAAATCTCCAATTAATGCTTAAATACCTTGAAGATTTTGAGACTTTAATCACATATGCATATTAGAAAAGTATATACTACCATTTTCCAGTTTTCTATAATTAAAAGATGTATTTTGTGGGAAATCATAATCCTTATCTTGGCTCTCTCTTCAAAGTAAGATTCTGATAAAAATTGAAACAATCTGTCAAACTTTATGGCAAAAATCAATTTCAAAGGGAAGCCTTCAAAAGTGTAGTATTTATTGAAAGATACTAGGCCCTATTTCAGCACATAAAATTCTTGAGAGAAGTTTTTCACACCTAAAAATAGATAATATAAATATTCAAAGTGTAATATTGGATTTGAGTTTTAAAATTGAGAGCCTCTTTATTATACAGCTCCATGGTGTAAACTAAGAATTATTCCAATCCTCATATGAAAAAAATTGTCAATTAAAGAACTTCAAATATTCATAACAATGAGAAAATTCATTTTTCGCATTTTTTAGAGCATTTAATTTTTTTCTTTCTGAATACCAACTAAGCTCAACTCTGTATATTAATGTTAGGAAATAATTAATCATGATTTCACCATTTTTATATGATGAACTACTTGAATATGTGAAAAATGAAGATAATTTGGGTTGTTGTTTGAAGAAAATTAGGGTAGGGACTTTATCAAGAAATGAAATAAATATGAACTACAGAGACTGTTTATGTGAAATTTGAGGAAATTCAATCTCAATGTATCAAAATGGTGTAAGATCAATTTGATCAATTATGTGATCATTTCAACACATTATATATATATATATAGATTGCTATTCAATGCATTTTTTTGATTATTTTTTCTGTATTCTATAGGCTCTTGAGATTTTAACTTCGATTTTCCCAATATTGAACCTGTTCTTGGATTTTTCAGGATATATGGAGACCTCTCTATGCACTGAAAAACTTAAAATTCCATTTGAACTTGGTAGGTTAATAACATTAATTATTGGAAAGTATATCTTTGGCTTAATCAACACCAAAAAATTGATACCTAAGAGAATCAAAACTAATTCAGAAAATAATTTTCTCATTTATCTACAATAAGATTTTGTCAAAGGTTTGGGTCATACTTTAATATACCTCTATCAATAATTTATTATAAGATAATAACAAATTACAAAAGAAATTTAGAATAATTAAGAACTTCATATCAAAGAATAGATAAAAAAATTCAATCAGTTATTTTGACATATCAAAGCAACATATCTGGTATAAATTGGTTCTATTTGGAAATTTATTTTTCAAAAGATATCTATAAAGTATCTTGTGGTTTTGTTAATTTGGTGTTACTCTGGTAAGTTTATAAAGCCTAAAATCATGTTAAGTTGAGAATAAGAAGAATTTTATGAAGCTTAGCTGAAAATATTATATAATAATGTCTTTAAAGTGTTCTTACAATATCATATGAGAATATTACTTGTTTTTATTTGATATTTGTACTTAATAAAAAGTGTAACAGCATGTATTGAAGTATCATTAAGTAAAGGGAGCCCACATTAATAATCCAGAACCTTTTTTGAATTAATCTTGAAGTGGAACAAATATCATTTCCGAGCCGTGTCTACTCAGAATCAAAACATGGTCTGAACCATGTTTCAATTATTCAATCTTCATTATTGAGAAATGACCAAGGAATTTAAATATTTAGTATTCTTGATGGGAATCTGTGAAGAGTTTTTGATCAGAAATTTTCAGATCCATGAATGAATTTTCTTCACAAGCAGTTGAATAAATTATTAAATATATTATTTGATTGATGAGACTATGGTAAATATTTTAAAATATATCCACTTGAAAATTGAATAAAATACTGTTTCAACTTTCATAAATTGAAACAATATAGCTCATATTAATCCTAAAAATATTTGAACATGATCTGAGGGGAAACAAACTTTTTGAGATTTTGTTTCGATAATACTATTATTTACAGCAAAATAGCATTCAGAGACTTGGTGAAATTGTCTTGATTACTGAAATAAAGAAGAATATATCAATTCTTGATTATTTTTAGTGGCACTATATTGAGTCCATATACTCCTATTGCTCTTTACTACAGTTTATTGAAAAATAACTATTATTTAACTATATTTTTGAAAGAGGAAACAGAAACACAAAACCCAAAAAAAACTTCCTAAAAAGTGTTTTCTCAACAAATACTACATGCAAACTGATAGGGCTACCTCAAAAAAGGAAGGATAAAAAAACTTATGAGAGGTGCACTGAATTTCATTTCATTATTAATATAAAGCTTTTTTTATATTATTTTTGAGAAAATAAGTGGAAAGAACTTCCTTTCTACTACTCTAAATTTTTCTTATTGTTTTCTTTCACTTCATTGAGTCTTATTATCAATGTTTTATGGTAAAATACTATATTTTTTTTATTAATTTTTCTTTTTCTTTCTTTTTAATTTTACTGAGCTTATCATTAAATTTGCAAACTGTTTTCCATTTAATTGTATTTTATGTTTTTCAATTGAAATTAGAGGATCAGGAAGTTACAAGGTCTTCTACTGTAAAGTTATTTACAGGTGTTAAGTCTTTTACAGTAGAGACCCTGTAATAGCTGCTTATGTAATATTGTCGGCAATTAGCCACAATGTTTACAGTGACTGCTATTACAGCCCCTGTACTGTAATTTTTATTGAAATTTCTTGATTCATTCCAGTAGAGGGGGGATTAATGCATAGAGCCCACTATTTATCTATTTAATTGAGAAATAAAACCTTCAAACAAGCCAGAATAAGTTATTTAATATTTGAAATCGATAAATGTTGGCGTTAATGATGAATATTGATAAATTCTCTTAATAATGCAAGGGAATGAGAAAATCAAAAAAATAAGAATAAGACTCAAGCTTTAGGAATGATAATCAATAAAGAAAAACATATAAGTTTTTTTGTATATTTGGGGAAAATTTTTATTCAAAAAAAATCAAACCCTTTTTACATGTTCCTTATAAGGTTTTAGAGAATTAAAAATATAAGAAAACAATTTTTTGTCAATAAAGCTTCTTTTAAATATGCTTCAGTTGAAGAAATCTGATTTTGAAATTTGTGAGCCATTTTTGAAGAAGGAATGAAAGATAATATTGCTAAAAAGTAATAATAATTCACAATTCAAAACAGAAAAAAGGTTTATTCATTTTCAAAATGAGTATTCAATGTTTTTGGCCTTCAAAAAAACTAGAATCATTGAAATTGAAGATAGATGTTCAAGTTCAATTTCTCATCTTGAAGAATATTATTTTGAAGTTGAAAATATAAATGGAAGCAGTTTTTGTATACTACATTATATACTTACTCCATCCAGTTGAAAAAAGGAATAAAATCATTTAAATTCTGTAATATTCCAATGGCTTGGAAGAACTTGGAATACTAACAAACATTCACATTCTGTGTTCAACCTAGCTCAAAGGAAGGGTGTTGGATTATTCCACCGTTGAACGGTGCCTTTTGTTCTGAATCAAATGTTTCATTTGATTATTTGTACTTTTCATCGAACAAAAGTAAAAATACTTTTGTGTGTTTTCTTATTGTACATGTTTTACTAAAAAGCACTGTACTCTTTAATATTTAAAGAGACAGTCCTTCGTTGTAACTAACGATATGCAAAATAATAATGAAAAATAATAATAAATTATTCTAATTGTTGTCGTCGCTTTGTTATCGTATCCTTAACACATTATCAGTACCAATTGTTCAGCAATTGGCACCAATTTTCATTTAAAAGTACAAATCAAAAAAATATAGTGGCTGCTAGAACCCAGAGGAGAAACCTACTGGCTGAATCACAGCAAATAATCATTCTTTTATTATTATTCATCATCTTAATGCAGGGGAGCAAATCCTACTGGTTGTCGTATTGCAGGGGAGCAAATCCTACTGGTTTTCTTATTGCAGGGGAGTAAATCCTACTGGTCATCTTATTTCAGGGGAGAAAAGTCCTACTGGTCATCGTAAATTTCAGGGGAGGAAAGTCCTACTGGTTGTCATAAATTTCAGGGGAAGAAGAAGCCTACTGGTTGTCGTAAATTTCAGGGGAAGAAGAAGCCCACTGTTCATCGTAAATTACAGGGGAAGAAAAGCCTACTGGTCATCAAAAATTGCAGGGGAGAACGTCCTACTGGTCATCTTATATCATTTACATATTCGGGCAAAAGTATCCTACTGGTTAATATGTCATCAAATATCATAGTCAATCGTCTATTATTGAATCCAGCTAACCTCATTGCACAATTTGATGAGGATGAGCCTTCAATAGCATTCTAAGGATCCACCATCAACAGTGAGGGGGCGTGTTGGAGTATTCCACCGTTGAACGGTGCCTTTTGTTCTGAATCAAATGTTTGATTTGATTATTTGTACTTTTCATCGAACAAAAGTAAAAATACTTTTGTGTGTTTTCTTATTGTACATGTTTTACTAAAAAGCACTGTACTCTTTAATATTTAAAGAGACAGTCCTTTGTTGTAACTAACAATATGAAAAATAATAATAAAGTATTCTAATTGTCGTTGTTGCTTTGTTATCGTATCCTTAACTCTTTGTTATTGTATCCTTAACAAAGGGTCCCAGATCCTTATAAAATGTGTCCAAGATAATTTCCAAATGCAACACTTGCTGTCGGGTGTTGCAAATTTTATCATGGTGACACTTCTTGAAATCCTTCAGTGAGGAAGATTTGGAGTTATTTTATGGGGCACCTGTTTGGAAAATGGTGGGTATTTAAAGCTCTAAAATTCACAAAAGTTCTGTATTTTATATTGTGAAATGCCAGTATGACTGGTGGAGTTATTTCTACTTCCTCATTGTGGCAAACTTCTATTATAACTCCAAGCTCCAAGAGTTTTTCAATATTTAAATCAAAGGCTTTCTGGGTATTCAGGCCTTTCAATACTTAGGATAATATCAGCCTTATGACCAACAATGGCAACTAATGGTTCTTTATCTTGCAAAAAGGCCTCTCTGTGGTCACTTAGAGCAATGGAAAGTTGTTTCTCTGTATATAACTAAGATTAAGGCTAAGTTAAGCTTTGTTCATCTTTTCTGAGTTAAAATTTTCTAATTCTAAGTTTATTGGTGATAGTTTCTTCACTGTAGTTTGTCTTTTAAAAGGTAAAAAGGTAAATTGTTGATTCTTATTTTCACCAATAGGAAGCCTTTGTTGTGTAAGTCTATGCAGTACATTATTGAATAACAATTTCCCAATATTAAATGGGCACTTGAGCAATTTCCCATAGCACCAAATTCAACAGTTATTCCTAGCTTATTATTTATATGTGTAAATATGACAGTGGCTTCAGATATTGCCAATGTGTGAGTTGTATTTCTGCCACTATTGAGTTTAACTCCATAAGTAGAAAGAAATTGAAATTTCAAATTTGGTACACAAGTATTGAGAATCTGCTTTAGCAACACAAGAGAAGAAGGCTCCTGGGTGAAGTAAAATCCTGGTGTATTTATCATCAATTACCACTTCTGTTATACAATAGGTTACAGCTGTATAACTTTTTTACTTTTTGTCTTTGGTCTTAATAAGCTGTAAATCTTGAGCTTTTGACAAATCAAGTTGATGCCAACTCAGTTTTAGTAGGTGGGAGTAAGATTCCATGATTCCAAATGTAGCACAATTATTTTTTATATCTTTGGAAGATTAAGAAAATATTGATTATTTATCATTTGAGCTTTTTCAGTGATATCATCTCTTACTACATTAGGTTCCTTTTCAATATTAATTGAATTAATTTTCCCTCTTTTTTAACATTTATTTTTTAAATGTGTGGTACTTTGGAAGATGTGGCAATTTCTGACTGTCTATTCAGATTTTTCTTCATATTACTAGAATTTCCTTTAAAGGTTTTGTCCACAGAATCTTTCCAAGTTTTTGTAAACTTTCATTTAAGATCCAGCCTACTAGAAACAGTTTTTTTCCAGTGGTTTCTTCCTCTAATAGATTTATAATACATTTTTCTGAGTATTTTTCAGTAGTCATTCTTTTTACATAATTCTCCAAATCTCCTCCACATTGTCTCAGAATCTTTCTATGAAACATAAACTCTGAAATTTGAGGATCTGATACTTTCATTCTGCATTTTTTTGGAAAGACCATGGAAAAACTCAGTTTCTGTCAGCATGAGGCTTTTCAGACTCAAAAGCTGTTTCAAATTCCAAGCTCCAAGAATCATTGGCAAATTTATTCACAATATGGTTTTTCTGCCAATTCCAGATTTGTTGTTCATGTGCTTGCCTTATTTTAATATACCATCTTTGGGGTGATCTGGTTGAAAAAGTCTTTAATTTTTCTGTTACCAATCTGTCTGTTGATACAAAGTCTTCTTTGATCATATAAATACCTCTTATAAATTCCATATGGTAATATTCTCTTTCATAGCTGAAGTGAGGGCATTCTTTAAGCTTTGGCACCTCTTTCAAAAGTGCTTGGTTCATTTATGGATTCAGGGTATGGAAGGAAGCTCAAAATTCAGTTTCTACTTGGGAATTTACTACATCCAATACTTGTGATTTAGAATTTCCCCTGTACTCATTTTGATTTAGAGCTGTAGGCATTGTTATAAAGGTGTGTATTAGTTGCTTAATCTCACTTACTTTACTGCTTTCACAACCTGTGGAGCCTATGTCTCCATTTTGAAGACTTTTTATTGAATTAATTAACTCAATTTTGTACATATCTTTCTCAAATTTCATTAATTTCCAAAATTTCACTTGTCTGGTACTTTCAAAAATTACCTTGTTTAATTTAAAATTTCATTTTTATAATTCTTCTTGTGTATTATCAAAAATATTTTTTGAAGAAGTTGTATTTGCCTTTACTTCAGAAAATGATTGATTTTGTCATATCAGAAAGAATATTTTCATTATCTTACTTTATTATCCTCAGGGATATTCATATTATTTTCTCATTCATGTTACCAACATTTAATTTAGAATAATTTTTGTTAATTATTTGATAATAACAGATTGTGCATTTTGCTTTCTTGAAAATAAATCATTACTCTTTGATTCTTCAATTTTTCTTAAATATTTCTCAAAATATGTTTATTCTTCTTTTATTTGGATATTATTTGTCTTAAGATTGTTACCAATTCTTGAACATTCATCAAAAATACCACTTTTTAGGTCATTTATGGCTATGTACAAAGGTGGAATTCCATCCAAAAACCTAGAAATACTTTCTTGTATTTCAGTCTGGCTTACTTCCTTTTCTTAATTTTCATGATAGCTCTGGCCATATGAAACATATTTTGCATGACCTCCTGTTTAATATTAGGGATTCTGTATGGTTTGGTTGCTGTTTTTCATGTTGGAATTTCTGCTGCTTGCCACTGTAGTAGGATTTGGCACTTTTTTGTGTGGCTATGGGTTTTTTTCTCCCTCCTGAAATCAAAATCATATTAATCTTATTTTCAACCAATCTATTTTATCTAATAAACAAATTGAAAGTGTTTGTATGAGCCAGAAATTTCCTCACATTCAGGTAAGAGTTGATGAAGTTTTTCCAAAAATATGCTAGAATCTGATACTAATTGTGTTGGAGTGCATTTTGTTTTTCTTTCTCGATAGCTTTAGAAATTTATTCTGAGGTTTCTGGTGGGTTTTTCAGCTATTTTCAAAGGTAAAGCAGTTTTATCAGCTTCAGAATAGCATAATTTGTCAGCTTTTGGTCCCTTTGTTGAATTTTCCCTTCTTTACCTTATTCTATTATTCCATTATGATTTCTATAGCCTTTTTGAGAGCTTATTGAGGGGTGATTCTCCTCATGATATAGTTGAAGCTATATCTATGAGTAAAGAGCTAAGAAAAATTTGTTTTATGTCAAAAAAATTTACTATTTTCCAAATTTCTAGTTTTTCAGAGTGTCTTACTTATTTCCAAAATTATTAACTCTGAAAAGATTGGTTCTGCATGATTATTCTTATTTATGATAGCTGTGCTATCATCCTCAGAATTGAAATTACTTGTATGGATAACTCTGGTTATTGTTCATGCTGGTCAATTTTTTCTTGTCTTTCCACAGGTCAGCCACTAAAATGAAGTAGTAAACCAAATTTCTTGAGTAAAAAGAGAAATTTTTCAAATGGAAATGAAAAATAATTCCTTTGTTATATTATAAAAAATTCTTTTTTTATTCATTTATTAAATTATAAGTATTTTTTATGTATTTTTTATGTATTTTTAATTTTTCCAAGATAAGAAAAGATTTTAAAAAGGGTAAAAAATAATTTCATAGTTAAAATTAACAGCTGAACCCTGAAAATTGAGGTATGGATATTAAACTTTGTTTAAAAAATCAAGTATGTTTCCTGTAATCAAAATCTTTCTAAGTTAAAGTTATGGAGAAGTAGTAATTCAAAGTGTTTTGCAGGCAAAAAACACCATAATTTTTGTTTTGAACTTTCATTAGTATAAAAATATAATATTATAAATATTCATTGCTTTACCAACAATAAGATTATCCAAAAATACTTTCTTATAGATGATTTAAATTGGAATTAATTGATCAATGTACTGAAAGAAATTGATAAGTGAGAAGAGTCTCTAAAAATAAATATCAAAGATAAAAAGACTTAAAATTTACAAAAGTGAATTTGGAAACAAAGTGAAAAAGCTTACATATACAGTGACAAAAAATTCTTTGATTCAATTTGTGGGGGTTCAAGAGTAAAAATGATTGCAATGATTTTTCATGTAGCCAAAAGTTTTGAAATGATTTAAGAATAGTTTTTGAAATATTTCATTTATTGATTTAGAATTTTCAAACTAATCATGAAAGGAAAAGATTCCAACATGAAAACACAAGATAGGGCAAAGAAGAAATTCTTTTATAGCCACAATTTTTCTTCCTGAATAATTAAAATTTACTTGAGCTATTTTTGAGAAAATGATTGGTAAAATTAAAGTAATTTATGGTATCATTAACCCTTTTTTATACCAAAAAAAGCCATTTTTAAGTCATTTTTGGCTATTTTCAGCTCTTTTAGTCATAGAAGCCAGTCTTTACCATAGTAATAGCTGGTTAAAAGCTTCCAAAAGATATCATAATGTGTGTAAGGACCCTTTGGTGAGGCTTATTTTAACATCTTGTAAACAGTTAAAATTGGCCTGGTTTTTATCAAAACTTCATTATTGATTGATTCATAGACCCTGTAAATCAATACAAGACCAAAAGTAATGAGATTTTGTGAGAAATTTTACCTCCTAACATTGTCAGGAAGGAATTTTGGGGATCCTGGAACCTTTCTATACAATGTTTCTCATCCCCAAAAAATTTAAACTTTCCCAACTTATTTTTTCTTAAATTTCTCATCATGTATTATACTTAAAAATTCAGATATAGAATTCAATTGTAAAATTACAGCACACAACTGTAATTTTTAATTTCTAATATCTAATTTGAAGTTTTATTCTGTAATAACCATGCATATTTTAACATTTCAATTGAAAATAATTCAATTCCTCATAGCTTCTACATTACACACCATAACTCAATTTTAACACAAAACGTTAATGGTAAGACCTCTTTTGATGTGAATTAAATTAATTTTTTTGGATTTTAATACAGAAAATAAGTGAAATTAATTAAGTTATTTGGAGCTGAGCTACAGAAATTCCACTCAGAGGTTACCCTACCTGAAATTTCATGTATAATCAAATGCTATAGTAATTTTCATATGTTTATTTATTATGAAAAATTCCATCATAATTTTTATTAAATTTTTCCTAAAAATTATTTTCTTGTAAAAACCTTTTGTTGAAAATGTATATTCAATTCATTCTTTCACAGAATTTGTAAATTTTTCTATATTTGTATAATAAATATTTTGGATGGAAATATTTATATTTTTTTTCATTATTAATCATATTCAAATTGATTGTCTTTAGGTTATATTAAAAAACTTCCAAGGCTCATAGTATTCCCCTGGTTCTTTGTGATTTCTCAATGCTTAATTACTCATGTTAGAAATAGAAATAATTGGAAAATTTGAAGCCTAACAATAGAGGAAAATGTGGGGGTGATTCATCATTTATGGGCCATGGTAACTCATATGAAAGATTTTGGATATCTGTTCAATATTGGTGAGTCTACTACTTAGCATGTGTCTCAAAGAGCTGTAAAGGCCATTTTGAAATCATTGAATGATTCAATGACAATGAAATTTTGGTCCTTCCTTCTTCCAATCCTATTATTTAAGCATATTTTTGGTGTTAATAGCTTTCCAGATGCAGTTAATCAATTCAAATGAGAAAGAATAAAGCATTATTTAAAGAGAAGATGTTGAATCACCAATATAGCTGGGGAACTTTGATTTAACTCATATTACAATCATTCCAAACCTAGATGGTCAATGGATCTCATTTGCGAGCTGTAAAATATGACATTAAATTTCCTTATAATGCATTTGGGATGGTAATAGGATTTTTCAAAACTCAATTATTATGTCACACAGAGATGATATGGTGACTAACATCAAATATATTTTATAAACTGCTATGTATGGCTTCCTTTCTCATTCAATTATAGTAAACAAGATCAAATGTTAAATTGTGAAATATTTTCTCAACAGTATTGCACAATTTTCAACTAATTTTGTACCTATAGGTGATTCTAGGCATTTCTCTTATCTACAAATACTTTCCCCCTCAAGAAATAAGCACAAAACTGAAGATATAAATCTTAAACATATACACTCTACAGCTAGGTGAGTTGATATTATTGAATTTTCATATTCAATTTCAATATTCTCTAATTGGATTTGTGATTCAAGGATAGTTATAGAGAAAATATTTTTTCCCTTGAATTTTTGTTATTCTTTCTCTCACCACAGGAACTCCTGCCTTTATACACACAAAAGTAGCCATTTCTTGTGTGGTACTAAAAAACCTTGCTAATAGCCAAACCTTTAGGTTAGTTAATTAAGTGTTTTTTTCACTTGTTCAGAGAATAAAGATACAATCAAACCTAATTTTCTAATGTGGTTTCTGATTTAAAGAAAGACTTGTATGATGAATTTGATAGGTATTCTAGAAAATTAAATCAAAAAAACAGTGCTAGTTTCATTTTGAAAAATAACTTTGTGTTTTGACTAATTTTCTTATCTTTTGTTTTAATTGAAGGAAAACGTTTCCCCAAAGAAGATTATCTCCTTCATATTCATAAAGTATAAATGGAAAGAAAAATTCAATAATCAATTCCACACTGATGCATGAAGCCACTGAAGTAATTCTGAGTTTAAGATTCATGGTGAGAAACAATCACTTTCAATTAATTCCTGGTGCATTCTTCAATGTCTTAAATAATTTATAACTTTACTCATGATATGGGATCACAGAATTTTATTCAAAATTTTCTCTAGAATATCAAGCTCCTGCAGGAGGTATTACTTTACAAAATTGACAATTACTTTATGTGTTTTGCCCAATTTTAACTCCCAAAATTCCTTTTCAAAATGTTTCTTTGCCAATTTGCTTTTCATTTAATCATGTTATTTTTGGAATTTTTCAATCTGTATGGAGTCTGTTCTTGTCAGCCTGTGACTCAAATCCAGAGCACAAGCATGACATTCAAAATACCATAAACAAATGGCAAAGTAAAATACACCCAAAACATGAGACTGAGCCAAGAAAAGCTCAAAAGGTATCAAACAAAAGAGGAAAGTCACTTCTTTCCAAAAATATAACTCCCATAACCATAGGACAAAGAATAAAAAAGTTATTCATGCTCAAAGTAGGAACTGAGCACAAACCTTGAGCTTAACCTCTCATATAAAGTCCAGAGAAAGAGGCTGAAACACATAAAATGGGTGCTTCAATTGAATATCCCAACCAGGGATATTCAATGGTACTAGCCAAACTGACCTAGCATCAAAACTACAAAATTTATGGCCAAAAATAAGCCAAATAAGGGTAAACAAAATATTCAGCTCTCATCTAGCTTCTGAAGTTTTAGTGCGAGATACCCAAAGTGGGGTCATTTTGGAAGGAGCACAACCAGAGTTATCTGATGGTACAATCCATCTACTCATACCACATCTAGAAAAGCAGTTATGGAGAAAAGAAATGACATACAGGATTTAAGAAAAATTCATATCTGAATAATAGAAATTAAGAATGGCATATCTTTGGCATATTTAATGATACCTATACAAAATTAGGTACCATTGTGTAAGAACTCTGAAGGGCTATAAAATGACCCAACTATGAGCTCATTATCCTGAAAACTGACAAAGGTATAGGAGCTTTCAGGTTAAAATACTACAGCTGCGCCAATAAAACTTTACTGTGGCATACTTTGCCATATCCATGAATATGAGGTGTCAATTCTATTAAAGAGCTTGTTTACACTTCAATAATCCATAGTTTGATCAATATGGGATCCCCATACAGGTTCTGTAAATTATTCTAACCTTCATACACGTCAGAAGAGGGCTGTGTGGTCCCCAGATGAAAATCTTCACCTTGTGTTGTTGAAAAGTGCCCAGATGTGGCTTTGAACTACCACCAGGAGTTGAAAGAATATTTAATTTCTGCCTAGTGATTGTTGAGAAATTCAGTGAGAACCGAGTATTTCTAACAGGCAACAAGGATGATAAGGCCATGGACAACAATCTTCTCATATGTAGCAGAGTTGTGTCTTGGACTGATATATTAACCAAAATAATTAGTAATAGAAATTTGAAATTCAATTCAGTACTATGGGAAAATATTCCCAAACTATATGGGGCCAGATTCTCCTTCTCTACATATTACCACCCAAACACCTATGGCTTAGCTGGAATATTGATAAACACCCTAGAGAATATTGTCAGAATAATTTTTCATATGGATTAGAGTCCAAATATTTTAATTTATTTACCTATCATTGATGTACCCTCTTACCTGTACTGGAGCTAGCATATGAAAAATCTGTTCATTACAGTTCTAACCAGAATACTAATTTTTTAGAAAAGGGGTGGAATCAAGTTTATCTCACAGCTGGTTACTTTAGGGAATCCTTGAAAGAGCTAGAAACCTACATTAATAGGTATAGAGGACCTTTTCACCCAGTTCCAGGATATAAAGTGACCTTTCTCTGCCCAAAAGAGGGATCCCCATCCTGATCTTACATTTCTACGTATTAAAACTTCCAACAACAGCTATATTATTGGGAATAATCAGGTTATAATTTTAGTCTTGATATTTGAGTGCTTATTATGGTTAATAAACTGATAACCAGTGGATCCTGGACTTTCAGAAGTGCTCACTACCAATATTCTCCATAGTAGAGCCTAAATTAATATTATTTGAAACCTTTTTGCTATAAACCAATGTGTCACAGTCAGAATGAAAGTTGTATATACTGTCTTATAGCTTTATTATAGATCCAGCTTGATATTTTGGGGGCCTGGCGGTGTTTTTGTACTATTTTTGGGACTTTTTTGGCACAAAAGTGATTTTTTCTCTGGTTTTCTAGGCCTAAATATATCTTGAATTAAAAAATAATAGTATACCAAATATCATATATGCTTAATTTTTGAGTGGTATATAATTATATAACACTGTGGGTTTGATATTTTTATGCATTTTTGATGTGGTATATTTAAATTTAAATACAACAGCTTTATTTTTTGGCTTATCTCCTGATGAAAAACAAAAAAGAACTTATTTTTCTTTCAATATATTCAAAAGAACCCCATGGGCTGTAAATAAAAGGTTCAGAAGGCATGGTTTAACAGATTGGAAGCTCAAACTCTTCATATTAAACCACTATATACAGTTATTTCTGTTAATCACATAATACCCTTGTGAGATATTTGAGTTACAGTAGTAAAACATATCTGTCAAAATAGTAATTTTGACATGGAAATTGGTATTACAAACCCAAAGCCACTGTAAAGAGGTGTAATACAGCCATATATTACACCAGGGGCTAATCCTTGACCTTCAGAAGCATTGTTAAGAGTGAAACTGACATTAAGCCATTCAATTTGCCCACCAGTGGAAGGAAACTTTGTACCACTAGAAGAAAAGTCATTGGAAAATCCACCAGTGACCCCTTCGGACACAGAAAATGGGCAGGAAGGAAAAGGGAAGAGGAAAAGTAAAAGCCTCATTCCAAACAAGAAGTGGACCCCTATTGTTAGTCAGAGGCCTAGAAAACCACGTATTTCTTCCTCAATAGAAGTTAAACCAACTTAATAACTTTTAAAGGAAAGGAAACAATTATTAACCCAGTTTTAACATCCAAAGAAAGATTTCCCAAAGCTGCAGAAAAGATGTTTGTACAAAGCGTACTCAAAGGTAAATACCCTAAGACCAAGAGGTTTTTGACTGATTTCAGACACTGATATTATGTCCTCTGTACACCTCAGAGATGTTGGAATCCCAAGAAACCAGCCAGAAGAAAGGGAGGGACTGTTCAGATCCAGAAGACGAGGGTTTGGACAGGATAGTGAATGGCAAGACACTCAGGAAGATCATTCCCACACCCCCATTCACCTTCCAATTCAACAGAGACCTCAAAATAGAGGACTGGAAATACATGGATCAAGTACTTCAGCTCTACCAACTACTCCAAGGTCTGTTCCAATGAAGCATGTAAAACAAGAGGGTTAACTTGGCTTCACACTGCGGAACTAGGGTAAGGTGCCAGAAGAGATGTCTAAGAGAGATATCTTTCAAATACCTTATGGAAATTGCCAAAGGTTGGAATCCCCACAGCAAATTCAAATTCTTAGAAGAAAGGTGTCACAGCCACTATCAGGGGTAAGGGTATTCGATCTTAAACCCACTCAAACTCATGAAACAAGAAATTGCAGTATGTGTATCAGGAATTGGTTTCAGAAAATCTTCTTGCTGAAACATGCATACAGTTTGGTTCCTCAACACAGCCTTTCAACACTCAGACAGGCTGTATATTCCAAATACAGTTTTGGAATCACAAGACTGAAACTTTATGATCACCCAACTCCACCACACCTCTTGTACAGGGGCTGTATTATTCAAATCAATCCAAAGGAAAATTCCTCTCAAGAAAATTCACTCTTTGGATCAGGGCTGGTGGATTCTCATATATACCAGCCCCTCTTCCTCCTTCTGGGGACCTTTCCTCAGTTAATTAATATAGTTGATTCATTATTTAATGAATATTATTACTATTATTTTGGAGTATTATATTTATTGGTATTAAGTTGGTCTTTGCATCTTTTCCTCACCTGTTCACTAAGGTTGTGGTTGCCATATCTTTATTCACCCTTCTCTTTATTTCTGACAGGTTGAAACAGTGGACTTGGACTTCTTTGTGGTTGGCTCTCTTATTCTTTACTCTTATTTCTCTGCTTCTGCTTTTCTTATATTTATCTTTTTAGAATTTCTATCTTATTTACACCCTTAAGTGTACTCAATCTTATTCCATCCTTGAGCCCTCCATAAGTGAGTCACACCTTACTGAGTGCCAGGCCCTCTTCATTTAGGAAAGCCCCTGTGACATTATATTAATTAACTCACAATTGCTTCTTTCTTTAATTATTTTTCAAATTACTTTTTCTTAATCATAAATTATGACCTCTTCATGATTTTATGATTTCTCCATTAATTTTCATTTAATTCATTTTATTCATATAAAAATTGACTCTTTCTCATTTCTTAATTCAGCTGACAATTTCACTCTATCTTAATTCTTAACCATTTTCAAATTTTCTTTCTTTATTTGATTCAGGTTTATTAGGCTTATATTGATTGGTTACTTGATTTGGATTCATTAGGATAATTGATTCAGATTCAGTATTCTGTTGGATTAGATTGATGTGATTGACTGTTTAATTCCTCAAGATTGATTTATTGATCCTCAAGATATCAAATTGACATTTGAAGATATTGACTGATTGATGGAATTACTCAATTCATAATTGAGATCAACTTCAAATTGATTGACATTTATTTGAAGTTCTTCAAGATTTTGATTGATTCCTCAACATTCTCATTTGATTTGATTTGGTCAAGCCTCATTCTTTGTTCCCAAAGTATCAGCAAGTTGTTATTTTTTATATTGCTAATAATTCCAGTTCAGCATAGCCCAACAGCCAAGAATACCAGATCCCAAAGAAATGAAGCTGTTATCACTCCTACAGTAAGGGATCCTCTTGACCACACACCATCAGTTCATCAACTAAGTGCAAGCTTGAATAGAGGACCACCAATAGAAGGAGCAGAACCCTCCTGAAGAGAAGGTATGAAATCAAGAAGATGAGGATTATTTCATGGCTTGTTGGGAGGCTATTCTGGTATTTCTCAAGGGGCTATAAGTAAATTAGGGGAAGGATTCTGTGGAAGAGGAAGAGTCTGAAGAAACTGTAGTGGCAGCTGCATTGGTAGGTGCCCTTGAGACTTCTGAAGCTCAAATTCTAGCCCTTTCTAATCAACCTCTTGTCTCTCAAGCTGAACCAAATTTCCTCAAGATGATTAAGAAAATGACTCAATTCATTGGACAACTCACTCAAGCAATTGCCCCCAGGGACAAATAAAGAGCCCCAGGATTCAAGACTGTATAAATGACCTGATGCTTTTGATGGTACTCAATCCCATAAATTGAGAGGGTTTATCCAATCCTTTAAATTAATTTTTAATAATTACTCAGCAAAATTTCTCTCTGACAGGAAGAAGTTTATTTACTAAACTACTTTTCTCACTGGTAGAGCTGGGAAATGGATTGAACCATATCTCTCAAATATCTCCAATGAAGACCCATCCTATCTCCTCAATAACTGGCAGATGTTTAAAACCCAGTTATTCACTCTGTTGGATGATCCCAATGAAGTCAGGAAAGCTGAACAAGAGTTGGATAATCCAAGTATTAAGAAAAGTGGTCATGTGTCCTTGTATATCGCTGATTTTAGAAGCTGAATTTAAAGAATTGGAGATTGGGGAGAAAGGGGTAATATTCATTTGCATAGAGGAGCATTAGCATGAAAACCTGTGGAACAGCTGGCTTTGTATTGTGGTACCTTTGATAGCATTGAAGAACTCATGGATATTAATTTGCAATTAGATATCAGGTACCATGAGAGGTAGAAGGAAAAGGGTGGTCACCAAGAAAAGAAGCCCCTGGTCACTGGATCCAATTATTTCAGGCCTCCTAAAGATTCATCTTCCAAGAAGCCTCATCACCAGAAGATCAAGAAGGGAAGAATTTTCAAGTCTCAAAGGATAAACCTCATTCTGCTCTCCTCAAGAAGGACAAGAAATTAATTGTTTCTGAAAAGGAGAGGAGGATTAAAGAAGTCTTATGCATTCATTGTGGTGAAAAGAACCCAATTAAAAACTGCTTCAAGGGGCCTCAAAATAGGCCAGGGTCATGAAGAGACTTCCCTAATAAGCAGAGAAAAGCCCGGGTGGGAACCATTATGTGCTCAATTGTTCCCACTTGGTTACTCCAAGAGCAGAATTGTGCACTCTGAATACTAGTGTCAAGAAATCTTTAAAGTTTTCTATTTTGTCTTCTGGCTCTAATATTTTTTAAAATATTCTCATTGATTCTGGTGCTACAAACTCCTTTATTGAAAAGAATTTTGTTCTCAAGCACTCATTGACTATCTCAGAGCTCCCTGAAAACATTCCTCTTTTCACCTTGGATTCTAAGGAATCCACTTCCTTGCTCATCACCCATTATACCAAGTGTGTTCTTTACTTTCCTTAATTCCCAAGCTTTGAATGGGAATTTTTTATTATAGATTCACCCAAGGGAGAAGATTTAATATTAGTCTATGATTTCCTCTACCATTTTAATCCCATTATTAATTGGTAAAATGGATTAATCACATATGATTCTAGTGGTATTAATTCTTCTACTAGTAATTACTTTGCCACTGCTGTAAACATTGTTGCTCTGGTTGGTGAACTTAAGACACCTTCTTTTCATTCTTCTCTCGATATCCCTTGGATCATTCCCTCTCAGTAATTAATTCAATAAAGAGATGAAATCTTCAAAAAGAAAAAAGATGTTGAAGAATATGTTTCTATATCTTCACTTCATCTCTTTCAAGGATATATGGACCTTCCTCCTTTATTCTTCCATGCACCCCGGAGAAGCAGTGGGATGGTGAGGAAGAGCCAGAAGAAATTAAAACTGTGCTGAAGGTTTTCCCTCCCGCTTATCACCATTATTTGGATGTGTTTTCCAAGTTTAAATAAGAGAAACCTCCTCCACACCAGGCCTGTGCTCATCATATATAACTGGAGGGTCTTCTGCCCTGTTAGTGTTATCTACTCTTTATCAAATCATGAGTCAGAAACACTGCAAGCCTGCATTTTAGATAATATATAGATAGTTTTAATGAGGCCAAATTACTCTTCAAGGGGATCACCTGTCCTTTTTTGTTCAGAAAAAGGATGGTGGCCTCCGTTTTTGTGTTTAATACCACAAACTCAATGCTGTCACTAGGAAGAAAAGGTATCCTTTCCCTCCTATGAACCAAATTCTTACTTTATTCAATGGTTTCACTATCTTCTCCAGGAGAAATTTATGTGGTGCTTATAATCTCCTGAGAATTATAGAGGGGTATGAGCATTTGACTGCCTTTAGAACTAAATATGGTAGCTATGAGTATTGGGTGATTCCATTTGGCTTAACCAATTCCCCTTGTACATTCCAGAATCTTGTAAATGATATATTTGAAGATTGCTTGGACATTTTTGTTGTAGTTTCTTTAGATGATACCATGGTCTTCTCAATCACCAAGGAGGAGCATGTCAAGCATGTGGCCTCTGGCCTCAAAAGGCTGAGGGACAATAATCGGTTTTCAAAATCCTCAAAGTGTGTATTCCATGCCTCAAGTGTGAAATACCTTGGCTATGTTTTTTCAGGTTATGGGCTCAAGATGAATTCGTCAAAAGTTAAAAAATCCTCAATTGGCTGCAACCCAAGAACATCAAGGCTCTTCAATCATTTCTTGGCTTTGCTAGTTTCTATTGTTGTTTCATTAAAAATTACTCCAAAAGAATCACTGCTCTCACTTCCTTTCTTAAAGAAGATTCTTCCTTTATCTTCAATTAGGAGCTCTTAGTAAGTGTCAATTACTCAAAGAAACATTCACCACTTCCACTATCCTTTCACATTTCAATATTTCTCTACCAACTATTGTGGATAGTGATGCTTCTTATTATACCTTGGGTGCTGTACTGAGTCGGGTGAATGACTCAGGAAAGCATCTCATTGCATTTGAAAGTCACAAGCTCCTCCCAGCTGAGCTCAACTAGAAAATTCATGACAAGGAGCTCCTTGGCATAGTTTGGGCTCTCAAGTGCTGGAGAGCCTTCCTTGTTTCTCATTCTCATTCTTTTAAGGTCTTGACAGACAATTCTTCTTTTAAATACTTCATGTCTTCCAAATTTCTTACTTGTCATCAGGCCCGCTGGGCTCAATTTCTCTCTGAGTTTCACTTCACTATTACCTATTTCCTGGGAAGGCTGGCCACTATACCAGATTCCTTGTCATTTTGGGACAATGTGTACCCAGAGAGGGGGTGGGCATCATCAACCAGAAGCCTCAAAATTCTCATCAAGTTGATAGGAAAGATGGAATTAAAGAATAAATATTAGTTCCAATGAAAGTGGAATTGTTATCAGATTTAGTTGACCAAGTTCAGAAAGAAGTATGGCCAGACAAAGACTATAAAGAAGTACTCAAAAAACTAGCAACAGTTGAATCAGTAACAGATTATTCTCTTGAGCCTCCAGCCAAGTTATTCCTATTCAAAAATAGAGTGTTTATCCCTAGAAATCAAGAAATTCAATTGTATATTCTTCAAAAGTTTCATGAACCACCATTGGCTGGCCATCCAGGCCAGGAGAAAACCCTCAAGCTCATAAAGAGGGATTTTCATTGAGCTGGCACAAATCAAATCATAAAGGACTATGTGTCCTCATATCAGCAATTTTCAACAAACAAAAGCAATAATCATATTAAGTTTTTCTTTCCCAAGCCTCTTCAAATTCTATCTGGTCCTTGGAATTCATTATAAATGGAATTTACCACTCAATTTAAGTTTTCCAACAACTTTGACTCAATCTTAGTAGTTGTGGACAGATTCTCAAAAATGGAAATATCCATTCCAACCTATTCAAAAATTACTGCCTTGGAATTATCTCAAATCTTCATCAGCCATCTCTTTTTCAAGCACGGTCTTCCAGTCAGTATTTTCAGTGATAGACAATCCTTATTTCCTTCATCATTCTGGACCCAATTATGTCAAACGCCTATGATATTAAGAGATCTTTCAACTGCTTTTCATCATGAAGCAGATGGAAAGAGAGAGAGGTTCAATCATATTCTGGAACAGTATCTTCAGATGTATGTCAGTTATCATCAAGATGAGTGGCACATCTGGCTCCCTCTGGCTGAATTTGCCTATAATAATTCAGAACATCCATCAACTAAGCAATCACCTTTTTTCACCTTTTATGGAATAAATCTCAGTTTTGATTCAATTCACATTTCTTATGACACACCTGCTGGATATTTATCAACAAAACTCCAGTCAGTAAAGCAAGTAGTTAAAGAAGACTTAGAGTCAGAAATAACACGATTTAAGAAGTATGCAGATAGCAATAGGACAGTTCCACCTGTTTTCCAATTTGAGGAAAAAATATGGCTATCCTCAAAGAATATCAAGACTACAAGACCCACCAAGAAACCTTCAGAAACATGGTTGGGACCCTTTGAAGTATTGAGGAAAATTGGCAGCCATGCATACCACCTCAAGTTGCCTCAACAATGGAATTCAGTTCACCCTGTATTCCATGTTTCCCTATTAGAAGCAGTCAAGAAATAAGCTAATCCAAACCAAAATAAATTTCCACTGTGGTATACCATGACAGTTCAGCTGAATAAATTTTTTTATTTTTATGGTAATTATTTATATAAAAGAGGATATCAATAGTATGAAATCACCTTTGGGGAAAAGTAACAGTAAAATAAATATGGAATAACACAAATGATATATTCATTAAGGAAAATTGACCACAGATTTGCTTTTTCAGTGTCACCCCACTGCACTATCCAACACATAATTGTGATGGACAGTACCCAAATCAAAGACATTTTTCAATTTTCTCTGTAAATAATTTTTTTAATATTTTTTTTTAATATGCTTAAATATAAGCAATTGGGTGATTAATATAATCAGAGTCACAATGAGGATGCTAATTAATAAAGGGCAGATTTGTAGGAATCATAGGGGACATAGAAGGTTCAAGGTGTGGAACAAAACATTTTTGAAGTATCAATTTTGGGAAATTTCATGTATTTTTGCTGTTATGAACCACCCAAAGAGGGGATAAGAATCATTGAGCTCCTTTAGATAATTTAGTTATTAATTCTTTAAGACTGAAATAATTTATTGCTTAATTGGAAAGGACATATTACATCAACCTTTCTGTGAATGTAACCCCCAAAGTTCTCATTGAAGCTGCAGAGATGAAGAGTGGGACTGAATTTTGGAAGGAATATAAAAGATTTAGGAATTATCAGGAAGAATACAGGTAATACAGGTAATGTAGGTCAATGAGTAATACAAGAAGCCAGAAAACTATAATACAGGAGAATCAGCTGACAGATTAGTAATCAATTGAGTAATGCATGGAGATAAGGGTTCCAGGGCCAGAAATTAAGGTTTAACTGTATTACACAGCCACATGTCACATTTAAATAGGAAAAGTCAAGTGAAGCAATCTGATTGGTCAGAAATCCAGACTCGTGTCACCTCACAACACGTTGCCCTGAAAATCCACAATTAAAGTTTGCACAGCTTTGCACAGCCACCAGAGGCTGAAAAATTTCTAAGTCCCCTCTTTTTTGCACTCCTATGGAGGGCCCCACAGCTATAAATAGAGGCCCTCTCTCCCACTTTTTCCTTTTTCCCCATCTAGAAATTGTAAATTGAATTTATTTTTTCTGATCCCTCTTCTAGGAGGTATACTAGAAATTTTGATAAATTAAGCCTAGTAACTGAGGTTTGTTGTTGACATAGATCAAGAGAACCAATAGTGTGAAAAGACTTTAATTCATCCCTTACTAGCAGGTAGACTAGTTCCTTATTTAATTAGGATCTTAAAGCTTGAAGCTCATGAGCAAGGCGTCTCTGGAGTTTAGTGTTTAAATCCTTAAAAGTAATTTTTAGAGAGTTTTAAAATAAAACCATCAAACCAAAGTAATTTTGTAGGCTTTAAAATAAAACCTAACCATTATAATTAGTTTTGGGCTAGTTTTTGTTGAAAACTTCCTCAAAGAGAGTAATTTTGCTTGTTTTAAAACAAAACCTGCACAACCAAAGTAATTTTACTACTTTTAAAATAAAAGTGGATTTGTATTTATTGGGTAATCCCTAGTAAATTACCAGAAAGGACAAAATAAAATTAAATACTTTAGTGTTTAGTTAAGATTAATATTAAACCTAAAGCAATTAGCTAGTATTATTATCAAAAAAAAAACCAGAAGAGATCATATAATCTATTATTACATCAAAACACAAAACATAACATTAAAATACCCATATTATACTAAATTATTAAAAATTATTAGAGTATTATCCCATCCATAACGTCAAAAGGGCTTGAAATATATTTTTATCCCTTTCAATTTTATTATTTCAGAGAATTGAACATTGTTGTTATCCTAGCTATTAGTTTCTATATTTATTAAAGAATTATAAAGAAAAGAATATTTTGTGGTTTTGTATTAGAAGATAGTGTTTCCTTTTATTTTTTTATTTATTTTAGTTATTATATTATTTGATATCTTGTTGTACTATCATCT
This sequence comes from Austropuccinia psidii, assembly GCA_023105745.1. NCBI lineage: Eukaryota > Fungi > Basidiomycota > Pucciniomycetes > Pucciniales > Sphaerophragmiaceae > Austropuccinia > Austropuccinia psidii. The sequence goes on along the minus strand of JALGQZ010000014.1, from coordinate 19,961,700 downwards.
GGTGGAATCCACTCAGCCTGCTGAAAGTTTTAAAAAGGATTGATTTGTTGAGGTTTTAAATAACCATTGTTTTGAGTAGAGAAAAGTCTGATTAGAGATTGTTGAGTCTAATATTCTCTGATCAAGCCACTATCAATAATAAAATTGATTTGGTGAACTCAGTAAAGATAACTTAGCATATTAGGAAGGGCAGTCTAGATTATTCTAGCACACAAGCAGAGCAAGGGTTACAAGTCTCAAACAGCAATTCAAAACTGTTTTCTTGTAATTTCCCCTTCCAGGTACTGCCTCATTTTATCCCACACCACCACTACCAGTCTTAGTGGAGGAGTAGGAGGAACGGGAAGTAGCTCAGGCTCTGGACTCAAAATGTGAGCCTGTGAGGCATGTATGACATACCCATAAGGCCTCAAATAACTTTATACACAGCTTATTTAGTCTTGAACAGACTTACCAATTGTATTTATGATAAAAAATAACAAAAATAAGTATAATTTTTCTTTGGATGAACAAAGTGATAATTATCATATCATTTTTGGATTCTACACCAAAATAATCTAGGGTAGACCCATAGGGTGTTATACCCAAATATGATTATTTCTTAAGTTATTAGAAGATTTGATAATCTCTCAGTAAAATTGCAAATTTCTTAACATTTTTTAAAAATTGTTAAGTTCAAGCTTGAATAAGCTTAAATTTCTAGTTGCATAAGGTTTATGCAAACATACCAAAAATTTAGTTAAAATTGAGGTGTTGTGTATATTTATTGAATTGGCTAAGGATTTGCCATAAAAAATTTAAATCCTGCTTGAGCTCAATTTAAAAGGGCTTAAGGACGTAGTATGGCTTCAAATAAATAGAAGGGCAAAATACATGCAAAAAGGTGGGACAAAGGGAAAAGACCAAACAGAGCTGGGGTACCCAACTTTTTGGATCTTCAAGGATTCAATTAAGGTTGTCCACCTGTATTGGAGGATTTTCATTCTTATTCAAATTTTAAGATTAGACTTTGATCCAACCTTAAGGTTTAAACTGGTTTTATCCAAATCTGGACAGGAATTTCAAGCTGCCGGAGGGTAAATCCCAATATGCAAGCTTGAAATCAAGGTTTTAACAACTTCCAAAGCTTAAATAAGCTTTAAACCTTAAAGTCAAAATAATTAAAACCTTATAAAAAGTTAAGGTTGGGTGTGTATTGCTATTTTATGTGGGACAATAGCAATGAATTTAAAAATTAATTAAAAATATAATTTCTTGATGGATTTGCTTGGAAAAATTCACAAAGCTTACAAATTTATGTTATCTTTTTATACATTAAATTTAAAGTATCTTTTAGAAACAGGTTTAATTGGTAATTAGCCTGGAAATTTACCATTTTAATTATACTTAAATAAAATTAAGATTTCTTCAAAGATTAATTAAAAATATAATTTAAGAGATTTTTGCTTGAAAATCTATTTTTAAGTTTTTCATGTGATGAAATTCAATGAGAATAAACTTAATTTCTATCAAAACTTCAAAATAATCAATCCAAAAGAGGATTAAATTTACGTTTAGTTACGAATAACACTGGTAGCTTTAAATTGGAATCAAAATTAAGTTACCTTAAGTTAAGAACTTTTCTTTCAAGCATGGATTTTCAGTTTTGAATTTAGCATGCCCTCTTTATCCATTATAAATTATGAGAGCTTCTCTGAAGGTATAAAAAGAGCCTACACATTACTGTTTTTGCCAACAACAATTAATTATGCCAATGATATTAGATATTCAAACAGGTAAAGTCTTATTAATATTAAACTTATTATTAAAGTAGCTCTTAATCTATTTTATTCTTTCTTAATTTTAAAATTAAGGAGTTGAAATCATAGAATTCAGATCATTGTTGTAATCACCAATAATACTTGTTATCATTCAAAATTATTGCCTTAAATATCTTTTAAATACACAAATTCCTCTTAAAAATTGCTTAATCATATTTTTTATCATAAAAAGCTGTTTTATCTCTTAAAAAAATATTTTTTGGTGTTTTTAACTCATACTCATTATTTAATGTTCTGTATTTTCTATCTATTATTAGTTTTTTTTAAATAATTCTCTATAAGAATTATCTCTGAACAGTGTGCGTGATAATTTCTTTTATAAAAGATATTTATAATATTCATAAGTGGGTAAATATTATTATTTTCCACATGTAATTTTATCCTTAAGAGACTTACACTTCTTGTTATAGTTGTCAGTGACTATAACAATCATAGAATAGTTATAATTAATTATGATTATTAAGATTTTTTTATTATTAAATTATTTAATAATAATTAAATTTCCTTTTTTTATTGAAATTATTTTTAATAATTATATAAATTTGTGGTTATAATATTTAATTATATTATATTTTATACTGAGGAAAGTCATAGTACTCTTGATATTTGCTACTATTATCAAGAGTTTCATAGACAAACCTTACACAAGACTCAAGAGAGGTAAATTATGGTATCTTTCATAGTGGAAAGGATTCAGTGAAGACCCAGAAAGAACATCTTGGGAGCCATATTCTAGCCTTACCAACTCACCAGACCTTGTCAAGGATTTCCACACCTTGTCTCCTGTCAAGCCTGGCCTAAATTTCTCAATAGTTTGATTCTATGATGCTTGGTGGGGAGTAGAAGTTATGAAACTAAGTTCCATATCTGGCATTCACCTTTAAGGGGATATTCTACCCAAATTTGTTGTAAGCATTACCTTAGCCACTTTTTGAGCACTATTTAATCCTTTGGATAGATCTAGAAGTCCTCCCAACATCAATACTCTCAAATTTAGACCTTTCATCAAGATATGTCCAAATTCCTTTTTCTTTATTTATTTTCTTAATTATGCAATTTATTATTATTCAAGAAATTCTTTAACTCAAAGTCATATATGGAAGAGTTTTTCTGATCTTTTTATAGTGCTTGGTGGGGAATGGAAGTTATTAAAGGAAGTTCCATCTCCTGGTATTCATCTCTGAGGGGTTCTCATTCTTGTAAAACAACACCTTGGCCATGCTATGAGCAATAAATGGTAAGTTTTTCTCTTTCAGGAAATATTTATGGCCAAAATAAAGCAACTCACCATAAGAAGGACATCCCTCAGAATTTTCTTTATTTTTCTTTTTCTTTAATCTCTTTTCTGTTAATGTTTTTTCTTTCTTTACTTGTATAATTCTTGTTTCTTTTATTTCTTTTGGAGGTCCCATTTATTTTTAATTTTAGTATCTATAATAGTGGGGATAAACATCAAACCAAACACAGAAAAGGAAAATAAAGCTACTTATCTCTACCCAAATCATAAAATGTTCTCTGGAAATTGTTAATAAACTCATCCTCATACCATGCAAATTTAGCAGCCATCTCCTCAGAAGTGGTACCAGGAATCATCCTATCATTATAATAAGTGATCACTTCCCTACCATTCCTGTCAGCTCTTCTGAACAACGTGGAGACAGCATCTTGGCAATCAGTTTCCATATTTGGATCTTCTCTGGTAACCCAGATAGGCCACCTTTATCTTTGTTGAAATACTTGGGTGGAAGGAAATGGAAAAGGCAATTGATCTTCTCTTCTTCTTCTGGAGCTGGCCACAGGTTCCTATTTTTGGGAGGTGACCATTGGAGGATTTCCAGGCTGTGGAATGGGTGATGGTCCCTCTGGTGAAACTAGGGAAGGCCTGGAAGTGGAAAAATTTGGTGAAGGAGGAGGAACAGAAGATGAAATGGTGGAAAGGACTGGGGTTAATTGGTATTACTCCACTTTGAAATGCTCTGGAGGCAGGTTGGGAAGGTGAAGTACTGGATTGGTGGCCATTGGAGTTAGGTATCACCTCAACCTCTTAATCATCCAGTTAATCACTACCTTCATCATTGGGATCAGTGGATGAATCAGAAATTCTTCTCAATCTCTTCACCACACCTTGGCTATTGATCCTTGAAATGGGGACCTCTGAGCTGGAATAGATTGGCCTACCACAAGCAGGAATGGGCCCTCCAGAACTGGTGCACCTGGACAAATACCTCTGCCTTGATCCAGTCACTAATTCAAAATATGAGTGTAACAACGAATCAAGAAACCCACAGCACTTACAGTTGGAATACCCTCAAGTAGCATCAGGAGTAGGGGCTGCAAAAACTGTGAGCTCTCTCCCAAAAGGACCATCCTTCCTAATCCACAAATAGTACCTGACACTGGAAAGTAGAGCCCCTGGACATTTACAAGGTTGCTTCCCTACAAAAGAATGATGTCACTTAGAAGATCAGGGGTTATGATTTTGGAAAAACTGTTTCCTCTTCTTCAAGAATTCAGTACAGGAATTATCAAGGACTTAAACTGCCTTGTACCCATCATAAGTCTGGTAAGGATCAAAATGACCTGAAGAAGCCATTTACCAAGGGGTACCCAACTGACTGAAGATTCCAGAACCACAAAGGACAGACAGTGGTGAAACAAAAGTGTAAGATTAAGTGATTTCAGTCAGTTTGGAACTCATTTCTGGATTTATGGAATAAAAATAGTCCAGAGCATCAGATATGCATAACATTTTCTGAATTATGTCAAGGTTCTGAGGCCCTGTTCAGCTATGGCCCCTTAAAGGTCTTTAGGTTGACTCTAGGCCTAATCATAAATGCTGAACCTCCCTTCCAATCGTTGTGAGGCCCCCTTTTTTATGGTCCTGTATTGGTATCAGCAGTTTCAGGCCATTTGGGCCAATTTGGCCACCATCAATGTCCTTGACCCCCTGGTAACACCTTGAAAATTGGGCCCAGGCATCAAAAATAGGCTTGGGGAACTTCAATTTCCCCCACAACCACGCGCTCCATGTTCTGTGGGCCTTAAAAAACAAAAATGACCATGAAGGCCAGAAATGGCCAAAATTGACCAAATTTGAAAATTCAAGAAAATTGCCATAGTATGGCAGGGACCAGAAATGAGCCACAATGGAACCAAATGACCTGAAAAGGCTATTTTGGTGAATTTCTTCAATAATTATGGGGAAAAGACCACTTCTTTCAGATATGCATATTGAAGAATATGGTGCACAAAGAGGCCTCAAGCAGTTATGGCCAATTCTTGGGGTTGGCTAGGCATTCATATAGCCATTGTTCACCATTTCTCAAACTGTAAATTATGGCGGCCTCCATTTTGGAATTCGGCCAATGGCCACCAACCCTCCTTGATTCAAAGCAGAAAGAATACTCCAGGCAGGAAATAACTCAAGACAGAAAATCACTTACTTAATGAAGAATTTCTTAAAATAAAGGAAGAAAAACAGGGAGAATGAGGGGAACAATTTTCAGGATAAGGATCAAGAGTAAAGAAGATTAAAATTTAGAGATTTCAGAAATTTTTTGGAGAATTGGGGATGACACTCAAGAGTGGCTGAACATTAACGTCTTTAAGAGCCCACCAGTTTCAAGAGGGAGATTGTAAGGTTTGTCTGTGAAACTCTTGATAATAGTAGCAAAATCAAGAGTACTATGACTGTCCTCAGTAGAAATATATAATATAACAAAATATTATAATCACAAATTTAAATATAATTATTAAAAATAATTATATGAAAAAAATAAATTTAATTATCATTATAAAAATATAATAATGAAAAAAATATAATAATTATAATAAATTATGATTATAGTCACTGACATTTATAACAATAAGAAGTGTAAAGCTCTTAATGAGACAATTAAACGTGGAAAATATGAATATTAACCACTTATAAATAATATAAATACTATTTATAAAAGAATTAAACACAAACTGTGCAGAAATAATTCTTATAGAATAAAAATTCTACATAGAAAAAACTAATACTAGAAAAAAAAATATAGAACTTTAGAGAAAACTTACTTATAATATTTATTTAATACAACAAGTCAAACAACAACAGTTATTATATTAAATAATGATTACAAGTTAAAAACACGCCAAAAATCAATAATTTCAAAGATGAAATAACTTTTCATAATAAAATTTAAGATTAAAGAGTTTTTAAGAGGAATTTGTGGGTTTCAAAAGATATGTAAGATGGTTTCATTTTATATAATAAAATATATTATTGGTGATTACAACAATAATCTAAATTATATGATTTCAATTGTTTGATTTTAATAAATAAAGAATAAAATAACTTAAGAATTATTTTAATAATAAGATTTTATATTTAATAAAACTTTACCTGTTTAAATTTCTAATATGATTGGATTGATAATGAATGATGGACAAAAACAGTGATGAAAAGATTCTTTTTATGTCTTCAGAGAAGCTCTCATGATTCATAATGGATATAGAGGGCATGCTCAGGTAAAAACTAAAAAACCATGCTTAAAAATAAAGTTCTTAACTTAAGGTAACTTAATTTTAATTCAAATTTAAAGTTAACAGGGTTATTCTTAACTCCATATAACTTGAATCCTTGTTTAAACTAACTATTTTAGGTTTTTAATATAAATAAACTTATTTATATTAAAGTTCATCACATGAACAACTTAAAAATAGAGTTTCAAGCAGAAATCTCTTAAACTCAATCTTTAATTAATTTTTAGAGAAATTATAATTTTCTCTGAGCTTTAATTAAAAGAGTAAATTTCCAGGCTAATTACCCAGAAAATTTATTTATAAAAGATACTTAAAATTTCATTTATATGTAGATAATGTTTAATTGTAAGCTTTGTGAAATTTTCAAGCAAATCCATTAAGAATTGGGTTTTTAATGAATTTTTGAAGTTATTGCTATTTTTCCACATAAAATAGCAATACACACCAAACCTTAAGTTTTGATAAGGTTTTAATGCTTGTAACCTTAAAGTTTTAAGCTTAATTAAGCTTTGAAAGTTCTTAAAACCTTGAATTCAAGCCTGCATATTGGGATTTACCCTCTGGAAGCTTGAAATTCCTGTCTAATTTGGGATAAAACCAGTTTAAACTTTAATGTTGGATCAAACTCTAATCTTAAAGTTTAAATAAGGTTGAAAATCCTCCAATACAGGTGGAAAACCTTAATTGAATCCTTGCAGATCCAAAAAGTTGGGTACCCCAGTTCTATTTGGTCTTTTTCCTTTGTCCCACCTTTTTGTGTGGATTTTGCCCTTTTATTTATTTAAAGCCATACTATGGCCTTAAACCCTTTTAAATTGAGCTCACGCAGGATTTACATTCTGTATGGCAAATCCTTAGCCAATTCCGTAAATATACACCACACCTCAATTTTAACTAAAATTTTGGTAAGTTTGCATAAACCTTATGCAACTTTAAATTTAAGCTTATTTAAGCTTAAATTTAACAATTTTAAAAAAATGTTAAAAAAGTTACATTAGTACTGTGAGATTCTTAAATCTTCTAATAACATAAGAAATAAGTGTTTTTGGGTCTAACACCTTATGGATGTACCCTAGGTTATTTTTGGTTTAGAATCCAAAAAAGACGTAATATTTATAACTTTGTTTATCCAAAAAAAAGTTATACTTATTTTTTGTTATTTTTTATCTTAAATTCAATTAAAAAGTCTGTTGAAGACAAATTTTGACTGTGTATAAAGTTATTTGTGGCCTAATGGGTATGTTATACATACCTCACAGGCTCACATTCCCTACCACCAAAAAAAAATTGTAACACAATTTCTCTTTTGTAGTATACCCCCAAGTTATTTTGGGGGGGTATAATCCACTGTCCAACCTCTCTACCTATACTTTTCTAAGTATGTAAAGCACACAATTCAAACTTTATTGAGAAATTGGTCTTCTCTCATGTCTGAATCTTCTGAGCAACTTTTGGGAATCAGGTATTTTTCTTTCTACAATCCACTGATCTTCATGTTGTGGATTTTTATACCTGACTAAGTATTCTCTTTCATTTTTTCCCCTAAGTCTTCTTTCTTTCAAGACTTTTAGTACCTTTTTCTCCTCACTTTGATCTAGTGGGGGTACTTCTAAGGGTGTTTCATTTCTCAAAGGAAATAATTCCTTATCACTTGAAGTGTAATGCTTTACTAAACTGACAGGGAAAGTTGGATGTTTGTTTTCCAGTTCTCCTGATAGTTCTACTTGTACTTAACTTGTCCCATGAAGGGCTTTAATAATAAATGGTCCTGCAAAGTAATCTTTTAATTTTTTTGGGCCTTTAATGTTATTAAATTTCAAGGTTGAAACTAGTATTAAGTCCCTTACTTTGAATTCTGGGGTCTTATGACTTTTATCCCATTTCTGTTTAGCATGTTCAAAGGCATCATTCATGCTTTGATTTTCATGATGTCTTACTTTATCAATCAATAACTTAAATCTTGAGGCAGTTGGATGAATATCAATCAGATCTTTTTTCAAAGTATCAATTGGAAGTTTGGGGTTCCATCCTTTTTCCAACATTGCAGGAGTCTTGCCTGTTGAAGCATGGATGGAAGTCTTGTAGGCTAATTCCAATGCTGGTATAAGAGTACACCAATCATGGGTAAAGCCATCAGAATCTTTAAACTCCAGGCCATAAGCACAAAATCTTCTGATCATGTCCTCAAGGGTTTGAATTATTCTTTCTGCCAGTCCACCTGTTTGCGGATGGTAGGCTGCTGAGAATGATAGTCTTGTACCCAAAAGCTTATGTAAATTAGTCCTTAAGGCTGATATAAATTTTGGGTCTCTGTCACTAAGGATGTTTTTAAAGAGACCAGTATGGGATATTACTCTATTCCAGATCAAAAGAGCTGTATCCATAGCTGTGCCATCTTTTTGACATGGTAAAAAGATTGGTGTTTTGCTATATCTGTTCACAATAACAAGACATGCATTGTAACTTTTATCACCTCCAAGTGGTAAGGCAGTTACCCAATCCATGTGAACCACTTCCCATGGGGTATTTGGTTCTTGAATATGGATCATTAAACCAAATCTTTACCAGTAGCTTTATTGGCTTTCTGGCATCTATCACAACTGTGACAGTACTCAATGTAATCTTTTCTCCAAGATGGCCACCAGGCACATGTCTTAATTCTTTCCATAGTTCTGTCTCCAGACAGATTTCCAGAATATATGTTATCATGGCATTCTAGTAGTATGGTGTTAATCAACATTCTACTACATAGGACCATGACACATGTGTGTTTAGATCTATGATATAGTATACCATTAAGCAAATGGAATCTCCCATTATCATAAGATGTTTTCCAAATATCATCCAGAGAATTAGCCAAGGCCACATCTTTGAAATCTTTGTCAAGTAGAGCAGTAAGAATATGACAATTCTTATCTTGCTTATAGCTTTCTCTAACTTCTTCAAAGAATTCTTTTCCAACATACATTATATTAATTCCTTCAATTGTAATTTGAGGTTCTGCACTTGTAGGAACATAGGCAGGGTTATCAGGTTTATTTGGTAATGCCCATCTACTTAAGCCATCAGCATTCTTATGAATATTTCCAGCTTTATGTACTATGGTCATATTGCCTCTATACTCCTGTATAGCAATCTGCCATCTTAACATGTTTCTGTTTGGAGTTTTCATGTTAAGAAGTAATTTTACTGCATTACAATCAGTAATTACTTCAAACACACAACCATCAAGATAGTAATGAAGTTTTTCCAAAGCCCAAACAAGGCAAAGGCACTCCATTTGGCTAGCTCCATATCTGGCCTCAGTAGGTTTAATTTGTCTTAAAATAAAACAAATTTGACCTTCATAAGGTTTGTCATTGACAATTTGAACCTGATGAAGAGCAGCTCCTAAGCCTTCACCACATGCATCAATATGCAGCTTGAAAGGAAGTTTCCAGTCTGGCATCAATAATAATGGTGCATTGGTCAAGGCATACTTGGTTTTCTCATATTTTTGAATCCTCTCCTGTGTCATTTCAAAAACAGTTTGTCAATCACAAATTCTGTATAATGATCTGGCATGGATAGCAAAATCTTTAAGGTGTTGCCTGTAATAACTGGAAAACCCTAAAAAAGACATCATTTCTTTTTTGTTCTGGGGAATTTGCTTCAGTAAAACCGCAGCCACTTTGTTTTTGTCAACACCAAGGCTCAGTCCTGAGACTACATGGCCTAGATCTTTTAACTCATGAAACCCAAAATTACATTTTTTAAGAGATGTTTTCATGTTCACTTGAAGAATTTTCTTAAGTACTAATGAAAGTATCTCTAAATGTAATTGCCAGGTTTCTGAACAAATGATAATGTCACCAGTATAAATGATTAACCATCCTTCTGACAATTCATGTGGGAAGATGGTATTCATCATTCTCTGATAATGAGAGGGTGCATTTTTAATACCAAAAGGCATTCTCAAATACTCATAAATCCCACAATGAGCAATTATTCTCAATAATTTCCTAGCATGAGGTGTCAAAACATTCTGGTGAAAGCCTTTTAGAGCATCCATGGAAGTAATGAATCTTGCTTTGGATAATTGAGTCAAAGTCTCATGAATTCTAGGGATTGGATACCTGTCTGGGATAGTATAGGTATTCAGTGCTCTAAAATCACCAACCATCCTTTACTTATCATTATTCCAAGTAATGATAATGGAGTTGTGATATCTACCTCCTCATTGTGTCCAACCTTTCTAAGAACTCCCAGTTTCATTAGTTCATTAATATGATTTTCTAATGCTTCTCTAGCCCTAGGGCTAGCTGGGTAAGCTGGTATTCTTAATAGTGGCGGATAAGGCCTTTCCACATTAAGCATAATGTCCACCTCATGGCCTTTTTCTAGCCCCAAGTGGTTCATTATCTGAAGCAAAGGCTTCCCTATATTGAAATAAAATCTCAATAAGCTCTTTCTTCATTTCCAGTGTTAATTCAGGACTAATTTGTGCTTCAATTAATTGACTTGACACAAATTTTTCCTTATTAAAATTTTTTACTTGCTTAATGACAGTAATTTCTCTTTTTTCTAGAGGAAAAGCAAATTTTTGTCTTTTATTTTCCCCTATGGTGAAATACCTGTCTTTATGATTATTAATATCAATACCATAAATATTGAGATAATCATTCCCAAGTATAAAGTGTTGTGAATTACAATTATTCATAACAACAATTTCAACTTCCAATCTTATACTTCCTGCAGGATGAGGAAATATGATTGCTTCTTCAAATATACCCAAGGGGTGCATATTTTGGCTATCACTGCTGAATGTTATACCTTCAATTGGCACTAATTTGTCTTGCCAATTGGTATAAACCTTGTCAAGATGATCCTTTCCAACACAAGTGCAAAAAGCACCTGAGTCAAGGTGTACCTTGGCCTCGGCATTGTTTATCACAATATTAGTGATACAAGATGAACCAGCTGTATAACCTTTACCTCTGGAAAGTTTGGTTTTTTGCATTTTAGCATCTTGCACGTGTATGAGATCCATACATTCATCACTATACTGTGGTAAATGAGTGTGTACCTCAGTGACTTCAAAAAAAACATTAATGTTTTCTATACTAAGCTCCTCTGGTACTTCTTCTTCTTCTGAAGGCTCAGAATCACTTTCATGTAAAGATACATCAGTTGTTTCTTTTGTGTCTTCCACATTTTCAGCATTTATCTCATTAATTCTTGTCTTTTTTGGGCAAGTGTTTGCTAAATGAGATGTGCTTCCACATTTGTGACATTTCAAAGGAAGTCTGTCTTGTGGCTTATTTGGTTTTGAAATTGGTTTGCCATTAGTCTTGTTGTCTATTGGGGATTTAGACCAATTTCTTCCAATTTTTGTTCTAGTAGTGATGTCCTCCATAGGATTGATATAATCTTCTGTAGAGCAAAGCTCAATACATCTGCTTCTTATAGCATGCTCAAGGTCACCACCACGCTTTCTTAATATCCTTTTATGTACCATTGTTTCAGACATATCAGGATGAAGGGCAGTTAATCTGTCCTTCTGTTTAAGAAACCAAGACATGGGCCTGTCCCTCTCAATATTAAAAATGGCTTCTTCAAGAGAATTTTCCATTCTAAATCTCCAGTAATCATTAGCCCATTTGGAAATAATTTGTTCTTTCCACCAATGCCAAGAATGTTTACCATGGTCTTGTCTCATTTTGTAATACCATTTCTTTGCTGATCTGGTGAATAATGAGTGTAATCTGGCACTTATGTATTCATCTGGTATGTTAAAGTCTTCTTTGAACATATCAATTGTCTTCATAAATTCCATATTATTATATTCTCCTTCACCATGGAAGGTTGGCCATTCCTCTAATTTTGGAATGTCTTTGAAATTGCAAGCAGTTTCCACCTCATTACTTGAAATGGTATGATGTAAATCATTAAGCACATTTCTGTCAAGAATTGGTGTGGATTGCCTTGGCAATTCATTTTTGAGTGATATATTATTAATACTTGATTGAATGTCTTCTTTCAATTCAATTCTTGCTTTATCCCTTTTTTCCAATTGTTCTTGGAAAAGAGCTGCATTGTAACCAATTGAATTTTCCAAGTTTTGAACTTGTAATTTCAATTCTCTTAACTGTCCAGTTATAAAAGCAATTGAATTGTCATCTGGTTGATTGAGCAAAGTAACTTTAGACTCAATTCTTGCACAAATCTGGGTCAAAGACCCACTATTGTCTTTATTGAAATTTTCAAGGCCAATAATGGTCTTTTGTTGTTCTTTCACTTGTAATATCTCATTACCCAACTTTTGTTTGATATACTCAAATGTTTTAAACTTTGTTATAATCTCTTGATTACAAGATTCAATTTGAGTTACAAGTTTAACAAGATCTATTTCTTTGGGAAAGATTGGCTCAATCTTTCCTCCTCCTTGTTTTTGAATTCCATCAGAGTTCCTGCCATGTTAAACACATTGTCCATGGATGTCTTTTCTTTCTTTGGGATTCTGTAATTCTGCAGGTAAGGCTTGTTCCATTTGGGCTTTGCCTTTTGCTTGCCCTTCTGATTGGTATTTGGGGCTTGGTTGGGCTTGCTTGGCACTTGTTGAGGCGGATTTTTGCTGGTGGATGCTTGGGGAGCTTCCACTTGGCTTTTGTCCTCGCCTTGGGCCAACTTCTTCTTCTGATCTTCTGATAACATGCTTTGGTTTTTCAACCAAGCTTTTATCTTTTGTACTTGTCCTTTGCAAGACATTGGTGTCCAACCCTTCAGAAGATCCTCTGTCTTTTCTGGCCCCTTTAATTTCTTCACCTGAAGTTAAGAGTTCATGGTGCCTATCCGAAGACTTGGGAGAAGTTCCCACTCTTGCTGTTTGGCGGCCATAAACCAGTTCTTGTACTGAGACTGGTGAATCTCCACTGCTTCCTGTTGGAAATGATTCAGGTCTAACAGCAATAGCAGTTATGTCAGCTTCTGGACTCTCAATAAGAGGTTCAAAGGTGCTGGCTAACCTTTGGGAACTGGTGGAGGCTCTGGCGTCCTCCATTTGTGCCTCTCCTCTGGGCTGACATTCTTGTCTTTTTGATTTGTGACTGGAATTTCCTGGTCCAGATCCATTTGATTGGATGGAGTAGTTACTTCCACTTCTAGTGGGAGTCATTGCACGTCAATTTTAAGAAAAAATAGACTAAGACTGGATGGAATTCACCTGCTGGACCTTTAAAGGGTTCTTTGGTTATTAAACCCCTTGCTGCTGGGCTGGTTTGGATTTCAATACTAGACTCTGAGGCTTCAGAGTCTGAAGAGCTGTCTCTAATTTATGGAACTAGAGAAAAATAAAAATATAAGTTATTTTATCAAACAATAAAAATAACTTATGAACTCAACTTATTGAATAAAGTTGTTTTAGTGTAATGTATGGCAAATTACGTCAAAAATAAAGAGAGAGGTCCAAGATAAAAGAAAAAAAAATGTTTTTAGTAAAGATTTTTAATTTTTTTATTTTTTATTTTCTTGAAAGAAATAATAATTATGCAATTAACAAGTTTATTAATCAAAATTGTATTATTATTCACTTTATACTAGAATAACTCAAAGAATAAATTTCAAGTCTGTGATGTGAAAAAGCCACTAGTTAGACAAAAGAAATTTATTCCAAGTCACTCAATAGTATATTGTTTCAAACAATATTCTTAAGAAAAAATAACTTTATTAATATTATAAAGATTATTTATAAGGGATAAGTCCCAAAAAAGCCAATATTAAGATAAATATGGCAATTTTACGTCAAAAAACAGTAAAATAAGTTCTAGAATATGATTTATGTCCCAAAAGTTGGTTAAAATCATGGCCATGCCCCCAAATGTAAGGTTTGTCTATGAAACCCTTGATAATAGTAGCAAAATCAAGAGTACTATGACTGTCCTCAGTAGAAATATATAATATAACAAAATATTATAACCACAAATTTAAATATAATTATTAAGAATAATTATATAAAAAAATAAATTTAATCATTATTATAAAAATATAATAATTACAATAAATTATAATTATTTTTTTATTGTTATAGTCACTGACAGTTATAACAATAAGAAGTGTAATGCTCTTAATGAGACAATTACACATGGAAAATATGAATATTAACCACTTATAAATAATATAAATATTATTTATAAAAGAGTTAAACACACACTGCGCAGAAATAATCCTTATAGAATAAAAATTATATATAAAAAAAACTAATACCAGATAAAAAAAATATAGAACTTTAGAGAAAACTTACTTATAATATTTATTTAATACAACAAGTCAAACAGCAACAGTTAGTTATTATATTAAATAATAATTATAAGTTCAAAACATGCCAAAAATCAATAATTTTAAAGATTAAAGAGTTTTTAAGAGGAATATGTGGATTTTAAAAGATATTTAAGATGATTTAATTTTATATAATAAAATATATTATTGGTGATTACAACAATAATCTAAGTTCTATAATTTAAATTCTTTGATTTTAATAAATAAAGAATAAAATAACTTAAGAATTATTTTAATAACAAGATGTTATATTTAATAAAACTTTACCTGTTTAAATTTCTAATATGATTGGATTGATAATGAATGATTGACAAAAACAGTAATTAAAAGACTCTTTTTATGTCTTCAGAGCATCTCTCATGATTCATGATGGATATAGAGGGCATGCTCAGTTTAAAACTGAAAAACCATGCTTAAAAATAAAGTTCTTAACTTAAGGTAACTTAATTTTAATTCCAATTTAAAGTTAACAGGGTTATTCTTAACTCCATGTAACTTGAATCCTTGTTTAAACTAATTATTTTAAGTTTTTAATATAAATAAACTTATTTATATTAAAGTTCATCACATGAACAACTTTAAAATAGAGTTTCAAGCAGAAATCTCTTAAACTCAATCTTTAATTAATTTTTAGAGAAATTATAATTTTCTCTGAGCTTTAAGTCAAAGAGTAAATTTCCAGGCTAATTACCCAGAAAATGTATTTATAAAAGATACTTAAAATTTAATTTATATGTAGATAATATTAAATTGTAAGCTGTGTGAAATTTTCAAGCAAATCCATTAAGAATTGGGTTTTTAATGAATTTTGGAAATTATTGCTATTTTTCCACATAAAATAGCAATACACACCAAACCTTAAGTTTTGATAAGGCTTTAATGCTTGTAACCTTAAATTTTTAAGCTTAATTAAGCTGTTACAGTTCTTAAAACCTTGAATTCAAGCCTGAATATTAGGATTTACCCTCTGGCAGCTTGAAATTCCTGTCTAATTTGGGATAAAACCAGTTTAAACTTTAATGTTGGATCAAAGTCTAATCTTGAAGTTTAAATAAGGTTCAAAATCCTCCAATACAGGTGGACAACCTTAATTGAATCCTTGCAGATCCAAAAAGTTGGGTACCCCAGTTCTATTTGGTCTTTTTCCTTTGTCCCAGGTTTTTGTGTGGATTTTGCCCTTTTATTTATTTAAAGCCATACTATGGCCTTAAACCCTTTTAAATTGAGCTCACGCAGGATTTACATTCTGTATGGCAAATCCTTAGCCAATTCCGTAAATATAAACCACACCTCAATTTTAACTAAAATTTTGGTAAGTTTGCATAAACCTTATGCAACTTCAAATTTAAGCTTATTTAAGTTTAAATTTAACAATTTTAAAAAAATGTTAAAAAAGTTACATTAGTACTTTGAGATTCTTAAATCTTCTAATAACATAAGAAATAAGTGTTTTTGGGTATAACACCTTATGGATGTACCCTAGGTTATTTTTGGTGTAGAATCCAAAAATGACATAATATTTATAACTTTGTTTATCCAAAAAAAGTTATACTTATTTTTTGTTATTTTTTATTTTAAATTCAATTAAAAAGTCTGTTGAAGACAAATTTTGACTGTGTATAAAGCTATTTGTGGCCTTGTGGGTATGTTATACATACCTCACAGGCTCACAGAGATACTGTCACAGCCACTATCAGGGGAAAAGGTATTCAATCTTAAACCCAATCAAACTAATGAAACTACAAAATCCAGCATTTGTAGCAGTAATTACTTTCAGAAACTCTTCTTGCTGAAACACGCATACAGCTTGGTTCATAAATACAGCCTGTCAACACTCACACAGGTTGGATATTACAAATAAGGTTTTGGAGTCACAAGAATGAAACTATATGATCACCCAACTACATCACACCTCTTTTACATGGGCTTTATCATTAAAATAAATTCAAATGAAGATTCCTCTTGAGAAAATTCACTCTTTGGATCAGGGCTGGTGGATTCTCATATATACCAGCCCCTATTCCTCCCTCTGGGGACCTTTGGCTGGTTAATCAATATAGTTGATTTATTATTCAATGAATATTCTTAATCTTGTTTTGGAGTATTCTATTTATTGGTATTAAGTTGGTCTTTGGAGTGTTTCCTCACCTGTTCAGTAGGGTTGTGGTGGCCATATCCTCATTAACCCTTCTCTTTCTTTCTTACAGGTTGAAACAGTGTACTTGGGCTTGTTTGTGGCTGGCTCTTATTTCTTTTTTGCTTCTTTTCTGGTATTTATCTTATTAGCAATTTTATCTTATTTACACTCTTCAGTATATTCAATCTTATTCCATCCTTGAGCCCTCCATAAGTGAGTCCCAGGCCCTCCCCACTTGGAAGAGCCCTTATGACAAGAGGGAAGCCAAAATCAGGGGGAATAAAGCCACAGCCCAGGCTATAGAAGATCAATGAAGCCAGAAATACCATATTCTGACTTCTCAAGGCTCACAAGTAGTAGGCCAACCCAACTCTCTGGTGGCTTCACACCACTCAGGATCTGGAAAAACAGTGGTCAAGAGTAAACATTCTTCACAATTCCAGAAAGTTTCCAAAATAACAAATTCAGAAGGCATGGTTGAAAACATTGGAAGCTTACATTTTTCATATTAAACCACTATATAAAGTTATTTCTGTTAATCACAGAATACCCCTGTGAGATATTTGAGTTAAAGTAGTAACAAACACCTGTCAAGGCAGTAATTTTGACATGGGAATTGGTATTACCCACCCAAAGCTACTACAAAGAGGTTTAATACAGCCATATATCAAGCCAGAGGCTATTCCTTGACCTTCAGAAGCATTTTTAAGAGTGAAAACTGACATTAAGCCATTGAATTTGCCCACTAGTTGAAGAAAACTTTGTACCACTAAAAGCAAAGTCATGGGGAAATCCCCCGCTGACCCCTTCAGACATAGAACATGTGCATAAATGCAAAGGGAAGAGGAACAGTCAAAGCCTCATCTCAAACAAGAAGCCGACACCCATTGCCACTCAGATTCCTAGAAAACCATGTAGTTCTTCCTCCATACAAGTTAAACCAACCTTAATAACCTGTAAAGGAAAGGAAACAATTATTAAAACAGTTGTAAAATCCAAAGGAAAATTTCCCAAAGCTGCAGAAAAAAGTCTTTAAAAATCATAGTCAAAGGTAAATACCCTAAGAACAAGAAGTTTTTGACTTATTTAAGACACTGATATCATGTCCCCTGTAAGCCTCAGAGAACTTGGAATCCCAAGAAACCAGCCAGAGGAAAGGGCAGGACTGTTCAGATCCAGAATATCAGGATTTGGATAGCATAGTGAATGGAAAGACATTCAGGAAGATTATTCCCACACCCCCATTCACCTTCCAATTCAACAGACCTCAAAAAAGATGATTGGACAGACATGGATGAATTATTTAAGCTCTACCATCTCCTCAAATATCTTTTCCAATGACGAATTTGAAACAAGAGGTTTAACCTGGCTTAAAACTGATAATAAATAGGGGTAGGCTTCCAGTAGATATTTCTCAGAGCGAGGAAATTAAAACTTACAGAAGAGGGAGAGGCCAAAATAAGGGAGAATAAAGCCACAATCCAGGCCATAGAAGATAAACAGACCCACAAAGAGAGTATTCTGTCTCCTTCAGGTTTGCAATGATTAGGACCACCCAGCTTTCCAGTGGCTTCACACCACTTAGGATCCAGAAAAACAGTGGCCAAGAGTCACCATTCTTCACAATTCCAGGAAGTTTCCAGAAGAAGGCAAGGGACAAAGGGCAAGAACAAGACTACTTTCAGCCAGAGGAAGAAAGTATCAGACCCAATGATCCAGAAGCTATTGTACTTAGTGAAGGAAGTGCACAGAAAAAAAAATTATTTTAAATACACCTGATAGAATGATTACACTTAAATTCAGAAATGATATCTCCATGAAGTTTGAACATAGTGTTGTTACACCTGAGAGTGACATAAACACTAATGAACTGTGTTCACAAATGTCCCAATTTTCAGAAAAAACTCAAAAAGAGTTTTCAAAGGTCCATGAAAGCAATTTAAGGTTTCAAGAGTTGATAACCTTAAGAAACATAACCATTAATACTCTTCAAGAGGGCTTTGCTAAACTAACTAAAGCCCCAGAAGAGACCAAAAAAGGCTAAAACAATTCTCAGAGAAATACCACTGCAAGAGGGACAGGGAATACCTAGATGAAGACACAAAAGAATTGTTCAATGTATTCCCAAATATGAAGTCACAAAGTCAGGACCAAGTTTTTGGCAATAATCCACACCTTCAAGAGGAATTCAAACCACATTTTACAATGGAGAGTAAATACAGATCCTCATCATAATATTAAGATGTAGACAATATGACTTACTCAGAGAAGGAAGCCTTGAAAAAATTTCCAGAAACCACAAGCTGGAAACATTTCTCTGGTGTGGGAGAGTATGATTATATTGATGGACTCTTCATTGGTGTGCCAAGTATACCAGACTACTTGGATTATAGCCAGACTAAACAAAGCATTAATAGTACATTCTAGTTTTTGGTACACAGAAATGAAGGAAATACATGGAAGAAGAAACTGTCCATAATGAAAGAGCCAGATAATCCAGAAGTACATAAATGGTACTTTGATCTGGCAAAAGACCATGTCATTTTAAAATCCAACAATACTCAGTTGACAAAGATACTTATGAGTGATGTCTTTGAAAGTCTAAAAGACTTAAGGCAATTGATCCCCATATGAACATGCAGATGAGGAATCATAAACTCCTGACACAATTGCAAGCAGAGCTATAGCATGCAGTGAAATGCATGTGCAACCAAAGCTGAACTCTAGATTACATTGCCAAGACCTTGAAATATGTAAGGAAAAGGACAAATATAGGCAAATATTTCTCATATAAAGGCAATAGTTTTAGAGATAAACAGCCTTCCAGGGTGGAAAAGAAAGACAAACACAGAGAATTATTTGGAGAAGTAACTGATAATAAAAACTCTTTTCACAATTGTGGGTCAACAGAGAATTATTCTAACAACTTTCCAAAGGTATTAAAGAAAATATATGCCATTGAACAAGTCCCAGAGGGAGAAATCGAAGCAGAGGATTCTGAATCTTAATCTATGGGTGATTCCATCAGAGAAAACTCTGATTATGATCAAGAACCAATAAGGGAATTCCTGGTGGAGTACCAAGAGGAAACCCAATTAGAAAGTCAGGAAATACATTTTGATTAAGGATTACCACAAGACACTGCAAACAAAAACTTGTGCAAACACACACAAGATGCACAGAAACTCCTAGTTACACCACCTCAAGGAACTTAACATGTTCATGGGACAGCCACTAAAATGACTGTTTGTGTTGACAATTCTCAAAACCCACTAATAATTGACAGTGAAGCACACTTCTCAATAGTGGGTGGAGATTATCTGGACAAGAACTTCCCAAATTGGGAAAGCCAACGCTTGCCAACTAAAGCAAATAATTTGAAAAGTGCCTCAGGAACTATGACATCCATTAGGACTATTCCCAAGGAGATAAAAATAACCCACAGGAAAGTTAATATCCCACTCAACCCAGAGTTTTAGGGCTCCAATTAGGAGCAGATTATCAGAGGACATATGCTGTTTGCATTTAAAATAGTAATAATAGGCTTATTACCATGGGTACCAATAAGGAAAAGGAATTTTCACTTGATATATACCAGTTTTCTAAGCAAGACCCCTTAGAAGAATTACTAGATGAATTCAAAGTGGCACAATTTATTTCTAACCTCACTAGTAAACAAAAACTTAGTTTACTAGAAACTCTGAGGAAGAAAAGACAAGCTTTTTCCATGGGGGGAGAACCCTTGGGAACAATTAGAGGCCATTATATAGAACTATTTCTAGATTTGGAAAGACATAATTACCTACACATGCTCAGAAGACCTCCATATCCAGAAATTGTGGAAACAAGGAAAGAAATTTTAAATCTTGTGAATGACCTCCTAGAAATAGATGTCATCAGACAAATTGGACACAAGGAAATAGTGGAAGTAACCACCCCTGTCCTAATCACCTTGTATGATGGCAAATCTAGCTTGTGTGGAAACTTCAGAGCACTTAACAGTGACAAAAAAGCTGACAGATACCCTATACCAATGATACCCCATGCTCTAGACAAGCTGGAAAAAGCCAAATACATCACCAAGATTGATTTTATGAAGGGCTTTCATCAAAATGGAGTTAAACCAAACTCCATGAAATTACTCAGAATTTAATGCCACATGGGTATATATGAGTACACCAGGATGCCGTTTTGCATCAAAAATGCAGCAGTCCACTTCCAAAGGATGATGGACATAGAAATTTAAGAAGAAATATTGGAAGGCTGGATCATAATATATATTGATAATATTACTATATACTCAGAAACGTGGGAAGACTATGTGAAATAACTAGACAGAGTCTTCAGTAAATGCACACCCCTCAATCTGAAAATTTCCCTTAAGAAGCTTAATTTTATCCAACAAGAACTATTGGCACTGGGACATAACATCTCAGGCCTTAGCTTAGCCATAGACCAGAACAAAATAGAAGCAGTACTGCAAAATCCTGTCCCAAATAACATCAAATAAATACAATCTTTCCTTGGTTCTTCTAGCTACTACAGAAATCACAGCAAATATTTTTCCCACATACCTAGCAGCTTCTAAAAATTATGTTCAAAAGATTTAAGTTTTGAGATTGCAAAGTATAGGAGGGGTTCATATGAGAGGATCAAAAATAAAATTAATAATGCACCTGTCCACATGCTACCTGATTTTGAATGATCATTCAAGCTGTACATAGATTCACCTTGCAACAAAGGATTAGGGGAAGCCCTTTACCAAAGACAAATTGTAGATGGTGAACCTAGGGAAGGGTTAATCTGTTATATCTCCAGACAGCTGAAATATTAAGAGTTCATGTATGGACCAACCCAGACATAGTGCTTATGCTTGGCTTGGGCCCTAGAAAAACTTCATTAACATTTGGATGTATCAGTATTTGAAGCATACATAGACTGCACTTCACTTAAGTCTTTTCTCAAAATGAATACTACTAATAGACACATTTTTATATGGAAAATAGCCATCAAAGAGTATAGAGGCAATTTGACCATCATATACAAGAAGGGCAAACGCCAAACTGATGCAGATGGCCTCAGTAGATGGCCACTGGAAAATTACAAAAGCAATCCAGCTGATGACCCAAAATTATCTGAGGAAGAACATGTCACTCATGTGTCCACTGTTCTTTCCAGACTCAGAGCCAATAACCTCTTTGCTAAGGCCTCCAAGTGCCTATTTCATGTTTCTAGTGTGGAATATTTAGGTTATATTGTTTCTTCTGAGGGCCTCAAGATGGACCAAGAAAAGGTCCAGCCAATTCTCAATATTCCACCTCCAAGAAACCTCAAGGCTCTTCAATAATTCCTTGGCTTTGCCAGCTTCTACCACTGTTTCATCAAGAATTATTCAAAGAAGATTAGTTCCCTCACCAGTTTCCTAGAGAAAGATTCCTGTTTTCCCCTCAATGAGGAAGCTCTAAGCCAGTTGAATAAACTCAAAGAGGCCTTCACCATTGTGGAGACCAATGCATTTCACTATGTCTTGGGTTCTGTAATTAGTCAGTTTTCTTACTCAGAAAAACATCCCATTGCATTTGATAGCCGCAAGCCTATTCCAGCAGAGCTCGACTATGAGATCAATGACAAGGAACTCCTTGCCATAGTATGGGCTCTCAAGTGCTGGAGGGCTTTTCTTCTTTCACTCTCTTCCCCTTTTGAAGTTATCACTGATACCTATTCCTTGTAATACTGCATGTCTTCAAAGGCTCTTACTCGCCATCAATCCCGCTGGGAGGAATTCCTTTCTGAATTTTATTTCTCTATCACTTACTGCCCGGGTTGTCTAGATACTCTTCCGGACGCCTTATCACCTTGGGACAATGTTTATCCAGAGAGGGGGGAGGATTTTATCAGCAATGATGCAATGAATTTTCAACAACTCATTAAGCAAGATGAAGTCCAAACCTCAAGATTTTTTGTAGTCAAGGTGGATTCTTTTTCAAATTTGATTTAGTCAATTTAGAATAAATTATGGCAAGAATATCAGTACAGAAGTATCCTTGGAGAATTGGGAAAAGGTAAATATATTCAAGATTAGTCTCTTGATTCCTCTTCTAAACTTCTTTTATTCAAAGATTGGCTGGTGGTCCCAAATGACCCCACAATTCAACTCAGAATTCTTGAAAAGCATCATGATTCTCCTGTAGCTGGACACCCTGGCCAATAGAACACTCTCCAAATTGTCAAGCAGGATTCCCACTGGTCTGGAATGCCTCAATTTATTAAGGATTATGTATCATCCTGTCAACAGTGTTCAAGAAACAAAAATATTCATCACAAGAAGTTTGGAATCCTAAAACCTCTTCCAATTCCAAATGGTCCTTGGATTTCTCTTTCAATGGACTTTATCACTCAACTTCCACTGTCCAATTCTTTTGACTCAATTCTTGTCATAGTAGACATATTCTCAAAAATGGAAGTCTTTATTCCAACAATGTCTTCAATAACTTCACTGGATTTGGCCCATGCATCCATCAAGAATATCTTTTCAAAACATGGCCTGCCTTCAATCATTGTTAGTGATATAGGTGCACTTTTTTTTTCTTCCTTTTGGACCAATCTTTGTCAGAAGCTCAAGATTTCAAGAGATTTGTCAACTGCTTACCATCCAGAAACTGATGGACAGACAGAGAGCGTAAATCAGATACTAGAACAGTACCTTTGGATGTATTTCAGTTATTATCAAGATTATTGGAACACCTCGCTCCCTCTGGTTGAATTTTCTTACAATAGCTCTGACCACTCTTCAACAAAACAATCACTGTTTTTCACTGTTTATGGAAGAGATCCTCATTTTGACTCAGTTCACATTACTCAAAATACTCCTTCTGGAAATCTATCAACAAAAATCCAATCAGTACAGAAAGATGGCAAGAGATAACTTGAAGTCGCCATAAACAGGTTCAAGAGGTATGCAGATAAAATTAGAGCAAGTTTACCTGTTCTCAATCCCGGTGACACGGTATGGCTTTCTTCCAAGAACATAAAATCAACTAGACCCATCAGAAAGCTGTCTGAAAGATGGTTGGGCCCCTTTCCAATTTTGAAGAAAGTCACTACTCATGCTTACCACCTCAAGCTTTCATCCCAATGGAAATACATCCACCCAATTTTCCACATTTCTCTCTTTGAACCAGTCAAGACATCAACAATCCCAAATCAGCATCAAGAGCCTCCTCCTCCAATAATCATTGAAGGAGAAGAGGAATGGGAAGTCTCTCAGATTCTGTATTCCAAGATCAAGGGAGGAAAATTATGGTACTTTTTGGAATGGAAAGGTTTCAGTCAAGACCCAGAAAGATCCACTTGGGAACCAACCAAAAACCTCAAGTATTTTCATTCTTTGTATCCTGACAAGCCAGGACCCAGTTCTTCAAGAGCTTGATTGTTTTATGGTCCTTGGTGGGGAGAGGAATGACCAAAAGTAAGTCCCACTCCTGGTATGCCACTTTAGAAGCATTATACCCCTTCTTGTTGTAAGCATCACCTTGGCCACTCTGTGAGCACTTGTCAAATTTCTGGACACAGGACTCTGGCCAGACTTGCAACACCAATTTCAATCCTTATTCCCATTTTCACATGGGAAAATGGACCATTCACTATTCTTTCCAAAATTCCATGTTCCTTCATTTCAAATTAATTCCTTCAGAAAATGTTTATTGATTATGGCACTGGCGGGAGTGGTAGCTACCAAAAGTAAGTTCCTCTCCTGGTGTGCACTTCCCTGAGGGTTCTACAATTGTAAGGTTTGACTATGAAACAATAAGTAAAAATTACTAATATTTTACTTATTGTACTATGAATGTCCTTATAATAATAAAGGATTATTATAATTATGGCGTAAAAATAATTATATTATTAATAAAATATAATATAATAAAAAAAATATATTAATATAAAATGATTAATATATTTAAAAGCACTTTATTATTGTTACAAACAAATAATAAAGGCGTAAAAAATTGTCTTTTATTAATAAAAAACAATTAATAACAATAATATTACCAATATTCAAGTTATAAATTAATATAAATACTATTTATATTAATTAAGGAATTATTAAAATAATAATAAAGAGAAAATTATTATAATAAGAGATAATAACCTACTTTTAACACTTAATATAATAATTTCGTAATATTTTATGCCAAAAAATGTAAATACAACCTTTTCAAATTGTATTTACAATAAAAATAAAGAAAAATTACTAATATTCTTGATTTTTACGTGGAAATGAGTTTTTAGAGAGATTTTTAGCAAAAAAAATTAAATAAATGATTTAATCACATCAAAATAGATGATTATAACAAAGTGGTCTTTGGTCTTTAATAATATAACAGTTTTATATATAAAGAATAAAGAAATTACCTTTTATTTAATTGATTTAATGTTTTTGATGCGTCTGAGGGGAAAACAGAGTAAAAAGAGCTCTATTTATAGTAAATACCTCCCTCCTAGAGTCCAACAGGCTTCTAGTAGACGTGTACTGATCATATCCACTAGAATTGATCAATATTTTAAGGTTTGAGGATGATTACATCATGATCAAACCATATTACATCATTATTACACCATTATTTAGAGTTATCACTATAACTCTAAGTTTGATGACATCAGAGGCTTGGCAGAACCCCAAATTTTGTTTATTTTATTAGTTTTAATCATGAACTAATAGTATTCACCAATTTTATCACTCATGTGACTGTTAAACTTAACTTAAGGTTACAGTAGGTGATCATAACTGCTCAATTTAAGCTCAGACTTTGATCTTAAATACCTTTTAAGTGTTACACGCTACAGCAATTCAGAGAGTGAATTCTGATAGCCTGACATAACCTTATTATTCTTCCAAGAGCTTTTCATTACATCATCAAAACTCTAATTTTGATGATTTTTTCTTGTAACTCATCTTTTCTGTCGAAATTCAATATTTTAAACTTCAAATCATGATTTCAGGGGGTTATACCCTGAATTTAATGATAAAAATTACATAATTCTTCACGAATGAACTAGTAGAATCCAACTGTGTACTTTATTTTAAGTTTGGACCACTTTCACAACAAAGTGGTCAACAGCTCTGTTGATTTTTATCAATATTTCATCATAGGTTTTAACCTTGTTTATAAATTGTAAAATAAAGTTCCTATCTGTGTTCGTACATTAATTACGTGGTAACTTTATTTTTGGTTCATCACTCTATCTTGTATAGTTCAAGAGATATTAACTATGATCCTTGAATATATGTGTTGACCAAAAAAGTGCATATATTCAGGTTAATTCCTTAAGTATTAACTTTGGTAATTAGCTCATTAATTGTTTTATGTGTGGATTTCCATGGGGAATTCAATGGTACAATTTATTTTACATGTTGTTTCATTGTTTCTTGAAATAAATAAGGATTTATGGTTTTTATAAGGTATTATTCCTTATAACTCATTAAATATTGGTTTTACAGATATGCCATAAAAAATGGTATATGTGTATTTTACCATGGGAAATCCAATGGTATAGTTTATTTCACATGTTGACTCATTGGTTTTTAAGTTAAACCAATTTTTGTACCAATTTATGGTATTTTTGTATTTTTGAAGTAATTATTTTTAATGTATAATTATTCTAAGTAATTTTAGTATAATTATCTTAAAGGTATAATTATTATGAGTCTTTCTTGTGACCTTATGGGGTATGTGGTCATATCTCAAAGGCTCACAACAATCTTTCAAAAACATCACCCTGGCCACTCTGTGAGCACCTCGCATCAAATATTGTGTTTCAGGTCCTTGGCCAATTCAAATCAGCTGTCCACTTCCTTGATCAAGATTGGAATCCCCCTCAAGAAATTATTTCTCTTTATTTTCTTTTCTTATTGTCTCTTTATGTTTCTTTATATTTTTTAAAACTTTCCCTTCTTATAATCTTTATGTCAACTCATTTCTTCAAAACTTCCAAAGCCAAAAGTCAGAACAGGACCAAATCATCCTCTTGTCATATGTAAACTTTGTTCCATTCATAAAATTTCTTTCAAGATGAAATACCTGTGTAATCCCTGCGTTCAATCCTTCTCAACAGCCTCAACAGGCCTTTACCTTGATTTGGTGCTCAGGAGCTCACCATTAAAGGTGGGGGGTACTGTCATAACCACATGTAATCACTCCACCAATGGGTGTTGGAGGCAAATATAGCCTGAACTAATTTTATGGCCAATTGGTCATGTCATTAGCTTTATGGCCAATTGGACCACTTTGGTGTTTTATGGCCTTCGGGCCATACCACCTTTCACTGGCCCATTATGGCCTCAGGCCATATCCTGCAACAACTGTCCTATTTTGCCTATTCTCAACCTCACCAACCCCCAGGCCAATACCTTTTTTTGGGCCTGGGGGGTCCATCTGAGCTTCCGGGTGCTTCTAGCCCCTCTAGCCATCACCAGGGCCTTTGGACCACCCCCTTTCTTTATGGGTTCTAAAGCCTAAAAGGCCCATGGTCCATGGGACCCTTAGGCCCCTTTTGGCCAAAAAGGGCCAAGGGGGCCCACCTGAGCCAATTTTGGCCCCCAATCTTGAATTTCCCAAAAATGGCCAAAAGGACCCCAGGACCCAAATTGGCCATTTTCAAAACCTGGCCTCTGGCAGACAACAGAGGCCACCAGCTCAATTCCAGAAAGCTTTCTCCTCCATTCAGGGGAAGGACTCTCCTTCACCAATGTACTCCATACCAAGGATCCTGGTATGGTGCATATATGGTATAATATACCATTATGCACCAATTTTTCTCAGCAATCCAATGGTGATGCTTTCCGGACCAAATTATTCCTTTTCATTTCAAGTCCCCAAATCCATAACCCATTTTGAAGGAAGTCTGTTCACTCATTCAGTCTTGCAATCCCTGGTGGCTACCGGAAGACCACTCAAGGACTGCAACCACCTGGCACTGCAGGAGTTGGGTTGTATTTTCTGTTAAGGATTATTCCAAGGGTAATTTCAAGAGGTTATCAATCATTCAATCTGTTTTAAAGGCATCAAATACTTCATTATCCTTTGGGCAACTCAATTGGTCCATACAGGCTGTATTCAAGCAAGCTGTATGGCCTTGGCCCTTTTGGGCCAATTCATATTCCACTGTGGGAATTCAGTCACACAGTCCAATTTGCAAGATGGCCAGATCTGTATTAACTCAAAACAGTCAATAAAGCTGGGTGATCAACCCTCCAGGATCAATCTTCAGCTTTTCACATATACTGGCCATCTTTTCTTCCCTGGGTACTTTTTCCCCAGTTCATTCATATATTGGATTTATTTTTATCCTCATTTTCTTTTCATTCATTAAAGTAAATACTGATCATTTTAAGTCAGTCATTTGCACCTTTTCTTCTTTGTCTGTCAGTGGATATTGGTGGTAATATCATTCACTAATTCCATTGTTCTTTCTGACAGGTTGAAACAGTGAATTGAGGATTCATTTGGTTGGCTTTCTTTATTATCTTGTCCATTGGCTTCCCTCTTTTCTTTTATCTTTGGCATACTTGTCCTTACTCTTATTTTTCCTTAAAGAACTATATTCTTTTTTATTTATTTATTATTTTGGAGCCCTCCAAGTGAGTTCTTGATTCCTGAGTGCCAGGCCACTCTTGCTTTCCACAAGAGCTCCTGTGACACCAATGGACCTTTACTGTGGGATAAGTTCCCACATCCTTGAATATAAGGTGTCAATCCTACAAAGGAGCTTTTTTATTCTTCAAAACCTCCTAGTTTGGTCAATATGGGGTCTCCATACAGGTTCTGTACAGTATTCTATGCATAAGACACATCAGAAGAGGGCAGTGTGGTCCCCAGATGAAAATTGTCACCATGTATTGGTGAAAAATTTCCAGATGTGGTTTCAAAACCACATCTGAGCCCAATACAGGCAGTACAGAAATGGCAAGAGCCACAAGCCAGTTCTTGGAAGTGAAAAATATTCACTCTTTCTACATGAATAGGTCTGGAGAACCTTTCCACCCAGTTTCAGGATAAAAAGGGACCTTCCTCTTACCCAAAGAGGAATCCCCATCCTGGTGAATATTTGTACCTAGTGCTGAGGAAAATTTGGGATCTCTGTTGCTAATTATTTTTGTGAATATGCCAGTCCATGATACAGCTCCATCACATATTAGAAGAGATGTATCCAAGGATGCATGATCTTTGTGACATGGTAAAAGACTGGAGTTTTACTAAACCTGTTAACAATCACTGGGAAGGAATTATAGACTCTATCACCTCATGGTGGTAGACAAGTTACTCAATCCATATGGACAATTTCCCAAGGTCTACTGGGTTATTAGACCTTGATCATCTTTCCAAATCTTCTCCAGTGTATTTATTGTCCTTCTGACATCAGTTGCAGTTTTTGCAGTGTTTTAAAACATCATTTTGCCACATTTTCACCATAATCAGGTTTTAATTTTCTCTCTTTTTCTATCCTCAGAAAGGTTTCCTGAGGAGTGGTTGTCATGGCATTCTTTTAATATGGGATTTATGAAGGATCTGTCCACAAGTTTCATGACACATGTGTGTTTTGTCCTAGGGGATATTATACCATCAAGAACATGAAATCTTCCTTCATCATATGACTTTTTCCATATTTCATCTAAGGAGTGTATCAAGTATTTATCTTTAGAATCTTGAACAAGTAATTTAAATAGCATGCTACCATTCCTTTCTTGAGTATCCTTACTTCTTTAAAGAAGTTAGTGGCTACTTCTTTAATACTTATTTGCTCTATTGGAATATGTAGAGAACCTTCTTCTAGCACATAAGCAGGATTTTCAATATCATTTGTTAATGGCCATCTTTTTAGTCCATCTTTGTGTACAATACTGTTATTGCCTTAATATTCATTTATTGGTATTTTCCATCTGAGAATATGTCTGTTGGTTCTTATCATGTTCAGAAGTGATTTCAATTTGTGATGATTGCACCATCAAACAACCTAGGTTCCAGTCATGGTGGTGGTGGGGGACTGCCTTTTCTGACATGACACTGATTGGAGAGCTTAAGTGCTTGTTAATTTTTTCTGGCATCAATGTGGCAATAATATTCATATCTTTGCAAAAGGTCCTTTGAAAAAAGTGAAACCCTTTTTTTTGAAGTTTTTTCTCAAGTTGAGGGTAGTTATACCTACTGCAAAGTAGTTAAAACTGACCTGGTTGGTAACAAAACCACATGATCAATTTAATCACAGACTCTGTTCCTCATATCTATACCAAATTATGTGAGCTTCTCCCTGTAATTTGACATTCTGAACACAGATCAAAGTACTTTGGGGGGTCTGGCACCCTTTTAGCCAAGGTTCCTTTTCCCCTCAAAAATTAATCTTCCAAGTTTTTTTATTTACTCCCTCCAGAATTTCTTATACCAAAAGCTTGGATAGAAAATGTTATTGAGAAATTATATTAAACAAATTCAAATATTAATTCATCATCTGTAGATCCATTTTCATTTATTTCATACATATCTACATTTTGAAAAGTTCCATTAGAATTCTTAAATTCCTAGTTGCTTTAAAATTGCACAACACACCTCATTTTTAACACAAAAACTGGTGGTAAAAGAACATGTGTTCTTAATTTATTCCAAGATCTATTATATTCAGATTTTAATACTTCAAGTACTCAAAACTTAATTTAAGCTTATTCAAGTTTTATTCAAGAGAATTTACCCAGAGATTACCCAATGGAAGCTTTCATGGGGAATCAAATTCTAAAAGGAGATTCTGTTTTTTCTGATCAGAACAAAATTGATAATGAATTTTATATAATTTTCTTGAAAAAACTTAGTAAAATATTCCTTTTACTTTTTTCCTAAAAAAACTTCTAATTTTACTTTCTTCCCAGTTTTGTTAATTTATGTCAGAATTATGTTTTTATTCATTCTTTTGATTTAAATTCTTCTGTGGAAAATAATATCTCTTGTTTAATTTCAATTCTTTCTTTTTAGTTTTTCTTTAATTGCAAATAAATCCAAGACTCACATGGTTCAGGATTTATTGGTGTTTTTTATATCTCATTTATTCCTACTTTTACTCAAAAACACAGATTTATGCCTCCTCTTTTTATTAATAGTAAGAAATAAATCTTGTTTTTTATTTATTTCAAGCAAGTAAATATATCAATTATTTATTTTGAACTTTTTATAATTGAAATTTTGGAATTTATACTAATTACTTCATTTAAGTGTAGAAGATTCACATGATACCAAAATATTACAAAGTATTGCAAATCATTAATAAAACTAATATATCTTATACCTTCAACTATGATAAATTTTATTTACAATGAGTATAGTTTAGACTAAAGTTTTCTACACCAAAACTGGAATATTATCCTCTGTCAATCATAATCAACTATCTGTGATATCATATTTTCTAAAAACATATTATTTTTCTTTCTAAATTTTGAACTTTGTAATATTCAAACTTCAAATAAATTAATTTCACTTACTTGTACCATATGTCTGTTTATAACTAATCTCTGATTATCTTCTAATCGATTTTCAAAGAGATTTTTTCTTTCAAATGGCCAGATATCAAGATTTAACCTCTCAAACAGAATCTGACTTTCATATCAACTTCATTAAATCAATTTTTTCTGTTGTTGGTTTTATAATGCAATGGATTCTAATTTACTATGGTTTTATGGGGCTTCAGAAGGTTTTATTTATTTTATCAACATTAGTATTTTTGGTTCTTGTCAGCCTGTGACTCAAAACCAGAGCACAAGCATGACAGCCAAAATACCATAAACCAATGGTATAGCCAAGATACCACCAAACCATGGAGCTGATCCAAATCAGCTCAAAAGGTATCAAAAGAAAGAGGAAACTCACCTCTTTCTGAAAATATAAGTCCCATCACCATAGGACAAGAAATAACAAAGTTATTCCTGCTCAAAGTTATTGCTGAGCATAAACCTTAATTTTCACCTCTCATCTAAAATCTAGAAGGAGAGGCTTAACACCATCAAATGGGTACTCAAAATGAAGCTCTAAGCCAGGGCTATCCAATGGTACCAGCCAAACTGAGCTAGCACCAATATTACTGGAGTTATGGTCAATTTCAGGCCAAAGAAGGGTGAACAAAACATTCACCTCTCATCTAACTTCTACAGTTTTAGTGTGGGATACTTGAAGTGGGGTCTTTTTGGAAAGAGCACAATTAGGGCTATCTGATGGTGCCATCCACTTCTTCATATCTCAGCTATAACAGAAGGTATGAGGCAAACAAGCTCAATGCAGCTTTTTGCCCAAACCACGCCTATGTACAAAAAACCTTGTACATGGGATAACTTTGTCATATTTAATGATAACCATACCAAATTGGGTATCATTGTGTAGAGCCCATACAGGGATATCCAATGAACCAACATTGAGCATTATATCTCAAAAACTGACAGAATTATGGCCATTTGAAAGTTATAATCCCACAATATGACCAATACAGCTGTATTATGACAGGATACAGTTGTACTCTGATTATGAGGTGTCAAACAGACAAAGAAGCATGTTAATACTTCAATACCTCATACGTCAGTCAATACTGGGGTCCCATACAGTTTCTGTACAGAATTCTATGTGTCATACATGTCAAAATCAGGATGTGAGGTCCCCAGATGAAAATTTTCACCCTGTATTGGTGAAAACTTCCCAGATGTGGTTTCAAAACCACATCTGGGCCCAATACAGGCTATACAGGCTGTTTGCAAACCACAAGCCAGTCCTAGAGAGTGAAAAATCTTCACTTCCTCTACATGGAAAGGTCTAGCACCCTTTCCACCCCATTTCAGGATAAAAAGGAGGCTTTTTCACAGCCAGAATTGTCTCCTCATCCTGCTCTTGAATACCCTACATAGTAAACTGTCAAAAACAGTTTTACTCTTGGGTAATAACCAGGTATACTCTTAATTTAAATTATTGTAGTCTTTATTATTGTAACCCAACAGGTAAAGCTGCACCCAGGGCTTTCAACAGCGCTCACCACCACTATATTCCTTATAGTAAAGCCCTCTTATTTTTGAATTAAACCATCTTTAACTCTTATAAAAATCTTTTAAATCTTTATTTACCATGTCACAGTCATAGTTAAGAGTTGTAAATACTTTTTAAATACTCTCATCATAGACTCAGCCTGACATTTTGGGGGCCTGGCCGTGTTGTAAAACCTTTTTTGGACCTTTACAAGTAAGTTTTTTTCTCTTTCATCACTTATTGACACTTGTTTTATCTTTTTTAGGTGTCATTTTCTTTAAAAATATATATTGTTATATATTTTTCTTTATTTTTTAAAATAATCATATTTTAAGGAGTATCTGTCACATGGCTAATAACCACAAGACCAGTATTTTTGGCGTGTTTTGTATATAAAAACACTTTTAAGCCACTAATACAGTCTTAATTCTTAATTGAATCCAGACAGCTCATACTGATAAACCAACAGTTGAGGCGTGCTTGGGCACATTGTTAGCTCAATTGCCCTGTAATACACCACCTTTGACAGATTATACTTGCTAACTACAAGTATTCTGTAAGATATTGGTATACAAACAGTCTACCACATATCAATAAGCTGTATTTTTGACGTGGAATTGTTAATTCAATTACACTGTCATCATACAAGGGCATATTGTGACAATATACAAGCCCAGAGGCCATTCTTAGACGTGCAAAACCAGCCTTTTAAGAAGTCTTAACTGACATAAGCCCTCTTTTCCTGTTTGATTCAGTGGAAGAAAATTTCATACCACTTGAGACCCAGTCACAGGCCAACACACCAGTGACACCCTCAGAACCAGAGGGCAGCAAGGGCAAAGGGAAAAGACTTAGTTAAGGCCTCATTACAGCCAAAAAGTGGACACCAATAGCCACTCAGAGGAGTAGAAAACCACAAAACTCTGCTTCAATACAAGGTAAACCAACCTTAACCACTTGTAAAGCAAAAATTACAATTATTAGCCCAGTTGTAACCTCCAAAGGCAAACTTCCCAAATCAGCAGATAACGAATTTGTACAAGGCACAGTCAAAGGGAAATACCCTAAGAACATAAAGTTTTTGACGGCTTGCAAACACTGATATGTCCCCTGCATACCTCAGAGACCTTGGCTTCCAAAGGAACCAGCCAGAGGACAGGGAAGGCTTGTCCAGAACCAGAAGACCTGGAAGAGGACACCTTGGACACAGTGGTGGATGGCAAAACAATGAGGGAGATAATATCAACCTGTCCATTCACACTCCAATTCAACAGGAACCTCAAACCAGAGGACTGGATGGATATGGATCAAGTTCTTCAGCTCCACCAACTCCTCAAAGATTTATTTCAATGGAGCATGGACAACAAAAGGTTCAACCTGGAAAGTCACTGGGAAGAACTTGGTGCAAGTTTCGAGAAGATCTGTCTCAAAGAGATAGACTTCAAAGACCTGATGGTAATCACCAAAGGTTGGAATCCTACCAGGCAGTTCAGACTCCTGGAGGCAATGGCACAGAGGATAAGGGAGAATCAAGCCACTATCCAAGCTATAGAAGAACAGTTAACCCAGACAGGGCCTACTCAGATTCCTTCAGGCTCACAAGGAGCAGGCCAAATCAGCTCTCCAGTGGCTTCACACCATTCAGAAACCAGCAGATCAGTGGCCAAGAGTCACCATTCTTCACAATTCCAGGAAGCTTCCAGGAGAATACAAGGAAACAAGGGCAAGAACAAAACCTCCTTCAACCAGAGGAGGAAAGAGTCAGACCCTATGATTCAGAAGCTGTTGTATTTGGTAAAAGAAGTGCACAAGAACCAGAAGTAGTTGTAAACCACTCCAGAATCAGTAGTCCTAGTAATAGAAACATTACCCCCACTCAGACTGAACATAACATTGTCACATCTGAGAGTAACATCAACAGTGATACACTGTGGTTACAAATGTCCCAATATTCTGAGCAATCTGCAAAGCAGTTTGAAGAAATTGAAGCTGGCCAAGAGAGGATGAGAAAAACTCAAGCCTCCTTGGAACAGATAGTTGTGAATCTTCAAGAAGGATATGCTCAACTGAGCAAAGCCTCTGAAGAAACCAACAAAAGACTGAATACAGTCTTTGAAGAACAACACCACAGCAAAAGGGACAGGGATTGTCTGGACCAAGACATAAACAAATTTTTTAATGTCTACCATAACTTGAAGCCCCAACCACAAGGCCAAGTTATGGAGAATCCATATCAACCAGATGACATCAAACCAGATGCCATGTTGATGAATAAGGCAAGATCTCCATCACAATACCAGTATGGAGATGGAATGTCTTATTCAGAGAAGGAAGCCTTGAAGCAGCTTCCTGAGGCCTCAAGCTGGCCCAAATTCTCTGGATCAGGTGAATATGATCATATGGAACTCATAGATTATATTGATGGACTCTTCATTGATGTGCCAAGCATACCAGACTACTGGATCACTGCTAGATTTAATACTGCATTTAAAGGTCATGCCAGTATATGGTACACAGAAATGAAAGAAATCCATGGCAGGAGAAACTGGCCATGGTGGAAGAGTCAAATCATCCAAAAGTACAGTAATGGAGCTTGGATATGTCAAAAGACCATGTCATTTGAAAATGACAAATACTCTGTGGACAAAGATCCATATGAGTGGTGTCTTAGACAGTCTAAAAGAATTAAAGCCATTGATCCTCAGATGAACATCCAAATGAGGAATCACAAACTTCTGACACAATTGTCAGGAGAACTAGAGCATGAAGTCAAATGCAGATGCAACCCAAATTGCACTCTAGATGAAATTGCCAACACCTTACAAGACATAAGGAAAAGGATTAATACAGGGAAATTCACCCCATATAAGAGCAGTAGTCTCAAAGAGAAACAACCTTTCAGGGTAGAGTTTAAAGACAAACCCAAAGAAAGAGTGGCAGAAGTGGAAAAGAAGAGGAATTCTTGTCACAATTGTGGTTCAACAGACCACTATGCCAACAACTGTCCAAAGGCAAAGAAAAAAGTCTATTCCATAGAGAAAGTCCCTGAGGAAGAACCCCCAACAGAGGATTCTGAATCAGAATCCATGGGTGATGCCATCAGAGAACCATCTGATGATGATCAAGACCCAAGAGAGGAATTTCTAGTGGAATACCAAGAGGAAACCCCACTGGAAATCCAGGACATACAGTTGGAAGCAGGCATGCCACAGGACACTGCTAACAAGAACTTGTGCAAACACACACAAGATGCACAAACATTCCTGGTTACACCAACCAAAGGAATGGCATATATACATGGGACAGCCACAAAAATGACTGTTTGCATTGACAATGCTCAGCATCCACTGGTCATTGATAGTGGGGCACACTGCTCCATAGTGGCCAGAAACTATCTGGATACCCACTTCCCAAACTGGGAAAAACAACTCCTGCCCATTAAGGAAAAGAACTTTAAAAGTGAATCAGGGAAGATGACTTCCATTGGGACAATTATCAAACAGATAATTATACCCCACAGGAAGGGTAACATCAGACTCAACCCAGAGTTTGTAGTGCTTAATGATGCCCACATCCAAGGGATTTTACTGGGAACAGATTACCAGAGGATGTATGGCATAGA
This sequence comes from Austropuccinia psidii, assembly GCA_023105745.1. Taxonomy (NCBI): domain Eukaryota; kingdom Fungi; phylum Basidiomycota; class Pucciniomycetes; order Pucciniales; family Sphaerophragmiaceae; genus Austropuccinia; species Austropuccinia psidii. The sequence goes on along the minus strand of JALGQZ010000014.1, from coordinate 19,925,238 downwards.
CATTTACAACAGTAAAAATAGGCACATCACCATTGGTACTAACAAGGAAAAGAAATTTTCACTTGATATATACCAGATATCTTCTCAGGATCCACTAGAAGAACTTCTGAAGGAATTCAGAGAGGGACAGTTTAGTACTACCCTCACCAGTAAACAAAAACTAAGCTTACTGAAGATGCTGAGAAAGAACAGACCAGCATTTTCCATTGGTGAAAAATCATTAGGCAAGATCAAAGGCCATGATATAGAGTTATATCTGGATGTGGAAAGGCCTTATCCACCCATGCTTAGGAGACCTCCTTATCCAGCAAGCCTGGAAACCAGGAAAGAAATTGAGAAACATATCAATGAACTCCTGGATATGGATGTCATCAGGAAGATTGGACATAATGAAATAGTGAAAATCACCACCCCTGTCCTAATCACCTGGCATGATAGCAAGTCTAGACTGTGTGGAGATTTCAGATCTCTGAATAACTACCCAAAAGCAGACAGATACCCTATACCCAGGATACCTCATGCCTTGGATAAACTGGCTAAAGCCAAATACATAACCAAAATGGATTGTATGAAAGGTTTCCACCAAAATGGAGTTAAACCAAGCTCCATGAAATTAATCAGAATAATATGCCATATGGGCATATATGAGTACACTAGAATGCCATTTGGCATCAAGAATGCGCCAGCCCACTTCCAAAGGATGATGGACACAATATTTAAAGATGAAATATTGGAAGTCTGGATGATAGTATATATTGATGATATCATTATATACTCAGAGAAATGGGAGGACCATGTGCAATACATAGACAGAGTACTAAGTAAATTCACACCCATAAATCTCAAAATTTCACTTAAAAAATGCAATTTTGGCCAACAAGAGTTACTGGCTCTAGGACATAAAGTCTCATGTCTTAGTCTGGCAATTTACCAGAACAGAGTAGCAGCAGTACTGCCAAAGCCAGTACCAAAAAAGCATCAAAGAGATGCAATCCTTTCTTGGGTTTGCTAGCTACTATAGAAACCACATCAAAAACTTTGCACACATAACTAGTAGTTTATACAAGTTATGTTCAAAAGATGTAGTTTTTGAAATAACCAAGGAAAGGAGGGATGCATGTGAAAGGATCAAATATGAACTCACTAATGCACCTGTGCTCATCTTGCCTGACTTTAAACTACCATTCAAGCTAATATAGATGCAGCATGCAGTCAAGGCCTAGGAGCAGCCCTTCACCAAAGATAAATTGTGGATGGTGAACCAAGAGAAGGAGTGATTTGCTACATCTCAAGGCAGCTGAAAGATTCAGAAGCCAGGTATGGGGCCACCCAGACTGAGTGTCTATGTCTATTCTGGGCTCTAGAAAAACTCCATTATTATCTGGAGGGTGCAGTCTTTGAAGTCTACACAGACTGCACAGCCTTGAAGTCTTTACTAAACATGAATACTACAAATAGACACATTCTGAGATGGCAAATAGCCATCCAGGAGTATAGATGGAACATTACCATCATATAAAAAGAAGTTAAAAGTCATACCAATGCAGATGGCCTTAGCAGATGGCCACTGGATAATGTCAAGAGCAATCCAGCTTATGACCCCAAAGTTGCAGCCAAAATCCCTATCCATTTCATGAAAATAGATAGGAGGAAGAACTTCAGATTTTCTGAATGGGTACCAGAGAGTGGTACCCCTGACAGTGGAAACACTAATTCAGAGGAGACAGAAACTCCCATATTGGGAATAAGTTCCTCTGAACTGCACAATGAATTTTTTAGTGCAGTACTGAAGTCTTATTCCAAACACAAACAGTGTGGCATACTACTACAACTCCTTCAACAAAAATACAGGAGTCCAGAACTGGAAGCCCAACTGGAAGAACCCTGGTTGAGGGGCTATAAGGATAACAAGTTTTTCCTTATAGATGGCCTGCTCTACCACAGAGAAAAGCACACAAGTGCACTCACAGTGGTAGACAGATACCACATCTCATTGATCCTGCAGGAATGCCATGACTGCCCCTATATGGGACACATGAGTGAAGACAGGACCAACGAGAGGGTAGCAAGCACAGCTTGGTGGCCCAAGTGGGAGCAGGAGTTGAGTGAATACACCAACACCTGTGAAAGATGCCAAAAGGCAAACAGGAAACATGGGAAGAAGTATGGGTTACTTCAGCACATAGAGGAACCCAAGCACCCATGGGAAACCATCAACATGGACTGGGTCACAGCACTTGTCCCAGGAGGCAAAGAAAGCTACAATGCCTGCCTAATCATAGTTCAGAGGTTCAGCAAGAGCATGAGGTGTCTACCATGCCACAAGGAGGACATAGCCATGGATACTGCCCTGTTATTTTGGAATAACAACATATCTACCTGTGGAGTCCCTAAAATCATCATTAGTGATAGGGACCCAAAATTCACATCTGAATTTTGGACCAACTTGTATGACATGCTTGGCACCAAGCTTGCTTTTTCCACAGCTTACCATCCCCAAACAGATGGCCTAGCTGAGAGGATGATCCAGACTATGGAAGACATCCTTAGAAGGTTCTGTGCCTATGGCATGGAAGACAAGGACCATGCAGGATACACCCATGACTGAGTTACCCTTCTACCAGCTGTCCAGCTGGCTTATAATACAAGTCAGCACTCTACAACAGGAAAAACACCTGCAGTGGTAGAGAAAGGGTGGAATCCCCTGTTGCCGGTGGATCACTTAAAGAAGAATCTTCTAACCATCCACCCCACAGCCAAAGACTTCCATGATATGTTGAAGAGGGCTTGTGACACAGCTGCCAAATGCATAGCTGAGGCAAAAGAATAAAATAAGAAGAGGTGGGACAAGACACACATGGAACCTGACTTTAAGGAAGGGGACCAGGTGCTAGTGTCTACACTGAGCTTTAATAATCTTAAAGGACCCAAGAAGATGAGGGACTCATTTTTAGGGCCTTTTACTATCATTAGGTTGATAGGAAAGAATGCAGTGGAAGTCAAACTTACAGAGGAACTTTCCAGGAAGCACCCAGTCTTGCCAGTAAGCTTGGTCAAACCATACTTCCAGACAGAGGAGGATAAATTCCCCTCCAGGAAAAAGAACCCCACACCACCTGATATAGTGGAAGTGGAGGATTCCCAGGACCTGTGAGTAAAATCATCAGGGCCAGAAAGATCAGACTTAATGGAAAGGATCAAAGACAATACTTAGTCAGATTCAAACACCAAACAGCTGATAAAGACAAATGGTTGGCAGAAGATGCCATACCAGATGGGAACCTTCATCTAAGAAGATTCATGGCCTCTAGGAGGACTGAACAGTCTCATCAATGATGAGCCTTTTTTTAGAGGGAGGGTATGTCAGCCTGTGACTCAAAACCAGAGCACAAGCATGATGGCCAAAATACCATAAACCAATGGTATAGCCAAGAGACCACCAAACCATGGAGCTGATCCAAATAAGCTCAAAAGGTATCAAAAGAAAGAGGAAAATCACCTCTTTCTGAAAATATAAGTCCCATCACCATAGGACAAGAAATAACAAAGCTATTCCTGCTTAAAGTTATTGCTGAGCATAAACCTTAATTTTCACCTCTCATCTAAAATCTAGAAGGAGAGGCTTAACACCATCAAATGGGTACTCAAAATGAAGCTCTAAGCCAGGGCTATCCAATGTTACCAGCCAAACTGAGCTAGCACCAATATTACTGGAGTTATGGCCAGTTTCAGGCCAAAGAAGGGTGAACAAAACATTCACCTCTCATCTAACTTCTACAGTTTTAGTGTGGGATACTTGAAGTGGGGTCTTTTTGGAAAGAGCACAATCAGGGCTATCTGATGGTGCCATCCACTTCTTCATATCTCAGCTATAACAGAAGGTATGAGGCAAACAAGCTCAATGCAGCTTTTTGCCCAAACCACGCCTATGTACAAAAAACCTTGTACATGGGATAACTTTGTCATATTTAATGATAACCATACCAAATTGGGTATCATTGTGTAGAGCCCATACAGGGATATCCAATGAACCAACATTGAGCATTATATCTCAAAAACTGACAGAATTATGGCCATTTGAAAGTTATAATCCCACAATATGACCAATACAGCTGTATTATGACAGGATACAGTTGTACTCTGATTATGAGGTGTCAAACAGACAAAGAAGCATGTTAATACTTCAATACCTCATAAGTCAGTCAATACTGGGGTCCCATACAGTTTCTGTACAGAATTCTATGTGTCATACATGTCAGAATCAGGATGTGAGGTCCCCAGATGAAAATTTTCACCCTGTATTGGTGAAAACTTCCCAGATGTGGTTTCAAAACCACATCTGGGCCCAATACAGGCTATACAGGCTGTTTGCAAACCACAAGCCAGTCCTAGAGAGTGAAAAATCTTCACTTCCTCTGCATGGAAAGGTCTAGCACCCTTTCCACCCCATTTCAGGATAAAAAGGAGGCTTTTTCACAGCCAGAATTGTCTCCTCATCCTGCTCTTGAATACCCTACGTAGAAACTGTCAAAAACAGTTTTACTCTTGGGTAATAACCAGTTATACTCTTAATTTAAAGTATTGTAGTCTTTATTATTGTAACCCAACAGGTAAAGCTGCACCCAGGGCTTTCAACAGCACTCACCACCACTATATTCCTTATAGTAAAGCCCTCTCATTATTAAATTAAACCATCTTTAACTCTTATAAAAATCTTTTAAATCTTTATTTACCGTGTCACAGTCATATTTAAGAGTTGTAAATACTTTTTAAATACTCTCATCATAGACTCAGCCTGACGGTTCTTTGTTTCATAGATTTTCTGTAAGATTTTTCTATGAGACTATTGATAATAATACCTTTTATTAAGAGTACTATGATTGTCCTAAAATTAATATATAATATAAAAAAATATAAAAGCCACAAATATAATCATAATTATGAAAATATCAAGATCTTTTCTGTTATCAATATGATTTATGAATGGACTAATTATAAGATATTGGGTCATAATTATGTGAAAAAAAATAATTCTATAAAAACCCATAATAAGCAAAAAATATGATATTGATGAAGACTAATGTATAGGCTTTTATTTAAAGTGAGGATATTTAGAAATTATAAATATATACCATTGATATTTAAGATAAGTGAAAAACACAAAAATAATGAATTAAGGGATATTTGGAGGATTTTTGTACTTTACAAAAATATCTTTGAAAAACATTTTCAAGATAAAAACGCATTATTAATCATTATAAAAACATAATCAGATTCTAATATTTCAATTCTTTATTTATGAAAACCATCAGGCATTAAGCACAAAATAATGTCTTGTTTAATAAGATATGTATGATTCAGAAGATTAATTTTACTGATTCATCAGAGAAAACAGTGATTAAAGGGCTTTTTTACGTGTTAAGACACCTTTTCTGTGATCAAACCTTCCTTTAGAGGGAAATTACTCATAAAAGCTTCGAAATAATCATGTAAAATGAGCTTTTAATTAAAATCCAAGCTTCAAGTGTTATGGTTAACTTCAAGTAACTACAAAATTCTTTTGTTTATATTACTTTTCAGCTTAATATAGAAATAGTATCTCTATTTCCAACTTCATTCTATGAATACCTCAAAAATATAATTTCAACCAACAATATCTCCATTCAAATTTGTTATTAAGCTTCAAATTATTCTTTAATTTCTTCAAAAATAATTAAACAAGATATCTTCAAGGGTTTTACCAAATTATCTTATTGGTAAAATGAGCTTTACTTTGGCTTATAATCACTTGAATATAGCTCAGAATACATATAAAATATTCAATTAAATCCATTTTTAAATTAATTTTCTGTTAATTTTTGGATTTATATCTCTTCAAAAATAAATATAGAAATAAAAACTAAGCCTTGACTTTTGATAAGCTCCTGGTAAATTTAGCTTTAGCTGTAACATTATTTAATACTATCTAACCTTTTGAATTTCTTCAAACCTTGATCGAAATTCTGTAAAGTAGAACTTACCCTTTGGAAGATTATAAGTCCTGTCATTATGTAGGATATACCAGCTTGAAGCTTAATATCCAAAGAGGTCTAATCTTTAAGCATAGATATGCTAAAGATACTTTAATACCATATTTTGTTTTTATTTGGTCTTATTTGAATCCCAATTGTGGGATACACAACTTTCTAAAGCTTACATATGCATGATTTAGCTAGAAATTGAAGATAAAATTAACAATTTCATAAATATATTTTATCATATAAAAGTTATTAAGTTTTATTCATACCTCCTAAATCTTCTTATAATACCCAAAATAGCTATTTTTTTATATATCACCCTATGCATTGACTCTAGGCCAATTTTTGTAGGATCCAAATAATAATTAATATATATAACTTTGTTTGTCAAAAATTAATCTATTATAAAATCTCATTTTTTGTGGTTTTGAGATCATTGGAAAATCCAGTGAGCTAATAAATTAAATAGACAACTAGCTATTTTTGGCCATATGGGTATGTTATACGAACCTTTCAGTCTCGCAGTTTCAATTTGGATATCTTTTCAACCCTTGCTTATAAAAGCTCTTTACTTAATTACAGAAATATACTGTCATTTGAACCATTAAGAAACACCGCTAGCTATTATAGAGCTATTTAGCTAATTGCAAAATTCTTCAAACATTCTGACATAATAGTTTGTTCAGTATTTTCTGCGCCAATTTCCATAAACATTTCTCATTCTCATTTATAAACTGCATTTTTTTGAATTTAAGAACAAAAATTTAGGTTTGTAAATTAACTATTTATTTTAAATTTCCAATATTCACTAGACCAATTGAAAAAATTTCTCTTCCTTATGTATTTAATTTGATATTAAATGCGATATTTAGAAATTCTGATACGTTCTGTTGGGCTTCTTTGTAGGATGAGATATTTCAATTTAGGATTCATAGTTTAATCATATACTCTGTGCGACTTCCTAGTAATATTAATTAGTTTCTTAAATTTGATGTAGTCATATTTGAATTTTTCTGCAAATACAATTTTTTTTTCCTTTTGTTGGTATACCTTTTGCGTAAAAACTAAATTAATATGAAATATTCAGTATTAAATACAGGATTATTATTCTATTTATTCTCTCTTACCTGTCTTGATAGTATAGAAGCTAGCCTATACTCAATCTTCTAGAATATTTTATTGATATAGCCTTAGATATGTTCCTCGCAATTATTTTTTTATTTATCAGTTTTTTTCAATTCTATAAGAAAATTTCTTTTTTGTTCCTTATGATTCTTTTGTTAATTTATTTAAGTTATATTGTGTATACATTGAATATTGCATATAATTTAATAGGCTAAATTTGCGTTATATTCCTATTTGAAGTTATTTCACATTTTCTTTCAATTATTTTCAGAATCTTTCAGAGATTTCAAAATTTTCTTTTGAAAAGATTTTATAACTTTCAATTTTCTCATTGGCCGATATTTTTTCATGTCAAAATATTTTTTTCAGAATCAAAAGAAATCACTTCCCAGGCAATTATTGGTCCATCCTTTTCAAATCTTTCTATTTGAGTTACATAATATTTTGGTAAAAATGGAATTAATTCTTTACATATGTTCGATCCCTTTTTGGAATAGGGTTTGAGCCACTGGAATTTCCCTCCCCTTTTTCCTTTTTTTTCCTGGTTGATCCTTTTCTTTGTTCCTGGGGCTCTAATTAGGGATTTTTTTCTCCCTTAGGTGTGTCTGGTATTTACTTTACATAGTAATCTTTCAAAATTCAAATATTATGAAAATTTGGGCCATATTATGGGAATTACTAGGCATATGTTTCAAAATTTACTGGGGTAAAATTTTGAAAATGATGCTAAACAGCTTTTTAAGAATTTTCATTGGTTTGGGAATAATCTTAATAACCATGGGAAAATCACAAAGAATTAGTAAACACTTCACAATTGTTTTTTTTTAAGTTGGAATTATTTTTTGTTGAAATAAATGAGTACTCTAACGAGCTGTAGAAGAACTAATTGGAGACAAACAAGCTTTCAGGTTAAAACTATAATACTTTTTTATCATATCATATTTAGGAAACAAACTCATTTCCTTCATTAGAAAATGAAATACTATAAACAACTGATAGGGAGTTTATGAGATAGATTATTTGTGTTTTGTTCCTATTAAGACTAATTCCAGACTTGAATCTGTTTTGAATACTAAATTATGGAAAATTATTACACATTATTCTTTACCAGAATCACTTCAAGTGGTAGTAAGAATGAGCCTATTTATTAACATTGAATTTCATTTTTAAAGTGCCGCTTAATTACTTTCTACATTCCCGGACTCTGCAGCTAAACACAAACAAAAAATTGTAAACAGAAGAGCTGATCAGCAAATTTTTTATTGAGATCTGAGATTTAATTTCTGAGAAATACATATATATGTGGTCAAACTCTCATAAGTGAGATACTAAGTGCTCTCAGAAGTAATTATTCTTGATTTTATGGAGTTTTCACTGAAAGATGCATAGTAACAGTGCCAATGACATATGAGAAATTTTATTTTTTGGGACATGAACAATTTGTCTTTCAGGAAAAGGGACCAAAATTTGTACTCACAAGCATATTCTCTGCATATTTATCCTTCATATCGACTATATAACTGTAACATTCATAAGAATTGTAAAATAATTCTGAAAATTGACCTTTCAATGGGATTTTGAGGAGCAAATGGTTCAAAAAAACTTGACAAAAAACTTTCAATTTTAATAAATATTGTATTTCAAATAGCACCTTTATCATATCAATTTAGTTAATTGAAAAATGAAAACTTGAGGTTTCTTATCTGAAATTGGTAGTTTCACCTATAATTCCTTTCTTTTTTTGTAGGATAATTGGAGCAAATGAAAAGGTTTTTTCGGAAGAAGATTGAAAAAAAGTCTCAATTTAAAAGTCAAAACCAGCTTCAAATAAATCCCATTAATTTTTAAATAATGTCTTTTTCTTAACTATAATCGCTACTTTAGCTCACAAATTAAAGCCGACCTGTTTAAAGCAATTTTCACATTCTTTCCTTTACCAAAAAGTTGAGTTTAGTATCTTTTTCGTTTGAGATTATGGAAATATTTATCATAACATTATTTAAGCAAGTATGTCTAATTATCTTCCATGGAAAGCTACATATTGCAAGTAATTCCCTTATATTAGGAAAACTTCAATTTCCACCCTAGGTATACAGTAACCCTTAACAATGGGGGATTCAGTCTTGGTGTGAAGCTCAAATATTAATTTTAATTAATTATTTCATTAAGTTCCACAAAAATAAGTCTAACCTCTCACACTATTACAGCTGATAAATATACCCCCAAACTTACCTTGAGGGTAATAAAATTAATTACAATCTCAAATCCCCAAAAGTTTTATACTTTGATTCACTACAGACTGAAACCAATTTTTCCTTTTTTAAACTATATTCAATAATAGAGGAATTTTCACAGTCCCAAAGCATTGTGAGCATATGAATTTCCTTCATAGATATCTATTGAAGAAGTGAAAGATATCAAAACACTATTTGGATGTTTAAATAGCTATCATAATTAATATTGAATTACCAACCATGGGACAAATTTTCATTGGAAAATTCAGAATTATGGCTCTGAAAATATAGTGGATAATTAGGTCAAAGGATGGTTTGGAAAATTTGTTTTGACCTCATCAGGATTCACTTACTCTTATGGTGCTCAGAGCTCACCACTTTCAAGAGGGGGAGAATGTCACAGCCATGGAGACAGGCAGGGCATTACCATTCATCACTAATGGAAAATCTTCCAACACCTAATCAGAAAGGGGTTTAATGGAAGATTCACCAAATACAGTTTCAAACCTCAATACAGCTCAATACAGGCAAAACCCAAATACAGGATTCACCAAATACAGGCCTGCCCTCAATACAGGTGCAAACACCTGTATTGGTCAAAAATACAGGTGCAAACACCTGTATTGGTCAAAAATACAGGTGCAAACACCTGTATTGATTCAAATAACTGTATTGGATACACAAATACAGTTTCACATCTCAAATACAGGTTCTTCAATCATACAGTCATGGTTTCTCAACACCCAAACTCCAGGCTGGCATTTTTTCACATATACCAGCCCCCTTTCATCCACCTGGGGGTTTTCCCCCAGTTAATTAAAATATTTGATTTATTATTTAATATTATTTTATTTCTCACTCAGAAGTATTATTTTATTAATTTTTAAGTTAGTCTTAGCCTTCCCTCACCTGTTTCAGTAGAGTCCTGGTGGCCATATCCTTTATTAATCCTTTTCTCTTTTCTGAACAGGTTCAAACAGTGATACAGGATTATTTGTGGTTGGCTCTTTATTATTGCTTTTGTTTTTTCTCTCATGTCTTTCAATGCTATTATTTTATAGCTACGAATTTATTTCTCTTATCTCATTACTCTTATCAATTGAGCATTTATTCTGAGCCCTCCATAAGTAAGTCTGTTCACTGAGTGCCAGGCCCTCTTCATTTAGAAGAGCCCCTGTGACATGTCCATGTGCTTGTCTTAACTGTATATACAATCTATGATCTGATTTGGTAAATAAAGTGTTAACTCTTGCTTTTACCAATATTTCTGGTAATTCAAAGTCTTCTTTTATCATTTCAATCCCTCTGATAAATTCCATGTTGTCATATTCTCCTTCATCACTGAGGTGAGGCCATTATTTAAGTTTTGGTACTTCTTTCAAACATACTTGTCCCATTGATTGTTCCAATTATGGAAAGAGGTGGAAAAACCTTTTTTTATTTGTTAATTTTCTACATCCAATAATTTTGGGTTGAAATTTCTTATACCCTCACTTTGATTTAAAGGTGTACACATTCTTGGAAAAGCCTGCAGTAAGTGTTCAATTTCATTCATTTTACTGGTAGTACACCTTGTGGTATTTCTGACTTCATGTTGGAAACCTTGTATTAAATTAACTAACTAAACTTTATACATTTCCTCTTTGATTGTCATTTCTTTTTATAATTATGTGTGTCTAGTATCATCAGATATAATTTGATTTGATCACATTGTTAATTTACATACTTCTTCTTGTGAGGTATCAAAACAATTTTTGAGGCAATTGAATTTTTCTTTACCTCAGTAAATGAGTTTTGAATGCCAGAAAAAAATTTCTTCTTATCTGCTTTTATAATACTTATGGCTTTGTTTATTCTTGTTTCAATTATGTCATAAATATTCAATTTGGACTATTCATTTGTTCATTCTTTTAAAATGACAGATTGTTCACTTATTTTGTTTGCAATAGAAGTTTCATTATTTGATTTTTTGATTTTTCTTAAGATTTCTCAAAACACATAAGTGTTTCATCTATTTGGCTTAAACTCAGATTATTAGTTTTACTATTGTTACAAATATCTGAATTCTTATCAGGAATATGGCTTTTCACATGATTTATGGCTATATACAAGGCTGGAATTACATCCAAAATCTCAGAAATAATTTATGATATTTTGATCTGTCTTCCTCTCTCTCTTCTGCATTTCCATAATGGATTTGTCCATCTGAAACACATTTCCCATGGCATCCTGTTGAATATTTGTGATTCTGTAGCCCTGGCTGCATGGTTTTGTGGATGGTACTTTTCCTTTTCCTTTGCTCTAAGATTTTGGCTGCTTTTTCAAATTGGAATTTCTGCTGCTGGCCACTGGGGTTGGGTTTGGCACTGTTTTGGGTGGTTGAGGGTTGTTTTTCCTCAATTCTGCTGTTAAAAGCCTCATGTTCGTATTGTCCATCAATGGATGCCATTTTTTCAGTAACTTTCAAGTATTGGGATTTCCCAGAAAACTTCTCACAGTCAATTAATAGTTAATGAAGTTTCTCCAAAGATCTTCCATTATCTGATACTCTTTTTGTTGAAGTGAATTGTTGTATTCCTTCTGGCTGGCTTTGCAAATGTCTACTGAGGCTTCTTTTTGAGGTTTCAATTCTTTATTAAGGAAAAACAGTGTTATCAGCTTCAGAAAGGCATAATTTGTCAGTTTGGGTTTTCTTCACTGACCCTTGTCCTTCTTTAACTGATTGGCTTCTGCCACAATTATTTCTATAACCTTTTTGGGAGCTTCTTGAGGGGTTATAGATTACTCCTGATCTGGTTGAAGGTATAATTATAATGAAAAAATATTAAAAATAAAATCTTTCCTTCTCCAAGAGTATTACTAATACTCAAATTGATTAATTCAGAATAAATTGGTTCTGGTTGATTTTTCCGAGTTATAATAGCTGTACTATTATGGTCAGAATTTACAGTAGTAGCTGGAATAATGCTAGTTACTGTTGAAGCTGTTTCCATTTTTTCTTTTCTCAACACATTTTCAGGAACTCAATTCATGAATAAAACAATTACTCAAGTAAAAAGAGGGAATTTCTAAAGTTAAAAAATAAAAATAAAGCCTCATCTATAATATGCAAAAAGGAATATGTTTATGAATTTTTGAGATTATAAGTATTGTTTATGTATTTTGAAGTTTCAAATATAAGAAAAAAAACTTAAAAAAGGTAAATAATGATTACACGGGTACATTATCTTTTCTGGGATTCCAGATTTAAGGTGTTGATCTGAAACTTTCATTAAAAATCAAGTACTTTTCCTGTCCTCAAAATTTGTATAATGTAAGATTTCATTAAAAATAGTAAACTTGGAGAGTTTAAAGAGAAAACAAAACCCAATTTTTTTTCAAATTTTCAATATAAAATAATAATATTTCAAAAATTTCTTGTTTTACCAACAATAAAAATGGCTCCCAAAATACTCTACAAGAGATATTTATGGCTACAAAAGGAATCCCTTCAAGGGAAATTTGAATTGGAATTAATTGAAAAAAGGCTCAAGCCAATTAATATTAGAAAATAGTCTATAAGAAGATTATTAAAGAGAAAAACACCCAAAATTAACCATAGTGAATCTGGACAAAAAGTGAAAAAATGCAAAGTGATGCAAGATGCTTTAATTCACTTTTGGGGTGGTTGGAGGGTAGAAATAATTATAAGAGTTACAACAAAGTATTGAAATTCTTTTTGGATGTTTCCAAGGTATTTTAAATTATTTATAAATATTCTTTGGAATCTTTTATTTATTGGTTTAAAGTTGTTTAAACTAATTCTAAAAGAAAAAGATGATAACATGAAGAGAAAAGTGGGACAAAGAAGAAATTCTTTTATAGCCACCAATTCTGTTATTCCAAAAGTAAAGCTTACTCTCATGAGTTGTGAGAAACAGAATGACAAAAGAAAAGAGAAATAAGGCATAATTGAACCCTGTTTTGGACCAAAAAAGGTCTTTTTTCAGCCAATTTAGTCTGTTAAAACAGCCATTGCTGTAGTAATACTTGGTTTAAATCCTTAAAAGTACATCATAATATGTGTAAATGACCCTAAAGCCAGTTAAAATTATCTTCCTAAGTTCTTTTCAACTTGAGGGTGGTTTCACCCTTTTGCAAAAAGTTAAAACTGCCCTGGTTGGTAGCAAAACCTCATCATCAATTTAGTCACAGACCCTGTGACTCAATTCCAGTCCAAAAGTGATGAATATTTGAGTGAGTTTTGACACCTCAAGCCTTTCAGCAAGGAATCTGGGGGAGTCTGGCACCCTTGGAGCCAAGACTTCTTTCCCCCAAAAAAAAATTAATCTTTACAATTTATTTCTCATTTAATTCCTCATCACTTGATAGACTTAAATATTACACATGTAATCCACTTGAAAAATTAAAGTACACAACTGTAATTATTGATTCCTCATATGTAAATTGAAGTTTACTTATTTAATACATGCACACATTTTGACATTTCAATTGAAAACAATTGAATTCCTCATAAATTCTAATATACACACCACCCTCCAATTTTATCACAAAAATTGAACTTTAACACCACATGTGGTGTGAACTCAAACAAATATTTTATTATTTTCATACAGAAAATACTAATAACTTAATTTAAGCTTATTTATAGCTGAGCTACAGAATTTTCACTCAGAGGTGAGCCTTCTTGATTTTCTATTAGGAATCCAATGGTAAAATAATCCTCAGAAGTTAATTCATTGGAAAAGAATTTATAATGATTTTCATTACTTTTTTCCAAAAAATATTTCAATTTTAATATTTTTTATGAAAATTTATTTTTAATTTAAATTTTTCATGTAAAAATATATATATTCACATTTTTAAATTTTTATGTGAATTTAATGTCAAATTTCCATTATAAATGTTATATTTATATTTTAATATTACTTTTATATTGAAAATACATTTTTTATTCTTAATTATAGCTTAGTTTTATCATTTGTGGTCTTTTGGGTATATGTAAATATCTATGAGGCTCAAAATTTTCATAGAAGGTGTTACAGGACTGTTATGCAAAATTGTTGAAAATCCTCAACACTTTTAAAGTAGCAGGCCTTACAGGGCTATCACTGTCATTTTCAAAAATTAAATTTTCAATTAATTAAAGCAATCAAAGTAATAGAAAAATAGAATAAAAATTAAATAGAAAATAATCAAAATAGAACCTGAGGAAAATTGGGGGGAAATTTAAAAAACAAGAAAATTAACCTTATAAGATAATATCATTTAATCCACAACAACATATAATAAGTCTTTCAAAAGTGAATGTGATCAAGGAAAAACATTATTTTATAGTAGTAGGATGAAATTGTTTGCTACTGGCTGTCCTCAAATAAAAATGACAAAAATAATCTTATCAGTAAAAATAACAAGAGAAATAGCTCATCTTCAACAAATATTTTCAGTATTAATTTACTTAAGTGATTCTTATTACTTTATTTGAATCATTTGTGAAAAAAAATTATTGATTCATTCTCTTTGGTTGCCTTTTTTATCTTTTGTCTTTAAGAAATAAAAGAGTCCCTGATAAAGTAAGAAAAAATGTGGCAGGCAATAATAGCAAATTTCTTACTTCAATATACTGTTGATCATCATAGTTACAGAAATGAGGAACAAGTCATTCAATATCCAAAAGCTATTTGAAAATATTACTCATATGATTAAGTAAGAAATATTCCAAAAATATTCATTGAACTTTAATCCTGATCAGAAAAATTTCAACCTTGAAATCAACTTTACCATTTCAATTTCACAAAGATTAGGGAAACTCTTTGTGTTTACAAATGATTTTTTTTAAATTTAATCATAATTTCATTATTGAATACATATTTTTCATTATTTAAATGAAAGATAAGTTCAATTGAAGAACAAAAACTCTATTTAGGGGTTAGAAAGTTCTTACAAATTCCCATGAATGAAAGTTTGAACATAGGTAAATTCCTTGAGAAATCTTGAATAAATGAATGGAAATCTTTGAGAAGTGATTAATACCATACCTTAAATCCGGTTTGAAATGTCTCTTAATTAAGTTTTTTCATATTTCAACTGTAATTCTTTATATTTTTCATCTTATTTTTGTGTCCTCTTTTATCAAAATATCAGTTTATTCCTTAATTAAAGCCCTTCTTTTAACATAAATAACAAGATGAAAAACAATAATTATGAAAATCTTATATCTTCAATGCACTTAAATTACTTAAATACCTATTTCAATCAGATTCAACTTATAAATAACCCATGATTATCACTTTATTATTTTTTAGGATTTATCCATTTATCAATCTTAATAAAGCTTCAGAAGCATCTCATAATCTCTTTCAAATAAATTTTGAGAAAAAATATCATAAAATCAATTATTTATCACAGTTATTCTTGATTCAATGTCACAATGGAGTTTAATTATCCCAAAACAATCAGATGAATTCTCTGCTTCTTCAGGAATGAGTAGTGGCTTATTTGTTGAAATTGATATTTTATATGAAAATTAGTTTTCATTAAATTGTTAATGAGAATACAGAAAAATGTCCACAATATCTCTTAGAAAAGTAAAATTTTGAGAAATTCTGAAATAATCTCCACAATTTATTTTTATAGAATAGGTTTTCTCATTGTTTATAGATTATAAACTCACAAAATAATTTTGGAATAGTTGATTTATCAATCCATTCAATCCAGTCACAATTTTCAATTTTTTAAGACATGAAGTTCTTTTCATATATACTAATTGTGACAAAAGGAATTCAAATGAAACTCACTTTAAAAAAAGGAAAAATGGACATAGAATATAATCAAAATAATTCAAAGCTTAAAGACCTCGCAAGTTTTCTACATGAAATATCTTGAACTAAGTGAATTATTGGTGAGAATTAATTTTAACTTCCCTTAAAACTAGAGAGTACTTTTGATCTGACTTCATATAAGCTTTATAAATATTAGTCCTTTGAGTTATATTACAATTTTTGATAGGTATCCCCCTAAACAGGTTTGAATAAAAATTCACAACATCAATCACTTTTGAAAATATAATTTCAGTTTTCATATTTTCAAATGAACCACTACATCAAGAGCTTAAGATGTAGAATTTATTGTCTTTTCAGCAGGAATATGGCAGGTTGTATATTAACTTTTATTAAGAAAGAAAAAGATTTGAAGGGCCAAAAAATCAAAGGACCTGATATTCTCACTTCTTATGATAATAAACTATGAAAGTATCAATCCATATTTTGTTCTTAAATATCATGATGATTACTGATTCAGAATTTGTATTCTATAATGAAAAGCTTTCCACTGGAAAGATGAATCCAAGTATATAACTTTAAATATTTTTATCTCCTTAATATAAGTAAAAAATCCTCTTTTAAAGAATTTTATGGTCTTAAATACTAATTAATCTCACCCATTATTTACTTCATCTTGGTTAGCCTCTCCCCAAAATGATTTTTTTACATTAAGACTCATGGTTTCTTTTAATATTAAATAAAACACTTGAATAAATAAGAGAAGAATATTAAGTAATATCATGTCTCTTTCAATGCTGATTTTCTTTATAAAGTAATTTTATAGCAGGATATATATTTTGCAATATATGTGCAGAAAATCCTCAAGGCCTTGAAGAATTTCTGATTAATAGAAGGCTTATTATGAGCTCAAAGGGCATCATCTTTAATATAATTTATATTTCTTTTCAGATGTGTGATCTGTAGAGATTATTAATATTCATATTGTAACATTTATGTAAAAATACATAGGAAAGAATTCAGATTTGGGTTTTTTTCTCATGAAAGTATCTTTAGTTATAAAATTAAAATACATGGAAAATTTAAATGACCAATTATATATTATTTATTGAGGAGTTATTGAGTTTTGACAATTATTACCATAAACTGATATTAAGCTAAAAGAATTGAGCCTTTTTTGGCTTGCATATGTAGATTTAATTTCTTCCAAAACTTCTTTTTCTAAATTAAATTGATTTCCTATTTTGTACCTAAGTCCAATCCATATCCTATGTCATATTGTAAATGGAACACCTTCTGTCAAGTGTAGTCACCTTTTGCATGGCGACTTAATTACAAAATCTGGATGGTGCTTGACAATTTTCATTTTGAAATGATTGATTCTCTTTAGCTTGAATTGTTCTACTCAAAAGTACAAGTTATTTTGAAATTCCTATTATTACCTTATGTTTTATCTCAAAATGATAACATTATATGCATGTCACCAGAATAAAGACCATTATGATAGCTACTAAAGGCACATTTTGAGATCTATGTATCATTCATGATGTTTTCTTTCAATGAAAAATTTAAAAATTGTCAATTTTTTTGATGACCCCTTTTCACTTGCAATTATTTACTAAATACAGAGTATTAAGAAGAACAGCTTTCAATTCCCCCTGTTCCAAAATATTTCTCCCATTTCCCTTTGACCAATTATTCAGGTTTCCATATCTGATGGGCTTTTAATCATTACTATTTGATTTAAAATAATATCACTATCAAAGAAAACTAAATCTAAATTTTAGAAAGTGTTTTGAAGTCTCACTTATGTGGTTTTATAAGCTATTTCTATGCATTTATGTATATATGTGAGTGATTGTTTATTTTGTTCCTTTGTTATGTGAATCACATTCAATAAATATTTCACCTTATAAAAGACATCCTTGTACACAATAAATTAATTCTATTAGTGTTTCATTGAGTCTTTTTGCTTCACCAGACTTGAAATAAAAGAATTACAAATTTGTCTAGAAAGATATCTCATTTCCTGGGAATTTATAGTGATATTTAGAGCCCTAAAGTTAGGATTTAATAAGTAGGGTTACTCACAAGCTTAGTGGATTTGAGCCTTTGAGATATGATCACATATCCAAAAAGGTCACAGGAATATTTCTCTAATAATTATACTTATGATAATTATCTCAAAAATTAGTAAAATACCATAAATAAGTACAAAATCTGAATTAACTCAGAATCTAATAAATAAACATGTGAAATAAATTCAACTACTAGACTTCTCATGGTAAAATACAGATATGTCATTTTTATGGCATATCTGAAAAGTCAATGATTACTAAAGTATAAGTAATAATATCTTAAAAAAGGTACAAAACCTCATTTATCTCAGAAGCCAATGAAATACCATGTGAAATAAATTGTACCATTTGATTCTCCATATAGCTTTACACATAGAACAATTATAAAGCTAATCTCTAAAGGCAATACTTATAGAATTAAGCTGAATATATGCACTTTTTTGGTCAATGCATATATTGATGATTTTTAGCTAATATCTCTTGAGATATACAAGATAGAGAGATAGACCAAAGATAAATTCACCACTTAAGTACTGTAGGAATACAGATATGAAATTTATTTCACAAGTTATAAACAAGGTTAAAACTTGCAATGGATTATTGAATAAAATCAATAGATCTGTTGACCACTTTGTTGTGAAAGTGGTCAAAAGTTAAAAAGGAGTAGACAGTCAGATTCTACTAGTTCATACGTGAAGAATGACGTAATTTGTATCATAATATTCAAGGTATAACCCCTTGAAATCATGGTTTTAAGCTCAAAATATTAAATTTTGACAGAAAAGATGAGTTACAAGAAAAATTATCAAAAATAGAGTTTTCATGATGTAATGAAATGCTCTTGACATATCAAGCTATCAGAATGCATTCTCAGAATAGCTGTATTGTTTATAACCTAAAAGTTATCAATTATCAAAGTTTAAGCTTAATAGTGATCATTTATGATCACTCACTGTAATCATATTTCAAGTTTAACAGTCATATAAGTGATAAAACTGATTAATACTATTATATTATGATTAAAAATAAATTCCACAAAGTTTAGGCTTCTTCCAAGCCTATGATGTCATCAAACCTATAGTTATAGTGATAACTCTAAATAATGGCATAATAATAAGATAAGATGGTTTGATCATGATGTAATCATCACTAAAACTTAAAATATTGATCATTTATAGTAGAAAGAATAAGTACACGTCTACTAGAAGCCTGCTGGACTCTAGAAGGGAGGTATTTACTATAAATGGAGCTCTTTTTACTCTATTTTCCCCTCAGACACTTACAAAATACTAAATAATTAAATCAAAAAAGGTAAAATCTTTATTCTTTATATATAAAACTCTTATATTATCAAAGACCAAGGATAATCTTTATTAAAATCATCAATCTTGACATGATTACATCAATTATTTAATTGTTTTTGTTCAAAATTCTCTTTAAACTCAATGTCCACATAAAAACTAAAGAATATTTGTAATTTCTCTATTTTTATTTGTAAATACAGTTTGTATAAATTGTACTTACATTATTTTGGCATAAAATCTTTCAAAATTATTATATTAAGTGTTAAAAGTAGGTTATTTTCTCTTTTATTATTATTTTTAATAATTCTAATATTAATATAAATAGTATTTATACTAATAAATAACTTTGATATTAGTAATATTATTGTTATTAATCGTTTTTTATTTATAAAAAACAATTTTTTACACCTTTACTCTTTGTTGGTGACAATAATAAAGTGCTTTTAAATATATTAATTATCTTATATTAATATATTTATTTATTATATTATTCTTTTCATAATATAAATTATATTATTATATTTATTTAATAATATAATTATTTTTACACCATAATTATAATAATTTTTTATTATTAGAATTATTTTTATCTTATTTATTTTATTTATAAGGACATTCATAGTGCAATAAGTAAAATATTAGTAATTTTTACTTATTGTTTCATAGTCAAAACTTACATTTAGGGGCCTGGCCGTGATATTTACTTTAAAATACCTTTAAAAAAGATTCTAATTGGGTTTATCCAATAATAAATTTTAATCATAGTCATAAAATTATATAATAATTTTATATTGATTGTTTTTAAAAGCTATTGAGGCATTTGGAAAGCAATTGTACTGTCTTACATGTGGTTTTTCCCATCCTTAGACTTACAAGAACTTTCTTTGAGTGACTCTAGTGATTAAAAAAGATATTTATAAATTAAAAATAATTTTATATTATATATTAATCTCATAAAATAATCATATTCATTTTTATTTTTATTCTTTACAAATAAAAACAAAAAGATTTAAAAACCAATAAAAAAAGTTATTTTTATTCATTTTGATTCATTTATTTATTCACTTCATTTTTTCAAAGATATAAAAGCAATTTTTACGTGGAAAATTGCCATATCTTACCAAAAATAACACTTCTTATATAAAAGACTTATATCTATTTGTCTTTTGTAGTGTTTGAAGACAGTCCAACAGAAAACAACCAAGCCAATGTGGAAAGATTGGTTGAATAAACTTGCCCAAGTGTCCAACACCAATTGTCATTAAGAAAAAGAAAGCTAAGAAATTAGACTTTGCAGGACCCACTATTCAGGACTCTGAAGGTGAGTACCTCATTTATAAATTTCCATAAGAAAAATTCTTGTTTGGAAATCCTCTTATTTCTTAACTCATGACTACCACAAGAGGCTCCCAATATTCCATCCAATCAGATGGAGCTGCACTCAGAGGTAGAATCGATTTCTCAAAAGGGAAAAGAAAGGGCAATATCCCCAGTGGAACAGAATCCACACAAGGAAGTGCCTTATCCCAAAGGCAAGTCCCAGAAATGCCCATGATATCTTAACCAGAGTTAGAACTAAGTATGAGTAACTCAAATAGGCACAAATCACATTCAGAGGGCTCAAATAGACATTTACATGAGCCAGTACAAACAGTACTACACAGTGTAAAAAGACAAGGACTGGGAAATGTTGCCTCAAATACATCAAGGAGTGATGAACTCCTGGCACATCCTCAAAAGGTTCCTCACAGAGGAGGAGATAGTGTTATACTCCAATGAATGGAATCCACTGTCATCCAAGCCTCAAATCAAAAAGATCAAGGAGTACCACTCCAAAAAGAGGGAAGCAAGGAAGGAAGAAGCCCCAGTAGCTTCTACCAGCAAGCCTCAAGCCAACCAACCTCCCCAAGAATGGAAGAAGAACAAGAAAAATAATTGGGGGAAACCATATTCCCCAAGCTACAGGATTCCAAAAATCTAAAAAGATGCCATGGACAATGTCCTCAACATGGCCAGAAACTTGATGGAATTCAAAGACAAAGAGGAGCAAAGAATGAGACAACCCCATTTCCCAAACAAATAGCCTTATCTCCTGATGTTTTAAATACTTTAACAGAGCTTAAAGACAGTATTTTACCTCTTAAAGACATTAAAAATAGTTTATTATCTTTACAAGAAATAAATAATAGCTTATCATCTTTGACAAAAATTATTGTACAAAATGAAAAACAAATTGATAACATTAAATTTATGGTTGAAAACAACAAACCAAAAGTTTTAATTTATAATACTCAAAAATTGATACAAGGACAACAAGAATTGTATAAATACATAAAAGATATCAAATATAAAACTTTTACAATCAATTATGACGTGAGTATTGATAATCTTACAGAAAAATTAAACAAATTAAGTATTTCTGTAGAAAAATTTGAATAAAAGACTTCATGACACCAAAAATTACTTTTAGATCATGTGGAAAAAAGTGATGAAGCAAGAATGCATCTGAAAGATGATATTGAAAGTGAAATAAGGCTTGTCACTGAAAAAATGGATAAAATGGATGAGGCTAACTCAAATATGCCAAAGTTATCAACTCCATTTTCTCACATAAGAAGCCCTGTTAAACCAAAAGAGGAATTAACAAATCCATTCATAAGAGACTTAAGTCACCAAGACAATAACCAAGTCTTAATGAAGGAAGCACCTCAATTGAAAGAATGGCCAACATTCATAGGAGAAGGTGAATATGACCATATATCACTTATCAAAACAATTGACATGCTACAAGAAGATTATGCCATACCAGATGAATTAATCACTGCAAGATTACATTCATTGTTTGAAAAATATTCAAAAAGATGGTATTATGGCATAAGGCGAACAAATGGCAAAAATACCTGGTCTTGGTGGAAACAAGAAATAATCACCAAGTGGGCTAATGATGCCTGGAGGTACAAAATAGAAAATGCATTTGAAAATTCTTTCTTTGACCCAGACAAAGATAAACCTTTGACTTGGTTCTTAAAAAAAGTTGAAATATTGAATGCACTGTACCCAGAAATGTCACAACAAATGGTACACATGAAAATACTTAAGAAATGTGGAGGTGAGTTGGAACATGCCCTCAGGAGCAGGTGTATAGAACCATGCTCCACAGAAGATTATATAAATGCACTAGAAGACATAGTGACAAAAACAAAAATTGGCAGAACTTGGAAAAAAATTGGACATAAAAAGTCCAAATAATCCATTTATTAAAAAAGATAAATCAAAAAAAGCTTTCAAGCCCAATGCATCCAACAATAATGAACAAAGAAAATGCCATAAATGTGGAGGTATTGGACACTTGGCCAATTATTGCCTTAAAAAAGCAAAAATCAATGAAATTGTGGAAACAGAAGACCACAATGAAAAAGAAGATGAATCTGATTCTGGAAAGGACGCAGAAGAGTCAGAAACTTCTGAGAGTGATGAAATTAATATAATTAATGCACAGATTAATAATATTGATATAATTTATGAAGTACTAGATGTTAACTCAAACTTACCACAAGTTGGAACATCTGACACAAAACTGACAAATGTACAAGATGCCAAACTGTATAGAGCCAAACCTGAAAAAGGAGTGAGATATACAGCTGGAAAATCAAGTATAAGTATTTTCATGGTTGATAACCACGAGGCAAAAGTAAACTTGGATACAGGAGCATATTGCACCTGTGTTGGTAAAAGTTATTTAAAAATAATTGTTCCAGATTAGCAAGAAAAACTTATACCAAGACAAGGTGTCAAATTTAGTAGTGCAAGTGAGAGCATAAAGCCCCTTGGAGTAATTGACTTAACAGTCATTTTTCCTCAGCCTTCACAATGTGTCAGAATTAAAGTATAGTTTGTGGTAATGGACAACTGTACTAGCAATCACTTCATACTTGGAAATGACTACTTGTCAATATATGGTATAGACATCTCTAACCAAAAAGACAGATATTTTACTATAGGAGACAACAAAAGACAAAATTTTGGCTTCTTAAGTAACAAAAAACAAATTACAGTCATTAAGAAGGAAGAAAAAAGTCCAGAAAAGAAACTTTTTATATCTGAACAACTCAAAGAGGAAGAATTCAATCAAGATTTAACAGAAAAAATGAAAGAGAAATTGATTGACCTCTTATTTAAGTATAAAAATGCCTTTGAAACTGACAAAGAGCCACTAGGTGCCATAATTGGGAATGAGGTAGATATAATTCTTAATGTGGAAAAGCCTTACCCACCCTTACCAAGGAGACCTGCTTACCCAGCTAGTCCAAGGGCTAGAGAAGCCTTGGAGGTACACATCAAAGAATTAATGGAACTTGGAGTATTAAGGAAAGTAGGACATAATGAACAGGTAGAAGTCACTACACCTGTCATTTTAACTTGGAATAATGGAAAATAAAGAATGGTAGGGGACTTCAGAGCCCTGAACATCTATACCATGCTTGACAGATATCCAATACCCAGAATCCATGAGACATTGACACAATCGTCACAAGCCAAGTTCATCACAGACATGGATGCTCTAAAGGTTTTTCACCAAAATGTCTTAACAGGCAATGCCAAAAAACTACTAAAGATAATAGTCCACTGTGAAATTTTTGAATACCTAAGAATTCCTTTTGGTATTAAGAATGCACCTTCCCATTATCAAAGAATTATGAAAACCATGTTTCCTGAATAATTATCAAAAGGATGGTTAATTATCTATATTGATGATATCATAGTTTGTTCAGAAACTTGGAAAAATCACCTCACAATACTAGAAAGGGTACTAAAAAAAGTGAAAGTGAATATGAAAATTTCCTTGAAAAAGTTTCATTTTGCATATAGTGAACTAAAAGCACTAGGAAATGTTGTATCTGGACTTAGTCTAGGCATAGACAAGAATAAAGTAGCAGCATTAGTACTCAAGTCAATGCCTCAAACTAAAAAATAAATTCAATCATTTCTAGGATTTGCTGGTTACTTTAGACAGCATATAAAGGAATTTTCAAAAATTGCCAAATCATTGTATAAACTATGTGACCAACAAAAAGTCTATGAAATGACTGAAGAAAGAGTCAAAGCATATGAAAAATTGAAAAATTCCTCAACGAATTCCCCATTTCTTCTGATGCCAGATTGGAAACTACCCTCTAAGCTTTACATTGATGCTTGTGGAGAAGGACTAGGTGTTGCACTACACCAGACACAAATAATCAATGATAAACCAGTGGAATGACCAATTTGTTTTATTTCAAGACAGATAAAGCCAACAGAGGAAAGATATGGAGCAAGCCAAATGGAATGCCTCGGCTTAGTGTGGGCTTTAGGAAAATTACACTATTACTTCAATGGAACAGTATTTGATGTGATTACAGACTTTAATGCTGTAAAATCTCTATTAAATATGAACAGTCCAAAAGACATATGCTGAGATGGCAAATTGCTAGCCAAGAATCTAGAGGAAATATGACTATTGTTCATAAATCTGGTAATATTCATAAAAATGCAGATGGTCTTAGCAGATGGGCTCTAGCAAATACTCTTGAAAATCCAGCATGGGTACCACAGGAGGAGTACCATATAGAAGGGATATGTGTCACAGACATTGGCACAGAATTCTTTAACCAAGTTAAAGAAAGCTATAAGATAGATAATAATTGCCATATCTTAAGCCAACTTCTAATGAAAGACTGCAAAGACCCATCACTTTCATTAAAATTAGATGAAATATGGAAAAAGGCATATGATGAAGGAAGATTCCACCTCCTTGATGGAATCCTCTATCATAGAACAAAACACACATGTGTTATGGCCTTAGCAGATAGAACTCTAATAAACACTATTTTACATGAGTGTCATGATAGTGTTTCAGCTTGACATCTCTCAGAAGATAGAACACTAGAGATGGTGAAAACCTGCTCTTGGTGGCAAAATTGGAAGAAAGATGTTGCAGAATACTGCCAAACCTGTGACAGATTTCAAAAAGCCAACAGAGCCACAGGAAAGAAATTTGGAATGATGATCCAAATTCAAGAACCAAAATCCCCTTGGGAATTAGCTCATATGGATTGGGTAACAGCACTGCCTCTGTAAGGTTTGACTATGAAACAATAAGTAAAAAATTACTAATTTATTCCTTATTGTACTCTGAATGTCCTTATAATTGAAATAAATAAGATTAAAATAATAATAATAATAAAGAAATATTTTTATTATGGCGTAAAAATATTATATTATTAAATAAATATAATAATATAATTAATATTATATGAAATTATAATATTGTAAATAATATATTAATATAAAATAATTAATATATTATAAAGCTCTTTATTATTGTTACCAACAAATAATAAAGGCATAAAAAACTGTTTTTTTATAAATAAAAAACAATTAATAACAATAATATTACCAATATTAAAGTTATATATTAATATAAATACTATTTATATTAATTAAGAATTATTAAGAGTAATAATAAGAGAGAAATTATTATAATAAGATGAAATAACCTACTTTTAACACTTGAAATAATAATTTTGAGATATTTTACGCCAAAAGAATATAATACAACTTTTTCAAATTGTAGTTACAATAAAAAATAAAGAAAATTTACTAAATTTCTTGATTTTACGTGGAAATGAGTTTATAGAGAGATTTATGACAAAAACAATTAAAGAATTGATTTAATCGCTTAAAAATAGTGATTAATATTAAGATGGTCTTTGGTCTTTAATAATATAAGAGTTTTATATATAAAGAATAAAGAAATTACCTTTTATTTAATTGATTTAATGTTTTTGATGCATCTGAGGGGAAAATAGAGTAAAAAGGGCTCTATTTATAGTAAATACCTCCCTCCTAGAGTCCAACAGGCTTCTAGTAGACGTGTACTGATCATATCCACTGGAATTGATCAATATTTTAAGGTTTGGAGATGATTACATCATTATTACACCATTATTTAGAGTTATCACTATAACTCTAAAGTTGATGACATCAGAGGCTTGGCAGAACCCCAAATTTCGTGGATTTTATTAGTTTTAATCATAAACTAATAGTATTCACCAATTTTATCACTCTTAAGACTGTTAAACTTAAATTAAGGTTACAGTATGTGATCATAACTGCTCAAATTAAGCTCAAACTTTGATCCTCAATAACTTTTAAGATTTATACGCTACAGCAATTCAGAAAGTGAATTCTGATAGCCTGGCATAACCTTATTATGCTGCCAAGAGCTCTTCATTACATCATCAAAACTCTAATTTTGATGATTTTCCTTGTAACTCATCTTTTCTGTTGAAATTCAATATTTTAAACTTCAAACCTTGATTTCAGGGGGTTATACCCTGAATTTAATAATAAAAATTTCATCATTCTTCACGAATGAACTAGTAGAATCCAACTGTATACTTTTTTTTAAGTTTGGAACACTTTCACAACAAAGTGGTCAACAGCTCTGTTGATTTTTATCAATAATTCATCATAGGTTTTAACCTTGTTTATAATTTGTAAAATAAAGTTCATATCTGTGTTCCTACAGTAATTACGTGGTAACTTTATTTTTGGTTCATCATTCTATCATGTATAGTTTAGAAGATATTAGCTATGATCCTTGAATATATGCGTTGACCAAAAAAGTGCATATATTCAGGATAATTCCTTAAGTATTAACATTGGAAATGAGCTTATGAATTGTTTTATGTGTGGATTTTCATGGGAGAACCACTGGTACAATTTATTTCACATGTTGTTTCATTAGTTCTTGAGATAAATAAGGTTTTATGATTTTTATAAGGTATTATACCTTATAATTCCTTAAGTATTGACTTTACAGATATGCCATAAAAATGGTATATGTGTATTTTTCCATGGGGAATCCAATGGTATAATTTATTTTACAATTTGATTCATTGGTTTTTAAGTTAAACCAATTTTTGTACCAATTTATCGTATTTTTTGTATGTTTAAGTAATTATTCTTAATGTATAATTATTCTAAGTAATTTTAATATAATTATATTAAAGGTATAATTATTCTGAGTCTTTTTTGTGACCTTATTGGGTATGTGGTTATATCTCAAAGGCTCACAGCCTCCAGGAGGACACAGAAGTTATAATGCATTCCTAATGCTAGTTAACAGGTATAGAAAAACTCCTATGTTCCTACCATATCAAAAAGATGACACAGCTATGGACACAGCCATAATTATATGTAATAAAGTCATTATCCACACAGGCTTATTCCAAAATATCATAAGCTACAGAGACCCAATGTTCACTTCAGCATTATGGACAAACCTCCATAACTTGTTTGGGACAAAACTGTCATTCTCAACAGCTTACCATCCTCAAACTGATGGCTTAGCAGAAAGAATGATACAAACCTTGGAGGACATGATCAGAATATCCTGTGCTTATGGACTGGAACTTAATGTCACAGGGGCTCTTCGAAGTGAAGAGGGCCTGGCACTCAGTAAACTGGGACTCACTTATGGAGGGCTCAAAGATAAGATAAAAGGGAATACACTTAAGAGTGTTAAAGATGAATTACTAAAAGAATAAATATAAGAAAGCAGCAACAAAAGATAAGAGTAAAGAATAGAAGAGCCAACCACAAACAAGTCCAAGTCCACTGTTTCAACCTGTCAGAATGGAAAGAGAAGGGTTAATAAGGATATGGCCACCCAACTCATACTGTACAGGCGAAGAGAGAAATGCAAAGACTAACTTAAGATTTAATAATTATAATACCCAAAAATAAGGATAAGAATAATTATAAAATAATAAATAAACTAAATTAATTAACTGGGGAAAAGTCCCCAGGGGGGAGAAAGAGGGGCTGGTATATGTGAGAATCACCAGCCCTGATCCAGAGAAGAATTTTCATGAGAATAATTGATTACTGAATTGAGCCTGGCCAATACAGGTCCTGTACAGCTGTACAGAACCTGTACAAGAGGTGTGGTGTATTTGAGTGATCATACAGATTCATACTGGTGTATTGAAACTGTATTGGGTGAATCCATCCTGTACAAGTATTGACAGGCTGTATTGATGTACCAAACTGTATGCATGTTTCAGAATGAAGATTGCTGAAACTGACTGCTGATGCAGATACTGGATTTTCTGATTTGAGGTGTTTGAGTGGGTGTATGAATGAATGCCCTTACCCCTGATGGATGGTTGTTACAGTATCCCCCTCTTGAAACTGGTGGGCTCCTGAACACCATAATACCCTGCCACTGTTGAGTGGCATCTCAATATCCCCACATTTTTTTCAAAAAATTTTCTTTTAAATTTCTTTCCTCTTGACCATTATCCTGAAAATCCTTGATTCCTTCTTCCCTGCCAACTTCAATTGATTCCCCCTTTTTTCAAGCTTGAGTGAGTATTCCTTCCAGAATATGCCATTCTTTTCTCTTGATTCAATCAGCCATGCCTTGGAATGTGACCTTGGGATCTGTCCCAGAATAAAAGCCATTGAGCACTTGTGCTCAGAAATTGGGGCCCAATGAGTATATGACTTGTACTCATTGGCCCAGACTTAATCCAATGAATGAATGCAACTTTCCTCCAAGGGGTCTTGTCCCCATTATCCAAGGAATTGGCCTCAGACAGCCCTCCAAGTGGGTTTTGGGCTGTGGCCTCCATCCTGAGTGATCTTGATGAAATTTGCTTTTTATGGCCTTTTAGGCCTTTTTGGGTGCTCTGGTGAAAAACCTTGATTTATTGATTTTTGGCCTTTTTTGGCCCTTTTGAGTCTCTGGGATCCTACGGTCCGCGGTCCGTACGCCGCGGTCCGTGGGCCGTGGTCTGCGGTCCGCGGTCCGTGGGGGCTATTGGAGGCCCCCTGGGCCCAAATTTGCTGGGGACCCAGGGTGACCAAGGGGCCCAGAAATGGCCCATTTTCAAATTTCACCATATATGGCCTGGACCCATTGAAGGGGTCCAGGACCATCAAGATCTTGGCCTCCCCCAAAGTTGCAGGGGAGGCCCTGGGTGATGAGTTCAGCCCCAAAGGGGTGTGAACCTTCACCTTACAGGCTTTGAGGTGGGGCATAATTGAGTTATGGCCCCATTTCCTTGAGTCAAATTTCCTTTTTCTTGATGTGGAGTGGATTGATTCTGACGTCTTGAATCTTCTGCTTGCACATTCTTCAGTTATGAGTTCCAAACTGACTGAACTCACTGAATCTTCCCCTTCTGCACCGCCACCGTCTATTCTCCATGGTTCTGGCGTCTTCAGTCGATTGTCTTCTCCTTCTATGGCGTCTTCTGGCCATTTTGACCCCTCCCAAACATATGATGGGTTCAGAGCAGTTGAAGTTCTTGATCCTGCCTGTACTGAGTGTGTGGCCAGGGGTAAGGATTGCTTCCAACATTACAATCCTCGATCGTCAAAATGCCATTTCTGCTTTATTGGGAAGAAGCCATGCCGCCGTACCGGATCAACTTTGTCCCAGGTCAGGAGGCACCTATGGAGTAGGAAGGATGGGCCTTATGGGCAGGAATTCCCCATTCTTGAGGAACCTACCCCTGATGCCACTTCTGGATTTTCTCAATGTGAGTGATTTGCATATTTTGATTGAATTGGTGCTGATATCTTGATGTAGTGACTGGTTCCAGGCAGAGGGATGTGGCCAGATGGACTAATGTTGGAGGGTCCATTCCAATTGGTGGTAGGCCCATCAACTACAGCTCAGAAATTCCAATTTCAAGAACCAATGCTGATGGAGTGGTGAAAGTAGTGAAGAAGCTAAGAAGAATTGTTGATTCCCCATCAGATCCAGATGCTGAAGGAAGTGATGAGTTGGATGGTGAAGAAGTTCAAGTTATTCCTCATTCAAGTGGCCATCCATCCAGCAATTCCTCTTCTCAACCTCTTGCCAACACCAGATTCCAAAGCCAAATTATTCCCAGCACTCCAAGAAACTTCCAACCAATGCTTGCTTCTATTCCTACAACCCTTCCTCCTCCTTCACCAACTACTTCCCATACCACCAGGCCTGCCTTGAATCCAGCAGTAAGACCATCTCCAGTTCAACAGCCCAGAAACTCACCCATAAACACCTCCCGTCAACTCCAACCTGTGGCCAGCTCCAGCAGAAGAAGAGATGGATTGTCTCTTTTGCCGTTTCCTGCCGCTCAAGTTTTTCAAAGAAGAGAACGTTGGCCTATCCGGGTTACCAGAGAAGATCCCAACGCGGCTAGTGAAAATCAAGATGCTGTGGCCAGATTATTCAGGAGGGTTGATAGAAATAGCAGAGAGGTGATTATGTATGCCAATGACAGGACTATTCCAGGTACTGCTTCTGAAGAGATGGCTGCAAAATTTGCCTGGTATGAAGATGAGTTGATAAATGACTTCCAGAGAACTTTTGATGACTTGGGTCGAGATAACTAGTTTCCTTTTCCTTGTTTGTGTTTGGTTTGACTTCTATCCCCACTCTTATAACTACTAAAAAATAAAAAATAAAAAAGATAATGGAACCTCCCAATACATGATTTGGGGAGGGGATGCTGCTGCTTTAAAGAAATAAAAGAAGAAAATTATACAAGTAAAGAAGAAAGAAAAAATGAAAGAATAAGAGAAAATGAGAGTAAAGAAAGAAATAAAGAAAAATTCCTGATGGCTGGTCCTTCTTGTGGTGAGTTGCTTGATTCTGGCCAAGAAGTGTCTGAAAAATGAAAACCAAGCATTTGATGCTCACAGAGTGGCCAAGGTGATGTTTTACAAGAAGTAGAACCCTCAGGGATGCATACCAGGAGATGGAACTTACTTTCATAACTTCCACTCCCCACCAAGCACCAGAAGACTGAAATAAATTGCCATAAATGCCTTCTGAAATGATTTGCCATAAATGACTACTGAAATGAATTGCCGTAAATGACTTGAAGTAATGAATGTCTTGAATTATGATGATTGGCATAAAATGAAAAGATAATAAAGAAAGAAAATGAAACATAAAGAAAGAAAACATTGGGCCATATCTTGATAAGGTCCAAATCGGAGGGTATTGATGTTGTATGCTTCCTGAACCTGTCCAAAGAATTGACAAGTGCTCACAAAGTGGCCAAGGTGATGCTTACAACAACATATGGGTAGAATACCCCCTTAAAGGTGCATGCCAGGAGAGGAACTTACTTTCATAACTTCTTCTCCCCACCAAGCACCATAAATCAAACTCTTGAGGTATTTGGACCAGGCTTGTCTGGATACAATGAGTGAAAATCCTTGACAAGGTCTGGTGAGTTGGTAAGGTTGGAAGATGGTTCCCAAGTGGTTCTTTCTGGGTCTTTACTGAATCCTTTCCACTCTACAAGATACCATAATTTACCTCTTTTGAGTTTTGAGTCCAGAACCTGAGCCACTTCCCATTCTTCTTGCTCTTCCACTAAAACTGGTGGTGGCGGCAATTGATGACAATTTGGGATAGTTGAATGCTTGACTGGTTCTAATAAGGACACATGGAATACAGGGTGAACTGTCTTCCATTGCTGAGGCAACTTGAGGTGATATGCATGGCTGCCAATCTTCTTAAGAACTTCAAAGGGTCCCAACCATCTTTCTGATAATTTCTTGGTGGGTCTTGTTGTCTTGATGTTCTTGGAAGCTAGCCATACTTTGTCCCCAGGTTGGAAATCAGGTGGAATTGCCCTATTTCTATCTGCATACTTCTTGAATCTCCTTATTGCTGACTCTAGTTCTTCTTTGACAACTTGCTGTACTGATTGGAGTTTTTTTGATAACTTTCCAGCAGGTGAGTCTTGAGAAATGTGGATTGAGTCAAAGCTGGGATTTCTTCCATAAATGGTGAAAAAAGGTGATTGCTTGGTTGATGAATGTTCTGCATTATTATAGGCAAATTCAGCCAGAGGGAGCCAGGTGTACCAGTCATCTTGATGATAGCTGACATACATCCGAAGGTACTGTTCTAGTATCTGATTTACCCTCTCTGTCTGTCCATCTGTTTCAGGGTGAAAGGCAGTTGAAAGATCTCTTGATATCTTGAGCTGCTGACACAATTGAGTCCAGAATGATGAAACAAATAAGGATCCTCTATCACTGACAATACTGACTGGGAGTCCATGCTTGGAAAATACATGGCTAATGAATATTTGAGCTAAATCCAGAGCAGTGATTGTGCCATAAGTTGGGATGAAGATTGCCATTTTTGAGAATCTGTCCACAACTACTAAAATTGAATCAAAGTTGTTGGACAGTGGCAATTGAGTGACAAAGTCCATTGATAATGAATTCCAAGGACCAGATGGAATTGAAAGAGGCTTGAGTAATCCAAACTTCTTGTGATGGATGTTCTTGTTTCTTGAACATTGCTGACATGAGGACACATAGTCCTTGATGAATTGATTCATGCCAGCCCAATAAAAATCCCTCTTGATGAGCTTGAGGGTCTTCTCCTGGCCAGGATGGCCAGCCAATGGTGAGTCATGACGCTTTTGAAGAATATTGAGTTGAAGTTCTTCATTGCTTGGGATTACCACTCTATCTTTGAATAATAATAACTTGGCGTGAGGTTCAAGAGAATAATCTGGAACTGATTCACCTCTTGCTAGTTGCTTGAGTATTTCTCTATAGTCTTTGTCTTGCCATACTTCTTTTTGAATCTTGTCCACTCAATCTGAGAAAATTTCCACTTTGATTGAGAAGAATCTTGACTCTTGAATTCCATCTTGCTTAAGTATTTGATGAAAATTGTGAGGATTCTTGCTGATGAAGTCCACCCCCCTCTCTGGGTACACGTTGTCCCGACGTGACAAGGCATCCGGCAAAGTGGCCAGCCTGCCTGGGTGGTAAGTGATAGTGAAATGAAATTCTGAGAGAAATTCAGCCCAACGGGCCTGACGACGAGTAAGAACTTTGGAAGACATGAAAAACTGCAAGGAAGAGTGGTCTGTCAAGACCTCAAAAGGATTGGAAAGAGAAAGAAGAAATGCTCTCCAGCGCTTGAGAGCCCAAACTATGCCAAGGAGTTGTTTGTCATGAATCTCATAGTTGAGCTCAGCTGGTAAGAGCTTGCGACTATCAAACGCAATGGGATGCTTTCCAGAGTCATTCACCTGACTCAGTACGGTGCCCAATGCATAATCAGAAGCATCAGTCTCTACTATAGTAGGTAGATAAGGATTAAAATGAGATAAGATAGGAGCAGAGGTGAAAGCTTCTTTGAGTGCTTGAAACTGACTAAGAGCTTCCTCATTGAAGATAAAGGGAGAATCTTTTTTAAGGAGGGATGTGAGAGAAGTGATTTTTTTAGAATAATTTTTAATGAAACGTTGATAAAAATTGGCAAAGCCAAGAAAATATTGAAGAGCCTTGATGTTTCTGGGCTGAGGCCAATTGAGGATTTGCTGAACTTTTGAAGAATCCATCTTGAGGCCATCACTTGAAACAACATAGCCCAAGTATTCCACACTTGAGGCATGGAATACACACTTGGAGGCTTTGGCAAACAGATTATTGTCCCTCAGTCTTTGGAGGACAGAGGCCACATGTTTGACATGTTCCTCCTCAGAACTGGAAAAAACCATAATATCATCTAGATAAACCACAACAAACACATCCAAAAAATCTGCAAAGATATCATTTACTAGATTTTGGAAAGAAGCAGGAGCATTGGTCAAACCAAATGGCATGACCAAATACTCATAACTGCCATATTTGGTTCTAAAAGCAGTTAAGTGCTCATCCCCCTCTTTGATTCTCAGAAGGTTATATGCACCACACAAATCTATCTTGGAGAAGATAGTGGAACCGTTGAATACGGTAAGAAGCTGGTTCATAGGAGGAACAGGGTATCTGTTCTTCCTAGTGACAGCATTGAGTTTGCGGTAGTCAACACACAAACGAAGACCTCCATCCTTTTTCTTGACAAAAAGGACAGGTGCTCCTGTTGAAGAGGAGCTTGGTCTAATGAAACCTTTCTCTACATTCTCTGAAAGGTAGGCCCGCAGTGTTTCTGACTCTTGATTTGATAATGAGTAGATAACACCAATTGGAGGTAGAAGACCCTCCAATTCGATATGGTGATCACAGGCGCGGTGTGGAGGAAGTTTCTCTGCTTTCACCTTGGAGAATACATCCAAATATTGGTGATAAGCAGGAGGAACAACCTTCAACACAGTTTCAATTTCTTCTGGCTCTTCCTCCTCATCCCACTGCTCCTCCAGGGATGCATGAAAAGATAAGGGAGGAAGGTCCATATCCCCTTGGAAGAGATGAAGTGAAGATATGGCAACATCTTCTCCAACATCCTTTATCTCTTTGAAGACTTCATCTCTTGATGGAAGTAATGACTGAGAGGGAATTATGGAAGGGATATGGACAGAAGAAGGGATGGAAGGTGTCTTAAGTTCACCAGCCAGAGCAACACTGTTGACAGCAGTGGCTAAGTCATTACTAGTAGAAGGAATAATACCACTAGAATCCTTATGATTAGAATCATAGGTGATCAATCCATTTTTCCAATAAATAATGGGATTGAAATGGTAAAGGAAATCATAGCCCAATATCAGGTCTTCTCCTTTGGGTGAATCTATGATAAAGAAATCCCATTCAAAGCTTGGGAAGGAAGGCAAGTCAACTACCCACTTGGTATAATGGGTGATGAACAAGGCAGGGGATTCATTAGAATCCAAAATGAAAAGAGGAATCTTTTCAGGGAGCTCTGACAGAGTCAATGAGTACTTGAGAACAAAATTCTTTGCAATAAAAGAGTTTGTAGCACCAGAATCAATGAGAATACTATAAAAAATATCAGAGACAGAAGAGAAAATAAGAAATTTTAAAGATTTCTTGACACTAGTATTCAGAGTGCACAATTGTGCTCTTGAAGGAAATAAGTGAGAACCATTGAACACATCATGATCCCCACTCAGGCTTTTCCCTGCTTGCTAGGGAAGCCTTTTGATGATGACCCAGGCTTGTTCTGAGGTCTCTTGAAGCATTTTTCAATTGGGTGCTTGCCACCACAATAAGTACACAACCCTGCTTGAATCCTCCTCTCCTTTTCAGAACCGATTAATTTATTGTCCTTATTGAGGAGAGCAGCATGGGGTTTGTCCTTTGAAGATTGAAATTGCTTGCCCTTCTTATTCTTCTTCTGATGAGGCTTCTTTTGAAATGAGTTTTGAGGAGGCCTAGACTGATTGGATCCACTGACTGGAGGCTTCTTTTCTTGATTTCCACCCTTTTCCTTTTGCCTCTCATGATATCTTGTGTCTAATTCTAGAGTGACATCCATAAGTTCTTGAAGAGTATCAAAAGTTCCAGGGTGAGAAGCCAACTGATCCAATAATCTTGATGCCAATCCTCTTCTGTAAACATGGATATAAGCTCTTTCCCCCCAATCTCCAATTCTTGACATTAAGCTTCTGAAATCTGCTATGTACAAGGAAACATGACCACTTTCCTTCATCCTCAAATTGTCCAACTCTTGTTCAGCTTTCCTGACTTCATTGGGGTCACCAAACAGAGTGAATAATTGAGATTCAAACAATGGCCAATTATTGAGGAGGTAGGAAGGGTCTTCATTGGAAATATTTGAGAGGTAGGGTTCAATCCATTTGCCAGCTCTACCAGTAAGAAAAGAAGTTGAGTACAAAACCTTCTTCCTGTCAGAGAAGAAGTTTGCTGGATCATTATGGAAGATTAGTTGACAGGATTGGATAAATCCTCTCAACTTATGAGCTTGAGTACCATCAAAAGAATCAGGTGCCTTCATGGATGGAGTTTTGAAAGCAGGGGCTTTGGAATTGTCCCTGGTGGCAACTGCTTGAGTGAGTTGTCCCATGAATTGAGTCATCTGCTCCATCATCTTGAGGAGACTTGGATCAGTTTGAGAGACAAGAGGTTGACTAGAAAGGGCTAGATTAGAACCCTGAGGTACCTCTGGAGCATTTGCCAAGGCATCTGCCACTTCAGTTTCCCCAGAATCTTCCTCTTCCACAGGCTCTTCCCCCTCTTCATCTTCAACTTCCCCTAATCTTGCTCTTGCACCTTCAGACATGCCAGGGTAGCCACCCAAAAGTCCAGAAAAGGATCTTGATCTTCTAGATTTCATTCCACCTCTTCTTGAGGGTGCTGCTCCTTCCATTGGTGGTCCTCTGTCCAAATTTGCACTCAGTTGATGAACTGATGGTGTGCGGTCAAGAGGAGCCCTTGCTGTAGGAGTGAGAACAGCTGGAATTTTCTGGGATCTAGTATTCTTTGCTGGGGGGCTATGCTGGACTGGCATTATGAAAAGAATTAAAGTAACTTGATGGTATTAAGAAGAATAATCAGGCTTGGCCAAATCAATCACAATAAAATCTTGATGAATCTTGAGGAATCAATTCAAATCTTGAGGAATCAAATTCAATCAACAGTCAAATAAATTCAATCAATCAACAATCAATTCAATAAAATATCAATAATCTTGAGGAAATCAATAATCAATCAATATTCAATCAATAATCAATCAATAAGTGTCTTCAATATGAAATCAAGTCTTGAGGAATCAATCAATCAGTTCAAATCTTCAGAAATCAATTCAATATCTTGATGAGTCAAATCAAATCAATAATCAAAATCAATTCTTGAGGATCAATCAATATCTTGAGAGTTCAAAGTCAATAAATCCAACAAATCCTGAATCAATAATCCAGATGAATCCCAATGAATAATCCAATCAATTAACCCAATCAATAATCCCTAGATAAAACCTGAATAAGAACACAGAAAAAATTTGATTGATAAAAGTAAAATGAAGTGATGAAATGGTCAGCAATGATTGAGAAAAGAAAAAGAATCAATTTTAATAAGAGTGAAATGAGTGAGATGAAAATTGATAAGAGAGAAAAAATCATAATCATTAAGATCATTAAATCATAAAAGGAATCATAATTGATGAATGAGAGGAAATGAATATGAATGAATGAAAAGAAAGAATCAAATATGAGTTAATTAATTTAATGTCACAGGGGCTCTTCAAAGTGAAGAGGGCCTGGCACTCAGTAAACTGGGACTCACTTATGGAGGGCTCAAAGATAAGATAAAAGGGAATACACTTAAGAGTGTTAAAGATGAATTACTAAAAGAATAAATATAAGAAAGCAGCAACAAAAGATAAGAGTAAAGAATAGAAGAGCCAACCACAAACAAGTCCAAGTCCACTGTTTCAACCTGTCAGAATGGAAAGAGAAGGGTTAATAAGGATATGGCCACCCAACTCATACTGTACAGGCGAAGAGAGAAATGCAAAGACTAACTTAAGATTTAATAATTATAATACCCAAAAATAAGGATAAGAATAATTATAAAATAATAAATAAACTAAATTAATTAACTGGGGAAAAGTCCCCAGGGGGGAGAAAGAGGGGCTGGTATATGTGAGAATCACCAGCCCTGATCCAGAGAAGAATTTTCATGAGAATAATTGATTACTGAATTGAGCCTGGCCAATACAGGTCCTGTACAGCTGTACAGAACCTGTACAAGAGGTGTGGTGTATTTGAGTGATCATACAGATTCATACTGGTGTATTGAAACTGTATTGGGTGAATCCATCCTGTACAAGTATTGACAGGCTGTATTGATGTACCAAACTGTATGCATGTTTCAGAATGAAGATTGCTGAAACTGACTGCTGATGCAGATACTGGATTTGCTGATTTGAGGTGTTTGAGTGGGTGTATGAATGAATGCCCTTACCCCTGATGGATGGTTGTTACACTTAAATATTCTGATGGTCTTACCCATGATTGGTGTACATTAATACCAGCTCTTGAGCTAGCATATAAAACATAAATCCATTCTTCTACTGGCAAAACACCAGCAATGCTAGAAAAAGGTTGGAAACCAAGGCTTCCTTGTGATACCCTCAAAAAGGACTTGGTGGATATACATCCAACAGCAAGCAGTTTTAAAATAATGCTTGACAAAGCAAGACAGCATGCAAACAGAGGTATGCAAGCTTCTTTCAAATATTCAAAAGAAAGATGAGATAAAAGTCATAAACCACCTGGCTTCAAAATAGGAGACTTGCTCCTAGTGTCAACTCTTAATTTCAATAATATAAGAGGGCCAAAGAAATTGAAATATTCCTTTGCCAGACCATTCATGATAAAAGCACTACATGGACCTAATGCTGTGCAATTGGAGCTCACAGGTGAACTAATGAATAAACACCCAACTTTCCCTATAAGTCTTATAAAACCTTACAGCTCAAGTTATAAGGAATTATTTCCACTAAGAAACAAACCCCCACTTGAAATACCCCCTTTGGAAGAAGGAGATGAAAAGAAAATTATGAAAGTCCTTAAAGAAAGAAGGACAAGAAATAAGAAATAAAGAGAGTACCTTGTAAGGTATAGAGATCCAACTCAAGAAGATGAATGGCTACTTGAGAAGGATATAACAAGTTCTGATAAACTACTAAGAAGGCTCAGAAATGAAAGAAAACCTAAAGAATAGAAAAATCAAGCATTATTGAGCTTCAAGACTAACAACATCTATTCAAGAGGTAGGACAGTGGATGATACCCTAATTAACTATATCAGATTGTGGTTCTTTTTTTTTGGTGGTAAGGAATGTGAGCCTTTGAGATATGACCACATATCCAAAAAGGTCACAGCAAAATTTCTGTAATAATTATACTCATGATAATTATCTCAAAAATTAGTAAGATACCATAAATAAGTACAAAATCTGAATTAAGTCAGAATCTAATGAATAAAAATTTGAAATAAATTACACCATTAGATTTCCCATGGTAAAATATTATGTCATTTTTATGGCATATCTGAAAAGTCAATAATTACTGAAGTATAAGTGATAATATCTTAAAAAAGGTTCAAAACCTCATTTATCTCAGAGACCAATGAAACACCATGTGAGATAAATTTTACCATTTGATTCTCCATAAATATCTGCACATAAAGCAATTACAAAGCTAATCTCTAAAGTCAATACTTATAGAATTAAGCTGAATATATGCACTTTTTTGGTCAATGCATATATTCATGGTTTTGAGTTAATATATCTTGAAATATACAAGATAGAGAGATAAACCAAAAGTAAAGTCACCACGTAATTACTGTAGGAATACATATATGAAATTTATTTCACAAGCTATAAACAAGGTTAAACCTTGTAATGGATTATTGAATAAAATCAATAGAGCTGTTGACCACTTTGTTGTGAAAGTGGTCCAAACTTAAAAAAAAGTATACAGTCAGATTCTACTAGTTCATACGTGAAGAATGAAGTAATTTTACTATAATATTCAAGGTATAACCCCTTGAAATCACGGTTTGAAGTTCAAAATATTAAATTTCAACAGAAAAGATGAGTTACAAGAAAAATTATCAAAAATGGAGTTTTGATGATGTAATAAAATTCTCTTTAAAGTTTAAGAATGACATTCAAAGCTATCAGAATAGCTGTAGCGTGTATAGCTTCAAAGTTATTAATGATGAAAGCTTAAGCTTAAATTTGATTATTTATGATCACTCACTGTAATCTTATTTTAGGTTTAAAAGTCATTCAAGTGATAAAGCTGATGAATACTATTATATTATGATTAATACTAATAAAATCCATGAAGCCTAGGCTTCTTCCAAGCCTATGATGTCATCAAACTTAGAGTTATAGTGATAACTCTAAATAATGGCGTAATAATGAGATAAGATAGTTTGATCATGATGTAATCATTACTAAACCTTAAAATATTGATCATTTCTAGTAGAAAGCATCAGTACACGTCTACTAGAAGCCTGATGGACTCTAGAAGGGAGGTATTTACTATAAATAGAGCTCTTTTTACTCTATTTTCCCCTCAGACACTTACAAAACACTAAATAATTAAATCAAAAAAGGTAAATTCTTTATTCTTTATATATACAACCTTTATATTATAAAAATACCAAAGATCATCTTTATTATAATGATCAATCTTGACGTGATTACATATATTAATTTTTTTAATTTTTTTTGTTCAAAAATCTCTTTAAACTCAATTTCCACGTAAAAACTAAATAATATTTTCAATTTCTTAATTTTTATTTGTAAATACAGTTTTTATAAATTGTACTCACATTATTTTGGCGTAAAATCTTTCAAAATTATTATATAAGTGTTAAAAGTAGGTTATTTTCTCTTTATTATTATCTTTAATATTAGTAATATTATTCTTAATAATTGTTTTTTATTTATAAAAAACAGTTTTTACGCCTTTATTATTTGTTGGTAACAATAATAAAGTGCTTTTAAATATATTAATTATCTTATATTTATATATTTATATATTATATTATTATAATTATTTCATCTTATTTATTTTATTTATAAGGACATTCATAGTACAATAAGTAAAATATGAGTAATTTTTACTTATTGTTTCATAATCAAACCTTACAGTGGAGGCTTCCATTTTTATTGAAAATAGGAATAGTATCTTTTTCATTCCCATTAATATCAGATTAATCTATATGGAAAGGAAACAGCATGTTGCGTTTTTTATCCTATTCAGCTGATGAGGGAGCTTGAACATTGTTCAATAGTTCACCCTTAATCTCACAGCCATTCAAAAATACATGTAACCTAGAAGTTTCTTATTTGGGGCAAACAAGAAGCTAAATTTGAGGAAGAAATGACCAAGCTGATGTCATGTTTTGAAGTTTGTCTGTATCATAAGAAATATGGAAAGCCTTTATCACCCAAAAAAGCTTAAATTAAAAATATTTTCATAAGCTGTCAACATAATATTTGTAATCCCTGCTTTACTCTTACCTGCAAGTAAAAGCTTCTGAGCTTATGCCAAAAATTATTCTGTTTCCATTCATTTATTTTTTTACTTGAAACACTCCCTTTAAAAAGTGAACTTATTATAAATATTTACTTTCTCAAACTTATACTCACGCTTATTTTTATTGTGCTCCTCTGCAAACAAAAACTGTTTCAAAGAGAAATCTTCTTCAAAAATCAATCTTCTGAATTTGAAACCTTCTTTCTCTTTCTGATAATTAAAATAAAATAAAGTAAGCCTATCTCATTTAGTAGAAACTTCTCCTTGGATAGATGTTCCCTCCCTACATCATTTATTGATCTCTGTGGTGCTGTTGACCTCTTCCTTTTATCACCAATTTTCTGTTTTTCCACGTTCATAATTTGAGAAACTGAAATAGCCATTTAAAAGGTATTCATTACATCTATATAAACTTTTAACTTCAATATTCATACCTTCAATTTTTCTCTTCAACTCACTTAATTTGAAAAAGTTTCTTTGGTGCCAAAAACATGTTCCATCCTCTAATAGAATGGATATATAGAGTGTTTAATCAAGGGATATTCCTAATTTTTGAGCATCTAGCCCTTACCTAGTGCTGTTTTCCCATATAATATCTTAAATGTGTTAAAACATTGCACAAAATTAAAATCAGTTATCTCAAAAAATGAATTAAAAGAATCAAGATAATCAGAAAAATATCATACACCCCTGAATGTATAATTGAATGTTCACCTATGTTAGTCTTTGAATTCTTCTTATACAGTCATTAATAATTATCTTTGTATTTGATATAAGCTAACATGTTCTCATAATATTTACCTTTGAACTTTTAGTTTGTATCAAAATTACCTTTTCTCTTGGATTCCTCTTTTTCCATCTTTTTTTCAACATTCTCAAACATTTACTTCTTCTGGTTCACCCAGTTTACTACTATTTTCATCTGTAACCAAACTAAGACAACTCACTTTGTTTTATGCAAGAGAATTCAACTTTTCAACCAGCTTTATAATTCCTGAAGGGGTAATTGGTGATTGTAACATGCGCCTTAGGTATGTTGCGCTTATCAAACTCAGGTGATACAAATGCTCTAATGTCCCCTAATACTAAGACCCTTCTGAATTAACATTGATTAATGGGGAGACACAAAGATAAAATATAAAATCTGAGGCTTTAAGAGATTAGCTCTCACCTGGATATAATTGGGAGTGGTACTCTTAAGCTTATGAATCCTCATTACATTAATCGATTGACAAATTGGGCTTTTGAGTCTCGTAATGAAGGATTTCATGGTTAAGGAAGCT
The DNA here is from genome assembly GCA_023105745.1 of Austropuccinia psidii. Classification (NCBI taxonomy): domain Eukaryota; kingdom Fungi; phylum Basidiomycota; class Pucciniomycetes; order Pucciniales; family Sphaerophragmiaceae; genus Austropuccinia; species Austropuccinia psidii. Next base: position 19,882,583 of record JALGQZ010000014.1, on the reverse strand, counting down.
CATTGTATTCCCAGTGTTAATGCTTTCAGAGGCTCTCCTTATTTCTTGTTAGTCCCTAGTATTCTCTATATATTGTATGATTTTCTTCCAAGAGAAATTTTGGCACAACTACAAAAGAATATGTCTGACATGTCAAAGATTTGTTGTGGTCAGAGGGATCGGGTGGTTCTTCAAGGAGCTTATCATAAAGGAAAAACTCAACCTCCACCAATAAATTCAAATAATGGACTTATCATGGCTTTTTCCCACTCATAAAGCTTGCAATAGTACCAATACCATGTCTCCTCCTCCTTCTGCTACTCGAAAAATCAAGAATTACCAAAATCAACTGTTCTCACCAGTTTTTGAAAAAAAACACTCATCACTTACCTCAATGAAACATTATCGTCCAAGAACCCTTCTCATAGCTTAAGCCAATACTAAATCCAAATTTTGTTAAAAAAGGTAGGGTACATAAATCATAATAGAAAAAGGCAGAATTGGTGTTGCCTTAAAGCATATTACATTTAATCTTGAAATTCCTGGTTTATTTAGAGAAGCAGAAACCAGAAGAACAAACCCCACTAGTTTCTGTATTGAAAGAAAATACAGGGGCCACAATTTTAATCAATACTGATAGGAAAGACAAAAGGGAGAAGGGGAACTTTCTGGCTCAAGACATTCCATTACCATAGGAACAAAATTAAATCAATTCAAACCATAATTTTTAGTTACTCACACTCCACCAGGACTTACAGGTTTTGACTCACTGTCAGCCTGTGACTCAAAACCGGAGCACAAGCATGACAGCCAAAATACCATAAACCAATGGTATAGCCAAGATACCACCAAAACATGGAGCTGAGCCAAATCAGCTCAAAAGGAAGAGGAAACTCACCCCTTTCTGAAAATATAAGTCCCATCACCATTGGACAAGAAATAACAAAGTTGTTGCTGAGCATAAACCTTAATTTTCACCTCTCATCCAAAATCCAGAAGAAGAGACCTAACCCCATCAAATGGGTACTCAAAATGAAGCTCTAAGCCAGGGCTATCCAATGGTACTAGCCAAACTGAGCTAGCACCAGTATTACTTGAGTTATGGCCAAATTCAGGCCAAATAATGGTGAACAAAACATTCACCTCTCATCTAGCTTTTGCAGTTTTAGTGTGAGATACCTAAAGTGGGGTCTTTTTGGAAAGAGCACAATCAGGGCTATCTGATGGTGTCATCTATTTCCTCATATCTCAACTATAGCAGAAGCTATGGGGCAAACAAGCCCAATACAGCTTTTTGCCTAAACCACGCATATGTACAAAAGTCTTGTACATGGCATAACTTTGCCATATTTAATGATAGCCATATCAAATAAGGTATCATTGTGTAGAGCACATGCAGGGCTACATACCAATTCAGTTTTGAGGTTGATATCTCAAGAACTGACAAAGTTACGGCTGCTTTAAGGTCAAAATCCCACATTCTGACCAACACAGCCTTACCATGGGATAATGTCCCATAATCATGAATATGAGGTGTCAAATAGACAAAGAATCTTGTTTTTACTTCAATACCTCATATTTCAGTCAATACTGGGGTCCCATACAGTTTCTGTACAGCATTCTACGTGTCATACACATCAGAATCAGGCTGTGAGGTCCCCAGAGGAAAATTTTCACCCTGTATTGGTAAAAACTGCCCAGATGTGGTTTCAAAACCACATCTGAGCCCAATACAGGCTATAAAGGTCTTTGCAAACCACAAGCCTGTCTCAGAGAGTGAAGAAATCTTCACTTCCTCTACGTGGAAAGGTCTATCACCCTTTTCACCCCATTTCAGCATAAAAAGGAGGCTTTTCACAGCCAGAATTATTTCCTCATCCTGCTCTTGAATACCCTATGTAGTAAACTTTCCAAAACAGTTTTGCTCTTGGGTAATAATCAGGTATAATTATAATTTTAATTATTGTAGTTCTTATTATAGTAATCCAACTGGTAAGACTGCACCCAGGGTTCTCAATAGCGCTCACCACCACTATTCTTTAATAGTAGAGCCCTTTCATTATATTAAAAATCTTTATTCTACTCAAAATACTATTATCTTAAATTATTTTTTGCGTGTCACAGTCAAAGTTCTAGTTGTAAATAGCCTAATTACTGATTCAACATAGACTCAGCCTGACACTCACTCTCCCCTATCATAATCACAAACATGATAAATGATATCTTGAGAGATTCAGGATCTTTTTTAGATTCAAAAATATTGACAATATGTGTTTCAGAGCAACCATCTTTTAAATATATCTCAAAATCTATAACTCAACTTGTTCTGAATCTTGATGGCTACTAATTAAGAAACATAACCATATAATTTGTTTGAATTCAGATTTTAAAAAAACCTTCCCTACATAGCTCAAATTTATAATAAATGGTATTTTAACTCAAACTAAAATTTATCCCTTCTTGATACACTCGGCCAGATGGTTTGAGGACCCAAACAAGATCAATAAAGAAATGTCACACTCATACTTTATCTTTTGAAAAAATCTCTTTTAAAATTGAATTCTTGGGACTCTTTATTCAAAACTAAATTTATCATGGATCACATTAATTGAAAAAATTCCAATGCTATAAAGTCTGTAAAACAGGACATAAGAAGAAAACCCTGTGTGGAGCATGTGGATTCCCCATGAGTGAAAAGAACTATACTACCATAGAAGTACCTTTGGGAAAACTATGGGGTATCATATTTTCTAATAAAGCTAAATACACTTCCAAAGGTGTTGCAAATACTTTATTTGTAATTTTTTCTCAATTACCTTAATGAAAAGGAAACTTCTGAGTTTCGATATCTGAAATCCATTAGTAGAAAGACTTGATGGAAAGAATTATTATTTCTTTCATTTCTTTTTTATTGTATTTCTTATTTAATATTCTGATTAGTTTTAAAACCTCAATATCTTTATTAAGTTACATTGCACCAACTGGTTATTTTTTTGGTATCAATGGGCTCCTTGGTTTTGTACTTACTTATGATATACACAATCAGTGTAATATTTGAAATCAAATTCACTTCAACCAAAAAGAACATTATCACTCCACTCCCACTTGAAGATGATTTAAATCTATGACTTGAGAATCCTGCACTATCATAACAATAATTACCCCCCACATCCTGGGCTTGCAAGTCGCAAGGTGAAAATATATTTTTATGGAATGGTTGACTTGAGTAAATCTAAATTACAAATAAATTTAAGGTGGTCAGAATTACTCTTCCTTTGATTCTATATCAAGCTCACTAGCTGGCCAAATTAATTAAAAATAACTCCTTACTTTTCTGCAGAGGTAACAAATTTTTCATGAAATTGAAAACAATAAAAATCAATGAAAGACTGAGTGTCTCTTCTTGAGATTTCGGGGTAGAGGATTTTATTAAAACCCAATATTTCTAAAAACGGAAAGACAAAAGGTTGCATTCTTGCCAAAAAAAGCCACATGAGGTGTATGGTTTGCTGAGGTTTGGTGCCTTAAATTACCATTTAATGGGCCCAAGTTGTGGTCCAAATCCAAAATTCATTTAAGAAAAAGAAAAGTAATTCAATCCCGTCAGGAACATCATCCTCACATTGATTTATTCTTTTGGTAATTGAGTTCCATTGTGTATTTAACAATCAAAGTCTTTTTTACAAAAAGCCAAGGAACACACAATACCATGAAATGCTTATGTTTGTATGAGTCAACCCAAACCTATTTCTCAGTGTAAATTTTGGCACATAAGAGAATCTAAACCAGTTTTTCTGGACATGGAGATCTCTAAGTCACAGATAGCTCCCTATTTCTGTGAGATGGGTTCTTTATGTGCAATGTAAAATTTTAAAATAGGTATCTGGGGAGGCAAATTTTCACTTTAACAGAAATAGTTTTGTTTCTAATTGAGTAGGGGTGGCTGAGTGATATTTTGGATACTATAAATACAATTTTCACACATATTGATGAGTCTTGCAGGAGCTAGAGGGTTTCCATATCTGGAAACCCAAGGAAGGCCTATTTTTATATTTGGAGCTTGGATGGACAGCATGACACCCTGGGACATGCACTTTCTGAAGTATGACATTATTTAGTCGAAAATCAGGATTCCTATGATTTAATTAAAGAGTCTTAAAACATATTTTAAGCAATACTGTCTGAAAGAGAGCTTTTCCCTCAATTTATTTGAATTAATCCATTAATTCAAAAGTAATTTTGAACCTTTATACACCCCATTATTTCCAATGGTAAGACCTGGGTCAAGCCCACAAATTACATGAAAGCCTCTGTACAGGTTTTATTATGCCTGAAACATGTGGAACTGTGAGCCTTAGAGGTATCATTATATACCCAAAAGACCACAAATAATGAAAAATTATACAATTATAAACAAATACATCTATTTATGCTATTAATTACAAGATATAAATATCAATATAAAATTCATATAAGAAATTAAAATTTTAATTTTAATTTAAAATAAAAATTACTTTAGAAATTAAAATTGGGAAAACATATTTTTACTTAAAAAAAATTGAGTAAAAATAAATTTTCAACAAAATTACTAAAATTGAAATATTTTTGGAAAAAAGGTAATAAAAAGTATTATATCTTTTTATCCAAATAATAAAACTATGAAAAATATTTCACCATTGGACTCCTCATAAAAAATAAGGTGGGGTCACCTCTGGGTAAAATTTCTGTAACTCAACTCTAAATAAGCTTAAATTAAGTTTTTAGTATTTTCTGTACAAAAATTGAAAATACTCAAAACCTTGATTTAACTCACATCAAATGTGTTGTTAAACATCAAATCATGTGCTAAAATTGAGGTGTTGCGTGTAGCTTAGAAGCTATGAGGAATTGATGTATTTTCAATTCAAATGTCAAAATGTGCATGTGTATTACATAAGTGAACTTTAGTTTACATATGAGATATCAATTATGACAGTTGTGTACTGTAAAACTCAATTGAATTACATATGTAAATTACAAGTATAATATATGATGAGGAATTAAAGAAAAAATAAATTGGAAAGATTAATTCTGGGGGGAAAGGAATCTTGGCTCTATGGGGAAGATGGACCCCAAATTCCTTTCTTACGGGCATGAGATGTCAAAATTCATGCACAAAAGTCCATCAATTTTGGCCTGGAATTGAGTCACAGGGTCTTTGTCTCAATTGATGATGACTTTTTGATACCAACCAGTGTAGTTTTAACTGTTGCCAAGAGGTTAAAACTACCCTTAAGATAAAAAAATCATAGTAAAAACAGTTTTTAATGGTTTTGACTTCCCTCACACACATTCCGGCCTGTTTTCAAGGCTTAAAACCAGGTATTACTATAGCAATGGCTGAAAATAGCAGGAAGTGGCTAAAACCAGCCCTTTTTTGGTCTAAACCAGGGTTCAATGATGCCATAACTGGCTTTTCTGTTTCAAGAGTGTTTTGAATTACTGATAAGAGTAAATCTTACTTTTGGAGTAAGAAAATTGGTGGCTCTAAAAGAATGTCTTCTTTGCCTCACTTTTCTCTTCATGTTAGAATCTTTTCCTTTTGTAATTAGCTTAAACACAGTTAAACCAATCAATAAAGGATTACAACCACCATTTTCTTATCATTTTAAAATCTTTAACCTCGCAAAAAAATAATTATAATCATTTTTTGTAACTCTTATAATCCTTTTTACCCCTGAACCACCCCATAAGTGAATTAAAGCAGCTTTCATCACTGTTAACTTTGTAACTTTGTTTCCAAATTCACTCTGATCACTTTTGGGTGTGTTTTCCCTTTAATAATATTTTTAAAGACTCTTTCCTTATATAAATTTCTTGCATTTGTTTTTTCAATTAATTCCAATTGAAATTGCTCTTGAAGAACTTTCTTTTGTAGCCTTAAATATCTCTTGTAGAGTATTTTGGGATAAATTTTTATTTTTGGTAAAACAATAAATCTTTATAATATTATTGTTTTATACTTATAAAGTTAAAAACAATAAATTTAGCATGTTTTCTTTTAAAAATATTAAATCTTGACATTTTGAATCATATTTTTACCTTATACAAATTTTGAGGACAGGAAAAATACTTGATTTTCAATCAAAGTCTCATATCCACACCTTACAGGAACTGTTTCAAACAGACATATGGTCAAATGGGGCTTCTGTAATATTACTTTTTGCAATGAAAAAACCAACATCCTACTCAGTCATATTAAAGATATTTGTACCAAATTCTTCACAAAAAAAGGTAAACAGACCATTCCAAAGGATTATTTCAAAGAGGGGTAATTGGAAAATTCATTTACCAATATTTTGATTAAACAAAAGTGCATAGCTGAATTTGAAACAGTATCAATTCATTTCACACAAATATCCAAAGAGGAAACTGAATCTATTCATGAACTTCTTCTCCGAGCAATTATTAAATCCAAAATTCCTTGGTGTTTCTTACAGAATGAGAACTCTAAAGGATATCAGATACAATTGGCATTCTCAGCATTCACAGTACCGAATCTTCAACACATGGGTGAGAAAAAACTTATAGTCCTGAATGAAAAGGAGAAGTTAGCAATGCTTTGAGATCTTAGACACCAAGCCAATCTCACTCCTTCACATGATGGCTGGACTGATAGCTTAGGAAACAGTATTTATTCCCTGCTACATTTGTGTGGGAACCACACACAGTTTTTACTACATATTCTTGACTTGTACCAAAAACAGAATACAGCACATGATATTTTGGATTATTTTAAGCAGAGTTTCAATAAAAAAGATGTTAAATTCAAAAGAATGAAATAATCTGTAACTTAATTCCCATTGTTTATGGTTTTCTTTTGAGTAAGCTGTTTGATTCTTATTTAAAATAAAAAACCATTAATACTAAATATCATTCTATAATCTAGAATATTTTTAAGAAGCAATTTCTACATGAACTTGGAGTGAGCTGTTGTTTGCATTCCATCAAGCTTATGGCTAAAGATATTCTCACCCATCCCTCAGCTGAGGGCATTGTCAAAGCAAATAAACTTTTGGTCAATTTTTTCACTACTTCAGGACTTTAGAATGAAACCTTGGAAGCCTGGAACAAAGAAAATAAATTTCAGCACAGCCTTCAAGCTGCATGTGAACCTAGATGGTACTCAATGGGAAAGGTCTTTCTCTCAGTAATGGAACATGAGCAAGGCTTTCATTTGTGTATAGCTCTTTAAAACAACTCAGATGTTGATAAAACATCTATTGGAAAAAATATAAAGAAGGTAATTGAAAACAGAGATCATTTCACCACCAACCAGGTCTTAGTGAAACTTGTCTTCTCAGTAGTTGATGTGATTTGAGTATTAGAAAGTTAAAACACAACAATAGAAGACATTTGGAAATAAATTACCACCACATATTTCATCACCCAAAAGATGGATGTCTACCCATGCTTTGAGCCATTCAAGGAACACTGCCTCGATTCACCTTTTGCAATGAAATTTATGCTGTTTGATTTTCTTAAGACCTTCATATTGTTGTTTATCTGTATCAAAAAAAAAAATCAAGAATAGTACTCAAAATAGCCAAGGCTTGGAATTTTACAAGAGCTGAGGATGTAATCATATGCACTCAGATTCAGTGCTACTACAGCAATGAAGAACCATTCAAAATCATGACTGAAGCTAGTTTACTTGAATATTGGCTACAGCTTCCATCAAAAGACGCCACATTGGCACTGAAGAAGCTTTCAATATTTCCTTTTGAGGTGATCCCACCTGAAGCTGGGGTCAAGGGACTTTTCTCAACAATGTCTGAAACAACAACAAAAAATCACAATTGTATGATCCCAAATACTTTGTGCATGGTGAGCCCGGTAAAGCTCAATCTGATTCAAAACTCAAATAATAAAGCAATAGGTTCCTCAAAGAATCAAACAAAACCATTGAAGTTCCCAACTTTGAGGGAGTATGACTTCATGAACTCCTATGACTCTTTTGTGTTGCCTGATGAGCTTGCAGACCTTGAAGCTGGAATTTTTCATGAAGTTAGTAATGAGATGCAAATTAGTCATTGCAATGCCTTGATGGCTTCACTATTTGACTTCAATTTGCTAGATCAAACAAACAATGATAGTACTGAGGAAAGGGCTCTGGTTGAGGTTGAAAATGATGATTGGGAAATTGAAGTGCTTCTGTAAAGAAAACTGGCCATTCAAGTTGTATCATAATTTCATTTTTCCAAAAAGATATATTTTCAGTGCTGTAATTACAATTTTTTTTAGAAAAAAGGATACAAGCATGTGGCCCCTGCAAGGTGGATGCCCAGACATCTGCAAAGTGCATGCACCAGACATGCACTTCGCAAAAAAGACGCGTCCACCCTACTGGTGGGGCTGGATTTCGGACACGGGAGGGGGTAAACCGTGAAATCTGATTACTTAGCAACGCTGATGGAGATGCTCTAGGCAACATTGAATGAACGCTTACAGCACCCCAATGACAACTAACAAGAACTCAAAGGGTAAGCTTTGAGCAGGGCTAAAAAATTGAATAGACCCTTTTACAGGCTTGGGATTGCACATTCAAGTTATCATTAAAGCACTAGCTTGAACCTGCGAAGAAAGTCAGTAGTTCGAAAAGTTTGGCTTTAGCATAAACAGGGGCCACGGCAGATTGGTCACAGGATAAATTTTATTGCTTCCAAAACCAACCAGTAAGGACATGATTGAAAAAAAAGCATTTTTGACAAGCAACCCAATGGAAGAGCTGGCAAGATCATAGACGACGACCACGACGACCACCTATTCAGAAACCTCGTTAGTTCTTGAAATATTTACCTAAACTGAATACAAGGGACCAACCTTTTCTGCGAGTACTGTCGGTGGGCACAGGGGTAACATCCTCAATTCGGCCGATACGCATTCCAGCACGAGCTAAAGCTCTGAGAGCAGCTTGTCCACCCGGACCAGGGGTCTTGGTATGTGTACCACCAGTAGCACGGAGCTTGATGTGGAGAGCAGTGATTCCAACTTCTTTGCATCGTGCGGCAACATCTTGTGCGGCCAACATGGCAGCATACGGCGAGCTTTCATCGCGATCAGCTTTGACCTTCATTCCACCAGTAACTCGAGAAACAGTTTCGCGACCAGAGAGATCAGTGACGTGGACAAAAGTATCATTGAACGAGGCAAAGATGTGAGCAACGCCAAAAACGAGTTCACCCTCACGGACTAGAGGTCCGAGTGCGACATTGGTGGTTTCGTCTTTGGCAACCTTGGCACCTTTTTTCGGCGGCTGCAAGTGTTTGTGGTTAGTAGGAGATAGACCTTTGATGTGGTATTGTGAGAATCGACAAAGAATGGCAACGGACCATGTTGTAAATGAACTTGAGAAGGAATACGTCCTGGAACTAAAACTTCGGAGGTGATCAAACGCTCAACTGGGGCTGACTTCGTTGGAAGCAGGGGCCGTGTTGAGGATAGGCTGGGCTGGTGCTGACGAGCGATTCGCAGGTGGACACAGACGGCGGCAGGCGAACCACAGCGAGGATGTCAAACCTAACTCCATGAGACCAGCAGCCACGGCGATGCGCGACACGCGGCGCAGCGGAAGCACCTTTTACGAGGGGTCAAGCTGCGCGGCCCAGCGGCGATGACCCTCTCGGGTGGTGGGTGGGGCACCCTTGGGCGTGCCTCCCTTGCGGGACACAGCCTTAAAATGTGGGTGGGCGGGAGTTTGGTGGGAGCTAAACCCTAGTTAGGGTTGGCCTACAATTTTTCCAACTCCCTTGTTCTCAATTTGTTTTTTTTTGCCTCTTTTGTCTTCAAACTCTGCCACCTTTTTTTTAAAAAACAAACTTGATCTTACTTCTTTCTTCCTTTCATATTTGATTCACAATTTATTTATTTGTTTCTTATTTCTTATCCACTTTCTTGCACCTAAATATTTTTGTTTCAACTCCAATATAACCCAAAATGTCACCACCCCCATCAAATGAAAGCACCTGACAAACCCCATTTCATGTCCATGGATCACACTGGAATGGGTTTCTTATGCCAAAACTTAATTATGATTCACCATCACATCAATGTAAAGCAAAATTCTCATATTGTAATGAGCTTTTTAATGATGCTTCACCACATTGACTCTTCATGCACATAAAGGACTGATGTCAGAAAATCTTACCAGATAAGAAATAGAAATATATCCAGGAATACCAGCCTTTTGACTCCACTATTGATAGCTTTAAGCATAAACCCAAAACAACCTTATGGTGATACACCATAAACTGCCTCCTATTTATGATGCATGAGGAATGATTTTGCTCAAGAGCTACATGAGCCCATCCTCAAAGTGTTGATTGTTTCAAGAATATCATTCCAGTTTCTCAACAATAAAGACTTTAAATATTATAAAATGGCACTTGTCCCTTCCCCATATAAGCTTCCAACTCATGACTCAATCTTCAATAATGTCTTGCCTTTTATCCATGCAAAACACAAGAAAATGATTTTGGAGCAATTAATCAAAACCCAAGGAATGACCCTATCTGTTGATGGGTGAACCAATGTCTCTGGTTGTTCGTTGTATTCATTGCTTTTACTCAAGGATCAACATATCAAACAATTCATTGATATATTAGATCTCAATTTAAAACAACATACCCCTGAAGACTTGTATGAAGCTGTTAGTAAATTAGAAAAATATTAGCAGTTGTAACTGATTCCTCTTCAGTAATGATCAAATTTCAGCCAAGTCATCCATTTCAAGACTCATTTGATCAATATTAAATGTTAATACTTTTTTATTGTATGTTATAGATACTTCTGACAACTGATAACCCTTAAATTGTGGATACTCATTGTGTCTTACATTTGGTTAGTCTTATTGAAAAAAAATTTAACTTGTGTCCGGCAACAACTTCAATTGTGAAGGGAAACAAAATGTTAGTCAATTATTTTACAAGCCCTTCTACTGGAGTATGCATTGGCTTTCAGCTTTGTGTGAGTCACAATGATACTCACTTTCAAAATTATGCATGAGTTTTCAATCACACAAGGAAGGTTTCAAAATATTCTTGAGCACATTGCAAAATACCACGAGTGATACACCCTCCATATCAGCTGATGTTATCTCAGTAACTGAAGATAGAGACCAATTTACTTCCAATTATGCACTGTTTTACCCCCTTAAGCCAGTAGTTGATGCGATTTGGTGGTTGGAGAATAAACATACAGGACTTGAGGCTATATGGAAAAAAATTTCAAGTTTTTATTTCTCACTTATATCTACTAAAGCTTATGATTGCTTCACCAATTTCAAAGAACACTGTCTTAAAGTAATTTATCAATTTTCTCAAGATTTCAAAGTAAATATCTACATCATTTCCTCTTTTTACACCCATCTTTCCACAATGTGGCAGTCTCTCTCAAAAATTCACTGAAATATATAACAGTAATTATTTTAGCTCTTTCCAGAGATTGGCAGTACTACAAGGAGGATTCTGAGCTCTTAATTTTACAAATTAAATGATATTTCAGTCAGCATGAGCCCATCTGGGCACAGATACAATGGTATGTTCTTTTCTAAACCCTTTAATTATCTGAAGAAAATTTTATTGATTTAGGCATCCAATTTTTCACAGGTGTATTTGAAACAAAGGCCATCAATTACTGGATTGGTCTGCCTGATATAGCACAATGTTTTCCACTTAAGACACTTTCACTGAATATTTGTGAGCATTTACCACATGCAGCAGGGCTTGAAAGACTGTTTTCCATCATGGATGCAATTAAAACCAAGTACCTTAACCCAATTTTGCTAATGACACTGAAAGTGATAAGTCAAATAAAGTTACATCTAATTCAAGAAAACCCTCAAGAACCCTTACAAAACCCAAGAAAAATGAAAACCTCAAGAATTTTGATTATGAAATCATATGCAGACACAAATTCTTCAGTTCACTGATTGACTTGAAAGAATTTTAGGAGGGAATCTTTTCCTAATCCAAAATGGATGTGATTTCACAGCAAGACACATGCATGGAAGAATCATTTGATTTTAGATAATGGGAGGAATCCAACCAACAAATGATTCTGGGTGCGCTTACAATCAGGGATAAAGAAAATCAAATTGTTCAGAGAAAAATGATTTGTGACCCTTACAATATGAAGATTTGAGGAACTTAGCTTTTAGTATTTATTTATTTCATCTTTTTTGTTTTCTTTATTTCTTTTCTTGATTGAAGTTAATTTTTTAGCCTGTAATTAAAAATTCAAGGTGGATTGATATGCCATAACCACCATCAGCTAAGGGCATGTCCAAAGAGGTTTGAGAATGGCACCATTGATGTTCCTGGGCATGAAGGGGCCTGCCCACCACCTTACCATCATGGAGTTTTTTCAAACCCAAGGGTTTAAGAATTCCTGCCAACAAGCCATGTGAGAAAGCCATTGTGAGGGTTGAATTTTCCCTTTTTTGTAAGGCTTGACTATGAAACAAAAAGTAAAGATTGCTAATATTTTACTTGTACCCTGAATGTCCTTATGAAATTTAAATAATAAGATAAAAGATAGCTATGATAATAAAGAATTATTATAATTATGGCGTAAAATATGTATATTATTAAATGAATATAATAATATAAGCTATATATTAAGAAGATTAATCTAGTAAAATAAATATATTATTATATGATAATCAATATATTTATGGCACTTTATTATTGTTACAAACAAATAATAAAGGTGTCAAAAAGAAATTTTTAATAAGAAAACAATTATAACAATAATATTACTAATATTAGAGTTATTAATTAATATAAATACTATTTATATCAATTTGAGAATTATTCAAAAGTAATAATAAAGATAAATTATTATAAAAAGAGAAATAACCTACTTTTAACACTTAATATAATAATTTTGAAGAATTTTACACCAAAAAATATAAGTAAAACATATTTAAAATGTATTTACAATAAAAATTGAAAGAAATTACAAATATTCTCGTTTTTATGTGGAATTAAAGATTTTTAGAGAAATTTAACAAAAAGAATTAAAAATGGATTATTATAATAAAGATGAACTTGATTTTTTGAATATAGAGCAGTTTGATATAAAAAGAAGAAAGCTTTTACCTTTGGTTTGATAATTTAATTTTTTTGTTGTGTCTGAGGGGGAAATATATTCAAAAGAGCTCTATTTATAGTAAAATATTCCCTCCTAGAGTCCAACAGGCTTCTAGTAAACATGTACTGATGGTATCCACTGGATATGATCAGTATTTTAAATCATAATTAAACCATCTTATCTTGCTATTACACCATTATTCAGAGTTATCACTATAACATTACATTTGATGAAATAATAGGCTTGAAAGAAGCCTAAGCTTTGTGGATCTTATTAGTATTAATAGTAGTCTAATAGTATTCACCAGGTTTATTACTTATATAACTGTTGAACGTAAAATAAGATTACAGTGAGTGATCATAAATGATCAAGTTCAAGCTTAAACTTTGATCATTAATAACTTTTAAGCTATACACACTACAGCCAACAAGAGAGTGAATTCTGATAACTTAACATGTTATAATGAAACTTCCAAGAGAATTTCATTACATCATCAAAAATCTATTTTTGATGATTTTTCTTGTAGCTCATCTTTTCTGTGGAAATTCACTATTTTAAACTTCAAAACATGATTTCAAGGTGTTTTACCTTGAATATAATGATAAAAAATCCATAATTGTTCACATATGAGCTAGTAGATCCTGAATATCCACTTTAATTTAAGCTTGGACCACCTTAACAACAAAGTGGTCAACAGCTACAGAAATTTTATTCAATAAACCCTTAGAAGCTGTAACCTTTCTTATAGCTTGTTGAATAAAGTTTATATCTGTATTCCTACATTAATTACATGATAAGTTTTTTCTGGTTTAGCTCTCTATCATGTGTATTTCAAGAGATATGAGCTATAAACCATGAATATATTCACTTATCATAAAAGTGCATATATTCAGTTTATTTCCTTATTGTACCACAATCTGATATAGTTAGTTAGGGTATAATCCACTTTCCTACCTCTTCATTAAAATTTCTTGGTCTTGAAGCTCAATAATACTTGACATTTCTATTCTCTAGACCTTCTTTGATTTATGAACCTTCTTAGTAGTTTATCAACATTAGTTATATCTTTCTCAAGTAGCCATTCATCTTCTTGAGTTGGGTTTCTATACAACACAAGGTATTCTCTTTCTTTTTTTTCTAGTCCTCCTTCTTTAAGGACTTTTACAATTTTCCTTTCTTCTCCTTCTTCTAGAGGGGGAATTTCAATTTTTGGTTTATTTCTTGGGGGAAATAACTCTTTGTCACTTGAGCTATAAGGGTTTATCAGGCTTACAGGGAAAGTTGGGTGTTTATTCATTAATTCACCTGTGAGTTCTAGTTAAACAGAATTAGGTCCATGTATCGCTTTTATGATGAATGGTCCTCCAAAGGAATTTGTAAATTTCTTTGGGACTTTGATATTATTAAAATTTGGAGTTGATACTAAGACCAAGTTTCCTACTTTTAAGTTTGGTGGCTTATGACTTTTATCCCATCTTTCTTTTGAATACTTGAAATAATCTTGGTCACATCTGTTTGCATGATGTCTTGCCTTGTCAAGAATCATTTTGAAACTACTTGCTGTTGGATGTATATTGTCACAATGCTGTCTTCCAGACCTCAGAAAAGGGAACTCTTGTCAAAAATGCTATTAAACCAGTTGAAAGACTGGTTAAAACTGGAAAGCTGTAGATCACATTCCACCATGTGACAGTACCCCCTGGGTTTAGAGCACTGTGTCCTGAAGTGCATGTAACTGATGGTATTACCCATGTCACCCTCATGGAGTTACATTAGTCACAATAGGAGCCTACAAGGAGCCCCCAAGGGGCAGAACCCTTGTACACCAATGGAGCAGAAAACCCAGTGATTTCTGGTTGTTTGATTGAGACCTCCTCTTGTCTCCAACTGGAATCAAACCCATGACATTGGTAACTGGTTTATTGTCACAATGCTGTCTGCCAGACCTCAGCAAAGGGAGCTATTGCCAAAAAGGCTATTAAACTGGTTGAAAGACTGGTCAATAATGGCAAGTTGTAGATCACATTCCACATGTGACATATATCCACTGAGGTCTTTTTAAGAGTATCATATGGAAGTCTTGGATTCCATCCTTTTTCCAAAATTTCTGGTGTCTTACTAGTTAAATAATGGATTTATATTCTATATTCCAGCTCAAGAGCTGGGATTAAGGTACACCAATCATGGTTAAAGCCATCAGAGTCTTTTAATTCTAGGCAATAAACACAGAATCTTCTGCTCATATCTTCTAAGGTTTGTATCATTATTTCTTCCGGACCATCAGTTTGAGGGTGGTAGGCTGTGGAGAATGATTAATTTGTTCCAAACAAGTTATGGAAGTTTTTCCATAATTCTGAGGTTGTTTTGGGTCTCTGTCACTTATGATATTTTTGAATAGCCATGTATGGCTGATAGCTTTATTCCATATCTTTATGGCTGTGTCCATAGCTGTCCCATCTTTGTGACATGGCAAGAACATTGGATTTTTGCTGTACCTGTCAACTAATACTAGGCATGCATTATAGCTTCTGTCTCCTCCTGGAGGTAAGGCTGTTACCCAGTCCATGTGAACTATTTCCCAAGGGGCTTTTGGTTCTTAAATTTGGATCATCATTCCAAATTTCTTTCCTGTGGCTCTGTTTGCTTTTTTACATCTTTCACAGGTTTGGCAGTATTATGCAACATCTTTTTTCCAATTTGGCCACCAAGAGCAGGTTTTTACCCTTTCTAGTGTCCTGTCTTCTGAGATATGTCCAGATGGAACACTATCATGATATTCATGTAGTATAGTTTTTATCAGAGTTCTGACTGTTAAAGCCATAAAACATGTATGTTTAGTACTATGATAGAGGATTCCATCAAGGTGGTGTAATCTTCCCTCATCATATGCTTTTTTCTATGCTCCATCTAGCTTGGATGAAAGTGATGGATCTTTACAGTTTTTCATTAGAAGTTGGCAAAGGATATGACAGTTCTTGTCCATTTTATAGCTCTCTTTAACTGGGTCAATATCTGTGACAAATATGCCTTCTATATGATGTTCTTCCTGTGGTACCCATGCCGGGTTTTCAGGTGTATTTGCTAAAGCCCATCTGCTAAGAACATCTACATTTCTATTAATATTTCCAGATTCATGAGCTATAGTCATATTTACTCTATATTCTTGGATAGAAATTTGACATCTCAGCATGTGTCTATTTAGTATCTTAATGTTTAATGAAGATTTTAGAAAATTGCAGTCTGTTATCACATCAAACACTGTCCCATACAAATAATAGTGTAATTTTTCTAAAGCCCACAATAGGAAAAGAAATGCCATTTGGATTTCTCCATATCTTTCTTCTGTTGGATTAATTTGTCTTGAAATAAAGCAAATTGGTCCTTCAACAGGTTTATCATTGATGATTTGTGTCTGGTGTAGTGCATCACCTAGTCCTTCTCCACATGCATCAATGTACAGCTTGAAAGTTAGTTTCCAATCTGTCATTAGAAGAAATGGGGAATTTGTGAGGGAATCATTCAGTTCCTCATATCCTTTGACCCTTTCTTCAGTCATTTCATAGACTGTCTGTTAGTCACAGAGCTTGTAAAAGGATTTGGAAATTCTTGCAAAGTCTTTTATATGCTGTCTGTAATAACCAGAAAATCCTAGAAATGATTGCATTTCTTTTTTGGTTTGGGGAATAGGCTTCAGTAGGCCTTCTGCTACTTTGTTTTTATCTATGCCCAAACTTAGTCCAGATACAACATGTCCTAGTGCTTTTGGTTTGCTGTATGAAAAATGAAATTTTTTCAAGGAAATTTTCATATTTACTTGTGCTATTTTTTGAAAGACTCTTCCTAGTATTGTTAAGTGACTGTCCCAAGTTTCTGAGCAAACCATGATATCATCAACATAGATAATTAACAATCCTTGTGATAATTCTTCAGGAAATATGGTATTCATCATTCTTTGATAATGGGAAGGTGCATTTTTTATACCAAATGGCATTCTTAAGTATTCATATATTCCACAGTGGAATATTATCCTTAGTAGTTATTTAAAATGGTCTGTTAAGACATTTTGGTGAAAACCCCTTAGATAATCCATGGCTGTAATTAACTTAGCCTGTGACAATTGGGTTAATGTCTCATGGATTCTGGGTATTGGATATCTTTCAGTGATAGTAGAGGTATTTAGAGCTCTAAAGTCCTCTACCATCCTTTATTTTACATTATTCCAAGCTATAATGACAGGTGTAGTGTCCTACATTTCTTGATAATCCAAGGGCCATTCATTCTTTAATGTGTACCTCTAAGGCTTCTCTAGCTCTTGAGATAGCTGGGTAAGCTGTCATTTTCAAAGGCATTTTTGTATTTAAACAAGAGATCAATCAGTTTTTCTCTCAATCTTTCTGTTAATTATTGATTGAATTCTGCCTCATTAAGCTATTCATTTATGAAGAAATGTTTCTCTGGGATTTTCTCTTCATTTTTTATAACTGTAATTTGTTTTTTGTTATTTGAAAAACCAAATTTCTGCCTCTTATTGTCTCTTATGGTAAAATATATGTCTTCTTGATTAGAGATATCTATGCCATAAATTGACAAGTAATAATTTCCAAGTATAAAATGGTTACTAGTACAGTTTTCCATTACTAAAAACTTTCCTTTCACTCTTATACATTGGGATGGGTGAGGAAAAATTAATGTTAGGTCAATTATTCCAAGGGGCTTCATGCTTTCACTTACACTACTAAATTCAACCCCTTGAATTAGTATAAGTTTTTCTTCCCAATCTGGTATAATTGTTTTTAAATAATCCTTAAGAACACAGGTAAAGTATTCTCCTGTATCTAAGCTTGCTTTTTCCTCTTGGCTTTCAACCATGACAATACTTATACTTGATTTTCTAGCTGTATATTCCATTCCTTTTGCTGGTTTGGTTCTATAAAGCTTGGCATCTTGTATATTTAAGAGGCTTGTTTCAGATGTTCCAACTTGTGGTAAGTTTGAATTTACATCTAGTACTTTGTACGTTAAATCAATATTATTAATTTTTTTAATTTCATCACTTTCAGAGGATTATGACTCTTCGGTGAAATGCATAGCTATTTGAAAAATTTGATTTTCACTATTTGAAATATTTGTCTTCAAATTCAAATTTTTGAACCACAAAATGAAAACCAAAAAATTTGAATAAAAAATTATGAAAAAAAGATCCATTTGAATTTTTCAACCTCCAAATTCAAATTCAAAACCAAAATCTCAAATTTTGGTTGAAAGAATGATTTATGAATATAATTCATTGATTAAAAGAAGTGAAAAATGCTATTTATGGCATCAACCACAGCATAACCATGCCATAAATGGTATTAAAAATATATTTATGGCATCAACAATGGAATAAATAATTCCATTTATGCCATTTATGGAACCAACAATGCCATAAATTGGGCTTTTACCAACCTAGGTATTTTTAAGCTAAACTTTAATTAGAAAACACACCTTATTTTTTTACTAAATAATTACATAATTTTACCAATTTATGGCAAATCCACATAAGGGAATAAATGTTTTTGCCAAATTACTTACATGGGTTTACCAATAACCCAGATTAATTATGAGTATTTATAGCTTATTGGAATTAATTAAAATTAATTGCAATCAATGAAACTTAATAACCATTATTTCAAGCTAATTGAAACCAACAAAATTGATGAGCATTAGTTGAAACTAGTAAAAATTAATTAGAATTGCTTTAAATTTAAAATGAATTACAATAATTTCAAATAGCTTCAAAAAATAGAGCTTGACAGAAATTATTGCAAGCTAACTGAAATTAATAAAAAGGATGAGCATTACTGAAATTGGTGAAAATTAAATAAAACTGCCAAAAATTAATGAAAATTAATAAAAATTAAGTGAAATGAATTAAAATAAATTAAAACTAATTCAAATTAATTGATAAAAATCAATCAAAATTAATGAAAATTAATAAAGGGTGTTGGTAAACACACGTAAGCTTTTAGTAAAAACACGTAAGTGACCTTATTTTTCAAGAAAATTCCTCAGGCTCAGTTTTGAGGATTTTTTTAATTTTTTTTTGCAATATTTTTCCCGACTTGGCATGTCAATAAGCAAAAATTTTTTCAGAATTTTTTTTTTGCCAAATTTCACCAATTTGGCCAATATGCCTAAAATGGCATATTTTTTTCAAAAATTCATTTAAAATCTTCCCACTTATGAATTTCCTTCATTTTTTTTTAAAATGAAGGGTTCAATGTGGAGAATAAAGCACCAGAATCCCATAATTTTGGGAATTTTTTTGGGTGGGACAAGTGAAGGTGCAAAAAGGGTTTTTTTTCGAATGTTTTTTCCCATCATTGTAATATGCCTATTTTTAAAAAGTGAATTTAATAACTTCCCACTTATGAATTTCCTTCATTTTTTTTAAATTAAAGGGTTCAATCTGGACAATAAAGAAGCAGAAGCTCATGAATTGGGAAATTTTTTTTGGTGGGACAACAAGTGAAGGCGCAATGAGTGTTTTTTTTCAACTGTTTTTTTTCTTGTGTGTAATATGACTATTTTCAAGTACAAAAGCTCCACATGTTTGATAAAAAAGGAGACTGAGGTGCGATTTAAGCAATAAATATTACTGAGGAGGGGGATAATTGGCATAAATTGTATATACAAAAATCATTGAATCAGAATCAACCTCCAAAATAGTGGGTTTTTTCTGAGAGGGGGGAGGAAGATTGGACAAATACAACATTCTGTGTTTCTTAAAGTTATCAGCCCATCCCGGGTCTTGTGATTGGGCATGAAACTCCCAGTTCACAGTAATGGGGGGGACTGGATAAACTTTAGAAATGATGATGCCCAAAGGAACAAAATGAGAACAGCTATTCAAGAAGCAGATGAAAATGGGGGGATTGTCATTTGGAGGACAGAAATAAGGGAAAAAAGAAAAAGATTGGGCCGTGGAATAAAAGAAAACTGGTCTTTTATACTTATTTGCAATTGGGTCCCCCATGTCAGGCATGGACATCCACTTGCTTTTTGGAGCCTGGCCAACATCTTCATACCATTCAATTCTTTCCAAATAAATGGATACTGAGGGAATTAAGGTGTTAATGGCTTCATAAAGGTCTTGATTTTGTTGAATTTCTTCATCCAAGTCACCTCTGACATCAGCCCATTGATCTTGAGTCTTGTAAATGAAGTGGGATACTGTTCTGTAGCCACAGTTTCCATCACCCTGGACATTGATGGCCTTGAAGGTGTATTTCAATATAAACTTGGGAAAGTCTTCTGAGCCAGTTATCTGATAAAATAAGTTCAAAAAATGAATAAATATCAAAATAAACAACAGAAAATTACATTAAAAAGAATCAGAAACTCACAAACAGCTTGGAGCATTCATCACTTGTGTGATAATTGCTTTGACAATGCTCAAAGGTCAAGTAAATTGCATCATAGATATTCAAACCGGTGGCAGGCTTTTGTGATTTTCTTTGTGAGGTTTTGCTTCCAATTGCCAATCTTCTGGACCTTCTAAGGGTTACTTCTGATTTATTTAATTCAGTTGCTGAGGGTAGTGAATCTGATGAACTGATGGATTTAGATAATGAGTCCTCAGAATCTTCAGAATCTTCAGATGAGTCCACTTCCATAATTGGAGAGGGGACATTTGACTGGGATCTTGACGTTGTTGTACTGGTCACTTTTGAGGGGGGTCTTCCTCTTCTCTTGGATTGACTTTCAATAATTTCAAATCTTGAAGGTTCTCTTTTTTTGATTTTTGTTTTTATTCTTGGCTCCTTGGGGTCTTCCACGGATATTCTTGCATTCTAGAGGGTCTTCATAATATTTATCATCCTCTTGACTCTTGGGAATTTGATCAAATAGGACTTTTCCAGTCAAAACATCTTGAAAATGTTGAAGTATTGGAGTGATTTCTGCCATTGGTCTTTGAAACAGGTCTTCCCCAATGTCTTCAAATATTTTCTTGGCTTCATTCTTTCTTTATTTTTCAACACTTTGATCATCACCTTGAAAAACAGCCTGAGAAGAATATTACAAATAAAATCAGTTAATAAGAAAAAAAATAATAATAAGAAATTAAAAAACCCTCACAGGAAAATTCAAATGCCATTTAGGATGGAAGTCTGATAATTCAAGCCTTTGGCGCTTGGCAAATGCCTTTTGGGTCTTATGCTTGCAATGAATGCATTTATAATTGTTGTATTTTTTGGTGCATTTTTCATTTGGAGGAAATTTTGTTTTGAAATTTTCAAAGGCAATCTGAAGAGCATAATGAGACACCTTGCCATTGAGGGCACATATGTGTGGAGGAAATTTCTTGACATGGACAATAATTTCTTTGGAGATTCTGTTGATTATTTCAATAAATTGTTTTCTGAATGCCATGTGGAGAGCCCTGACTACCTCCAGGATAGTACCAGTGGACTTTTGGAGCCAAAGTTTAACCATGGCATGGGCACCTTCAACTCTGGATGTGGAGCCCACACCCAGGTGGCAATGGTGGTTGGTCCAGGCTGGCACATAATACTCCTTTAGAGGAAGCCATGTCTTTTCCAAATATTGCAAGACCTCAGGATTTTTGACTTGCTTTTGAAGCTTCTTCCAGCTGTCTTTGAAAGACTTTTCAGTGGATGAATACATAAGCTGAGAAATGAATCCCAAAGTCATTAATAAAGACAATAATAAGAAAAAAAGTGAAATAAAGTGAAATAAAGTGAAGAAGTATATTAATTGATTCCAAAGGGCCATAAAATTTTCAAAATAAGCTCCATGACCAATTTTCTTCATGCAATGAGAAGATACATCCTTGTTGATGTGCCAAATGCATAGCATGACTTTGGAGTCTGGGAAGAGCTTCTTAATAGAGTTTTTCAAGGCCAGATCCCTTTCAATAACAATAACTGGAGGGGGAACAAGATTGGTGTTGTTGAGGACCTTTTCTATGTATTGATTTGATGCCCAAGTATATGAAGGTTCATTTTCATTCTTCATCAAACAAAAAGCCCCAGAAAAGGTCTTATTGGTTGAGCTGAATCCAACAATATGAAAAAGGGGCATTTTGTACTTATTGGTTTTAGAAGTACAATCCATAAGAATGACATGAGGAAAGCCATGAAGAAGTTTTATGGCCAGGGGGTGGGTAAAAAACAAGGAGGTAATGTGTCCCTCAGAATCCTTTGCAGAGGACCAAACAAAATTTTCTTCTTTGAGAGTGTCAATAAGAGAATCAATGGGCCTTCTGCCTTGCAGTTTGTCTTTCTTGATTTTCTTGACTTGGTTGTAAATGTCTTGAAGGATTACAGGCCTGTAAGACTGCCTCTGGCTGCATAATTGGGCCTGAATTTGCCTTGGCATGAGCAGTGATTCAGACATTTGAGAAATTTGGGATGTTTCTTGCTCATTGAATTTCCTGAAAGCAGGATGTGCCATGATATTTTCAGTGGCATCATGGCTATGTTCAGGATTTTTGACTTTAAGAGTCCAAGTGGTACTCTTGGCATATTTCCTGGCATAAAGTCTAAAAGTACAGTAAAGCTTTCTTGAGGTGACTGTTTTTGAGGGGTTTTTGTTGGCATTTGGGGTTCCAGACCTGTCACAACATATTTCAATTTGGTTGTGGGTCATATTGGACCTCAAGGTGGACACTGCATACCCCTGAGCCCTGGCAACATTATGCACATGTTGCCAAAGAAGCTCAAGGGTCTGAAATTCACCTTAAGTGGGGTGTTGAAGCATTTTTTTAATGAAAAATATGTATAAAAGTGAAAAAAAGGGGGAATTGGGGGATTTGGAATGGGGTAAGAACCTTTTGAAATGTGAAAAAGAGGTGAAAAAAGCTGTGAAAAGTGAACAGAAGTGGTTAAGAGTGAAAGAAAGTAGTTTAAATGTGGGATTAATAGATGAGGGAAGGTAAAAAATTGAAAATTGAGAGGCTTGAAAGCAGGTTGTTGTGGTGGAAAATGCAGGCTTTGGGGGAAAAAAAGAAAAAAAAGTGTGAAAAGCTTTGCACAATGGCTTTGGTAATGCTGTTTTTCCAAAAAAAAACAATGGTTTGGGGTGGGGATAATGTGGATTATTGCGGTGTTTGGGCTTGTTTTTTTTGGGGGGGGGCTGGGCAAAAATATCTGAAACAATTTGGAGTTAGAGAGGTTTTGTGGGGAAAAAACCTCTTTTGGGAATGTTTTGGCCTAATACAGGCCCAATTGTGTTTCATTTTTAATTAAGAATGGGCCCAGGGAACCCCTTATGTGTTTTTACCAACACCCTATATAAATGAAGGTGTTCATGAAAATTCAAAATTTGCTTTTGAATATTCAAAGGTAGGTGAAATTTGATTCTGAATATTTGGTCATGATGGAAGTTCGATATTGAATATTCAATGACCCTTAAAATTCGATGGATTTTCAAAGAGCTATGCATTGTATTTAGAGAGAATTAATATTTGTTTAAAAATTGATTGAAAATTGAGTTTAAGATATTTTCACTTGAAACTCTATTTTTAAGCTGTTCATGTGATTAACTTCAATATAAATAAACTTATTTTATATTAAAACTTAAAATAATTAACTTAAAAATGAGGATTAAAGTTACTTGGAGTTAAGAATAACACCAGTAACTTTAAGTTGGAATTAAAAATAAGTTACCTTAAGTTAAGAACCTTATTTTGAAGCATTATTTTTCAGTTTTGACCTGAGCACGCCCTCTATATCCATTATCAATCATGAGAGCTACTCTTCAGACATAAAAAGAGTCTATTCATCACTGTTTTTGTCCATCAATTTAATCAATCCAATTATATTAGACATTTAAAAGGGTAATTTTTATATATATAAAATATTATTATTAAAAGTATTTCTCAAGTATTTTATTCTTTATGGATCTTAAATTAAAGAATAGAAATAATCGAAATTAGATTATTGTTCTAATCACCAATAATATATTTTATTTTATAAAATTATTGTCTTAAATATCTTTTTAAATCCACAAATTCCTCTTAAAAACTCTTTAAATCATATTTTTATTATAAAAAGTTGTTTTATCTTTTAAAATATTGATTTTTGGTGTGTTTTTAACTTATAATAATTATTCAATATAATAAATGTTGTATTTGACTTTATGTATTAATTATATATTATAAGTAAGTTTTTCTCCAAAATTCTATAATTTTTTTTATATAGAATTTTTTATAATAATTATATCTGCACAGTGTGTGTTATAATTTCTTTTTATAAATAATATTCATATTATTTATAAGTGGTTAAATATTTATATTTCCCATGTGTAATTTTCTCATTAAGAGCTTTACACTTCTTATTGTTATAACTGTCAGTGACTATAACAATAATAGAATAATTATAATTTATTATAATTATTAATATTTTTATTATTATTATATAATATAATAATAATTAAATTTCT
Organism: Austropuccinia psidii; assembly: GCA_023105745.1. Taxonomy (NCBI): domain Eukaryota; kingdom Fungi; phylum Basidiomycota; class Pucciniomycetes; order Pucciniales; family Sphaerophragmiaceae; genus Austropuccinia; species Austropuccinia psidii. Next base: position 19,858,025 of record JALGQZ010000014.1, on the reverse strand, counting down.
TTTTTTCAATATAACTATTTTAATAATTATATTTAATTTGTGGTTATAATGATTTGTTATATTATATTTTTCTACTGAGGACAGTCATAGTACTCTTGATATTGTTACTATTATCAAGAGTTTCATAGAAAAACCTTACACTCAGTAAGTATTAGGCTTACAGATATTAAATTCAAATATTCATATATTTAATCTTGAATGGAGCATAAATTACTTCAATCTATTTCACATTTTTTCCCATTGGTTTCTTAGATAATGAATAATTCATGCATTTTATTAATTTCTACTATTTTACTGGGTTTTTAGTAATTAAGCTTTCATCAGTTCTATTAAAATAAGGTTTATAATTTTTTTGGGGATTTTTTGAGCATGTGTTCATATCTCAAAGGTGCAAAATAAGCCATTTACCCCATAAATATGGAAAGCTTCCTAAGGTCTACTTGGTTCTTGGATCTTCATCATATTTAGAGGTATTTTTCCAGTGGATATATTGGCTTTCTGACATCTTTCACAGGTTTTTCAGTACTATGAAACATAACTGTGACACATTGGCAACCATATTCAGGATTTAACCTTTTCTCTTGTGCTGTCCCCAGAAAGATTTCCAGAGAAGGGGCTTGAATGGCAATCTTTCAGTAAGACGTTCATTAGAGACCTATCTACAAATTTAATATTACATGTTTTGTTTTTTCTATGGTATAGTATCCCATCAATTAGGTCAAATATTTCTTTTTCACAACATTTATTCCATACTAAATTTAAGTAATCTATCAAGTAATTATCTTTAGAATATTCAGAAAGTAATTGGCATAAAATTCAATCATTATTTTCCTGAGTATAGCTTCTCCTTACTTCTTCAAAGAAGGTGGTTTTCAGGTTTGTGTAACTAATTCCTTCTATTGGTATTTTTGGAGAATCTTCTTCTTGAAAATAATAAGGAGTTTTTAATAATATCCTTTATTAAATTCTTTGTGGTCTTTTGGGTAGATGAAAATACTTATAAGGCTCACAGGTTGATATATTTTTATTTGAAGGTTGGAATTATTAAATAAGTATAGAATATGCTGGTAAGGAGGAAAGAATTCTCAAAAAAAAGTAATAAGATCCCAATTTAATTGAAACCCTATATTAATGTCAATAAACAAAAAGATAATCTAGTAATGTAGAATCAGTTCAAGATAATTATTTTATCAAGAAAAATTATAATTAAAAAATCATTAAACAAAAAAAACAATAAAGCATCATTAGTTTTAATCATCCAGTGTGATATGATCAATTAAAATAAAGTAACAAAAGCTTCAAAATGAAATCATCAAAATATCTCTTTAAATCGATAATTTTATTTATTAATGATGAATTTAGTTAAGAAATGAAAGCTAAATTCCTTTTTCAATAATTTTTACTCAAAAAATGAAAATTATTCATTAATATTCTATATTAATTCTCAAGTTTATTAGAAAAATACAAATTATATATGTAATAATTGAAAATGGATTAAATTCAAAGCTTCCCTTTAATTGAAAATAAATTCAAAATAAATATGCAAAAAAATACCCATTAACTTATTCATTGAGTCTTAATGAAATAGAAAATAAATTTATGTTTTAGTGGTAGTGTAGCGTAGTGATAGTAAATGATGTATCCACCCCCTGACTTTATCATTCAGAATCTATTATGGATAGATTTTTTCCTTATTTTCACTTACTCTGTATGGGAGGTTACAAACCTTTCGGAACAGATATATTTGTAATTTTTGAAGATATAAAATATTCAATGTGACAGAATTTCAATTATTGATGTGGACTTTAATTGTGTAGCACTCATTTTATGCCTTTTATCAAATATGGAAAGACTATAGTAACTTCTCACTTAGCTAAATCTGAATTTTCAGGCATAAAATTCCCTACCAGGATATCTCAGTCATCTTTTGGGATCCAGGGTTGGTAAGTTGCTGTAATTGAAGAGATTCATAAGCTCTTGAGATTTTATATACTTTCCTTTCATATCTGTATAATACACACCTTCTTTTTAAGGGGTTTTTTGAAGTAAAATTGGAAGAATTATTAACTTATGAAGTAGTGGTTCTACCATGGAATGGATAGCACCATTAAAAATATCTGACTTATAGCCTCGAGAGCTATATTCTTTTTATGGGGCTTAAATAAAAAATATATAATCTATATGAGAGGTGGAATTAAGTTTTTGGCTTGGTGGATAATCAGTCAAAATTCAAGGTGTTATAGCTTGGTCAGTTATTATACAATTTGGATAAGGATGATATATTCTTAAGTAGGAGACTTCCATTTTTTATTACTTTCTCGAATGATATTGATTTTATCAGTTTCAGTTTTAAGTGATGCTACCATTATTCATTCTACATTGATTTCACTCTGATGTGATATCTGAAGTCAAAAGCTGACATCACTCCTTTGGAGATTCCAAATTTCGAGTTAAATCATGGAGTTTCAAGCAATCTCCCACTTCAAGGAAAGCCCTTTTTACATGTTCCTCAAAAACAGCACATTGACAATGAACTGGATCGGTATTTCCAATTATTTACAAAAAGAAAAAAAATAAAGGCCAGAGTTTTGATTTTGCCAGATTTTTGGTGGAACTTTAATCTTCACCAAAAAAGGCACAGGAATGTTCAAATTTCAGAAAAGGATAAAGCTTCAAATATAATTAGTATTGAATATACAGGATTGAAGTGTTTGAACTCCTCAGATGCAGATAAACAAACAAATTTCGAAGATTTACCTGTTAACTGTATGAAAACAATCACAGGCGATTGAAGGAAAAAAGAATTGAAAATAATTTCAAGCTTGAGTAAAAACCACTGGATATATCAGAGGACCCTTCAAGAAAAGTAATCATGGTGTCATCCAGGAGCTACTTGATATTAAGAAGCTAAAACCTCTCAGTGATATATTTTAGTTCTCAAGAAAAGGGAATTCAAACTGGAAAAAAACAAAAGCAAGGCCATAGTTAAACTAATGAAACAATTTCCTTGTCAAATGTACGAAAATATGAAATGAAGAACTAGGTAATAATAGTTTCAATTTCAAGTAAAATCAGCTATTCATAATCTAAATATTCATTCCATTTTAAATAGAGTTATGAGCCTTGAGACCTTTTATGAGCCTCTTGTTAAAGTCAATTATTTTGAGTATTGCATTGTGTGTCATGTGGTTCTTCCAAGCTTTAAATTAATATTTGATCTCAATGTATTGGATTCATTATTTCTGGAAAGGATAATATTTCCTCTAAAAGTAGGTCATATTATGCCTTTTTGTGCTGAACTATCATGATGCGAATAATAACGCAAAAGTAAATTATCTTCCTAACTTTCCTTGTATTACTTATAAACAGCTTGGTTTGCTTATTATCTCACACCTTTCTTTTGATACCACAAATGAACTTCAATTTTTCTCTGAAAATATCTTTCCTGCCCCATCCTGAACATTAGGGAGACTTTTTATTAGAAAACCCAACAATAATTGGATTCTCTCAACCAAAAAATATCTATTTGTATAATAATTACTGTTAGCTTTTAAATACACCCCTTTATGTTATTCCTTTCATAAATTGATTGAAAATGTGGCTTCAATTGAGAGTTTTTCTTTCATATAATGCACCTGGAGTTCCAAAAAATCAATTACATATTTTGAGACTTTGAGAAGAAACATATTTTAATCCAATGGACTTCATCTTTTCTTCTCCTTCAACAAAATTTTCTCAAGCTTGAGAGAATCTCTTAAAATACAAGTGCATAAAATGAATTCTTCCAGTGCATCTTGGAAAACTCCTTTTCTTTTATTTAAAGATGATGACCTTCAACCCTTTATGAGTGAGCCCATGTAAGTATTCCTTCCAAAAGATTTCTGTTATGTTTTTGGAGAGAAATCTAAAACAGAGGAGGGCTTTTTATTCTCCAATTGAAAGCTATTAATCAATGGGATATACTAAGATGCCATACTCAAATTTTAACAGGGCTGGTAAGATCTTTAGGCAGTCTGATAGACCCACCTGTTTTCTGCAATCCTATACAAAAGCACATTATATTATTCTTTCTATTTTTCTTATGAAATAGTTGTGTCTTACCTTTTTGGACCTCTAGAATAAAGTTTTTTCCTGAAAGTTTCCCTATTATTTTTGGGAGTGGTGACTTGGGAATATGGTATCTACGTTGAAATACATTCTCTGGGTAGGCACAGTCATCAAACAACCATTGATATTCCAAAACTTCTTTTTCAGTCAATTTATATTCAAGATTTGACATCATAGATAACATTGGTGGTTTGGGTAATGAGAGACACAAGCTCTTAATCATCATCACCATAGATTTTCAATTTATTCATGAGTAATTTCTGAATGAAGCTCATCTTTTGTGAATTTTGCTGGTTGTGGAAAGGTTTTTGTAGGAAGTGGTTTCTTTCTTTGGGTGAAAGTTAGAAATAATTTGCTTGTGGTTGCACCGTTATCTGCATTTATTTCTCCTGTAAAATTTTTTATAGACACTAACTTACAGAAAAGCTACAGAAATGGTTGGATATGCTCTTACTAAATATTCAGGTATCAATTTAAGATCAATTCAAGCCCAATTTTTGGTATCTGAAATCCTCAGATAAGCTTTTCATATCATCAATATCAATTGTTTGTTAAAAAGAAAAGATTCAGACAAAATTAAGGATTATAAAAATCTCTTAAACTTCCATTCCCCTTTTGCTAATTAATTCACCTCTTTGCAAGTTCTTTGTAATTCTTGCAAAAAGTTTAATTTGGACTTATACTTTTTGCCTGGGATTCAAGCAAATTTTGAAAGTTTTATTACCTTTGCTCAAAATTAGCTTTCACTTGATGCCTACAGGATTATTGGGTCCATCATCTTCATGTCCACTTGAATATCATCAAATGAAGTGAAGACAGCTTCATAGTCAAAATAATTCACAAATTCTTCAAATTGTTTTTCAATGACATGTATATATATAGCTTTGGGGATGTCTCGAGAGATGATCAAATCTCTTTACCCACAAAACCTATCTCTGCTTTGTTGAAGCTTATCAAAACCTGATCACGCTCGTGTGTATTTATGTGGTTGAGTTCTCCAAACATTCCATTTGGAGGTTTTAGTGCTTAAAACACATTCAGCAATAGGCACTGTAAAGGAACTCAGGTCAAATATAAATTTGCCTTTAGGAGCTACTGAAAAACTAATGAAGTGTTAGACTCTCGATCTTCTTCCAAGTATAGTTGCATCCTGTTGGTTAAAAGACGGCGCACAAGTTATTGTTGACTTCAATGGGGATAATAATAAAAACATAGCTTGTTTTTGCGGAAAGTCTCAGATCGTTTTCGTTTGAATAAAATAACATGATAAGAAGGCTTTTTTCTCTCTGGACTCGTATTTCAACATGTTATTCAACAAATCATGCACATTCATCACCAATAATTACATCTCAATCCGTCAATAGACAAAGTAACAGTTTGCATGCATGTAATATACGCAATGCATTGCTTTCATGAAGGAAGATGGTGCCGGACAACTCGAAAACAGGGGCTGTTCTGCTAGACCTAAGTGTCTTTCAATTTTTTTATAAGCCTTAGAAAGTTCTGAGTTCGTCAACATGTTCTAGGGCGAAAACTGGATTAAATGTTAAGGCCAAGACGAAGACAGAATCAACCATTATGATGGATCGAGAGTTATGGTGATTTTTTGATGAAGCGATGTGCGTCGAGCCGCGAGCGTGACAACGATTTCCAAAAGGTCTGACTTGATACACCTTGAGCTCAGAGACTTTATGATGACATTGGTTCGGTTAGCGGACGCTGTCGATTGTCCACCCCAAGGTTGGCAGCTCGCATGGCTTCCTCCAGCGTGTAAGGGCCTTCTGCAAGAGCTTTGAGTCTGAGTGATTCGGACATAAGCAAGCAAAGTTTCAATACTGTGAGCTGGTAGCATCATCGCTAAATAAAATCAACTGACCTGCGTTTATGAACCTTACTTCTGTGATGGTCATTTAAACTCTTTTGATCGATAAAAAAACGAGCACATTCCACACAAGGCCAATTTCCTGAGCCTGTCGTATCCTCGTCCACGTCACCAGTTATCGTAGGGTGGGATGTCGTCCCGAAATTAGGAGGAACGACATATTGGTGCTGCTGCTGGGGTTTCACTGAGCGGATTGCTTGGGCAAGCTGAATGTCAAGAGCAATTTGGTCCAAATCTCGTGTGTAACGTTTTGTTTTGCGATCCTTGGTCTGGGATTTGGCCGAGCCATGAGTTCTGCTCCGTCGTAAGCGTCCCATCTCGTCTTTGCTGAGATTTCGTTGGAGGAACTACGAAGACGGCGACCACCAGGATTCTTCTTGGAATTCCTGCTGCGGCGGAAGCAGCTGCCCATACTTCTCTCAGTGCCTCACTCAAAACTTCATCAATTACTATCAACACTTGCAATTTGGAACACTTTTCACTGGAAAAGCCTCTTTTGATCCATCCATGCAGGTTTTGTATCATTCTTAAAGCCCAACTTGAGATTTTTATCACTAGGGACGATGGGAGAGGCCCGTCAATGGGAAACACTCACATACACAGTCATCCTTCACATCTTGTCTATAAGGCTTCAATACTTCCTTGCCATAATTTGACCTGATTTACATTTTTCGAGAGGAAAAGATAGTTCCAATTGATTATCTCGGTATTTAAAAAAACATTATTTTCAACATTCCTCAAAGCTATACCAGAAAATATTCCTTATTTTTTTAATAAATAAAAAGCTAGAGACTAGGTTACTATGAGTATGAGTAGGCTTTGTTTGCAAGGCTGATTGAATTTGACATAAAACAATTGTTAATATTTTTGATAACGAGCAAGTACGACAGGAGCTATAAGGCCTTTAGATCAAGTCCATATATGATTTCACTAATGTGAAGTATTTCTTTATTATACCATAGTCTTGGATACAATTCTCATAAAAATATTAAAAGTGGAAAAATTTGCTAAAACCAAAGCACTATGCATATATAATTAAGTCTCACTTAAACACAAAATAAAGAAATTTAATTGAAAGCTTCAAGAGCTTAATAAAACTGCTGAAGATTACATTTAGAAAAAGCAATTGAAAGATTTCATTTTGACTAACTCTTTCTAATGAATTGAAAAAATTCCTTCTTATTGATTATATCAATGATGAATTATTCCTTCATTATTAAGAAATCTAGCTCAAATAATCAGCTCTGAATCGTTTTCTATATCTGTAATATAAATGAGCATGGGTTGGATTGAAGTTTCTGTAGAACAGACAAAAACATCTTGACTAGGCAGAAAAACTTTTTGGAATCCTATGAAATTTCATGAGGGCTTTTCATATACAACAAAGATTATTTATCAAACCTGTAAGGGGGGATGAGTAATCAAGTACATGGCCACAAATGCTACCAAGAGGAAATTTGTTTCAAAATAGTTAGTCTTGATAGCAATAAATCAAAAGAAATGAAAATAAAAAACTTAAATTATTATAACAGCAAGCTTGGGATAGGCCTCCAAAGGCCAGTTCTTGAGAATTCCTGGGCTTGGAGTGCCGGGGGTTATTAATTTCCCTATTTGACTAGCCATTTCTTGAAGTACATGTTTCAGTAGATCTGAGTGTTGGATATTAAACTTAAGGATGCTTGGGTAAGAAGCTCTTTAAGGATAATTTTTTTGGTTTTTATAATTCTTGAGATATTGCACATCCTTAAAATTTACTTGAATTCTGCTTCTCAGAGACTTTAAGAGGTTATTTTAGTTCATTTCGGGGAAGAAGGTTCTGGTAATGGTGCTAAGCCTCCTTACGTACAGTAGAAAATCTCTGAAGGATTCACTGCTACATGAAAAAATACTTGGTATAAAGATATTTCTAGAGGAAGAAAAAAGGAAATGAAGATATGCTCAAATATTTAACGCTATATAGTCAGATTAATATTATAAACATGGAATGATTGGGGTTTATATAGAAAGCTCAAAAGATCTATTTTAAACCTAAGAAATAAATCAAGGTTTAATACCAAAAGTAAGAGATATTTCATTCAATTATAAAAAACACCTTTTTAGTTTTCAATTAAAATTAGTTACCGCCTCATTTGCATTGAATAAGTGTTTTTATTGGCTAAAAGAAGTTTTTTTTGAGGATTTCAAATATGAAAAAAATATTTTTATTATCCATGCAATACTTAAATTGATTTCAAACTAAGATAATGAATCTATAATCCAAGATTTTCTATCAATTTTTACTTTGTGGTAGCTATTTTCTTAGGACTATTAAGAAAGTATAGGTATTATTACCACTAATTAAAGTTTCTCTCTAAAGATATAATTATAATATAAATCTAGTAAAGCTTTCTGAATAACCATCTTTACTTACCTAATGAGAAAAATTATCCACATACTCATAGTTGAATTAAAACTTTCAACTATCTTAAAAAGAATCAGAATGTTTTTTTGATGTGAGTGTACTCTTATTATTAAAAAAATTAAAAAGAATCTTTTTTTAATAATATTTAAATATATCAAAAACCACGCAAAAAAATACAATCTATTGAGAATTTAAAATAACTTAATCTTGGATATTAAGCAAATTAGCAATTTCTGAGAAGTTTAAATTTAACCCAAAAAATTGTTTTCATTTCAAGAAAAATTTAAAACACCTTTTTTTGAAGCAAAATTTACATTTTCAAACTATATTGTTAGCTTAAGATAAAAATAGCTCTCAAAGTTACCAACTATTGAATTTTAAGTAAGTGTTATTTTTTGCAATGTTTTCAATAAATTTTGATTCAATGAATGAATAATTAAGAACTTTTAATACTAAACTAGTCCAATTTTGGCTTTATTCCTCAAGTACTCTTCAGAGTTTAGTTTCTTGCCTATAAAATTGGAAGTAACTAAACTATTTTCTTCGATTATTGATAGAATTCAGATATATATTACATCTATTGCATAATTGAATTTAATAAGTTAAATTATTCAGAAGCTATGGAAGGCATATGAGAAGTACGTTGAGTTTTTAGAGATTTTTAACCCAGTAAATAATTCATTATTAGTTTTTCTAATTTTTTATCAAAAGTTGAATTTCCTCAAAAATTTATCATTTTTTCGAACAAATGAAAAACTGATGGAGTCCTTATAGTATATATATGTAAGGAGAAGAGTCACTATCTATATATCCCACCAAAGAGGTAGCATTCTTCTAAAAATATTGATATTATACTAATATTACTTTTATCAAATATCAATGAATTAAAATATCATAATAATTCTAGTTTTGAGTTTAGCTTTGTAATTAGGGATGAGTTATCATATTGAAGCCATGGATATTCCTATCAAACTGAAAATAATTCCAAAAAGAAGTGAAAAAATAATAATATTGAATATTTCCTCATCATTTTTTTCATTGATTTCTCAGGAGAGACCACCAAAAATATTTAAATAAACCTTGAATGAAATAATTTTCTCTTCTGTATTCAAAGAAAAATATCTTTCAAAGAGAAAATAGTTTTGAACCAATTGCAAATTTATTGAAAAAAATAAAGAAATCAAACCATTAAATTTCTTTGAGGTATTTTTCTTTAGCTAGACTCCTTATAAGCTTTAATCAAAAAATATAACTAAAACATTTAAAAAATAAAATAAAAAGAGAATTTTTTCAAAAAAATATATAATATTTAATTTTATAAAAAAATGTGTTTTGAAAATAAATTTGTTTATTTTTTATGCTTTGAAATGAAATAATGTATTTTTTTTTCTCTCTTTTAATTTCAAATTTTGTGAATTTTATTTCCTCAAAAAATTATTTAAAATAATTAATATTCTCAAGTTTTAAATAAATTTTAATTATTAAGAAAATACTTAAACAAAGGCTTATTAAGAATTACTTGGGTTTGAATTTTATTTTAAATGATAATTTATCTTATTTTATTCAAAAATAAATATACTTAAAAGAACTACTGTGAAATAAATCCAGATTTTTTTCGATTTATTTTATTGTGAAATATTTCTCAAGTATTTCAAAGTGTGAATATAAGATTTTTATCAAATCTCAAGAGATTCTTTTCTTTATAAGTATTTTGTATTTAAATTACTATAAAGAATAGTTCAGTAAATTTTGATATGAAAATATGCAACATATCTTATCTTTTCCACTTTATTAAAGCTAATTTATAATATTATTAGAAGATAGTATTTAATAAAGAAGGAAAATTTATCTAAAATCACTCTAAAAATATAATCAAGGCTTAAAATGATATTTAGAGAAGAATTATTTCCTTTGAATTAACTAACAAATGAAATACAATGTAATCATATGAAAAAGAACCTCCAATTATGATCTTAAAGCCATTATATTTTTAAAGCTTATAAGATTGAATATATAGGATGAGCCTTATATTTTGCATTAATTGAGGATCTTTAAGCTTACTTCTATTTAAGCTATTAGGTTCAAATTACCATAAGCGTAAAAATAAATTATCATAATGAGTTTTTTAGTTTGATGTATTTTTCTTAAATGATACAAAAATAAATTCTGAGAATATTTATTTTATTAATTTGATTTATATTCAAGAATATTATAAAAACAAAATATTATAACCTTAGAATTAAATACAGGTCAAAGCCTTCCTTCATTCTTTTAAAATATCTCTAATAAAGCTTAAAATTTCTTACCTCATTCCCAGTCAATATTTAGTCACTAAAAATTAGATCAGCTCAACAAAATAAGTTTTCCAAGCCATTATGATACTTGTTTTTTACAAGGAATTTATATCTTTGAGGCTAAAATAAATTTCATAAAGAGTTTACAACAGCTCTAAGAAACTAAATAGTACTACTATAATGGTAAAGTATCATGAATAATAGTTTCAAACTGTTGGAAAAAATTCATATTCACTATTTGGTAATAAAAAAAGATAATTTAATTACTTAATAGATCTTTCCATAGATTTAGGTATAAACTGAAACAAAATTCTGAGAAATATTGGCTTGAAGCTCCCTTTTTGATCTCGAAAATTGATATTTTAATTATTTTTATATTTATTCATCTACTTTTACTAGAAACTGAATACTTTATATTAAATTAAATTCAGCTTTGTAGATACACAGCTTTGAAAGTAAATCTTTCATATAAACCTTAATTTTCCTTAGATTTCATGAAAAATTTGATTAATAATAGTTTAGTTCATTCTATCTTCTAAGAATTAAATTAATATTCATCCTTAATAGAAAAATACTTTCTTAAAAGTAAACTAAATATAAATGGGATGCACGTTTACATATTTTAAAACTTGATACCAAGTAAAACTTAAAATTAAACTAAGATTAAGTTAGTTAAGCTAAATATATAAGATTCACTCAAAGAAAAACTAGATTATTCTTACATATTGGAACAAATCATAAGTTAATTTTCTATGACTTAATAAAAAATAAATACATATGAATAATCTCACTATCAAAATCTACTCACCATGAAACTCTTTTCAAAAAATTCATTTCTCATCATTTTGTTTTTCAAAGCACATAATGTTGGTTAATAATTTTTTTTCAGATTTCATCAGTCACCAGGGGAAATTAGTATCAAGGGCCATCCCTTAGCTCTGAATCAGGTGGAAATAAGGGGATGAGCAACACTGGTGTACATCAGTAGAACATCACTGGCACATCAAGAGAAAAATTAGTGTCACAACCATGGCAATTCACCTCCTTGGATCTCCGTATGGCATATCAAGCCACAGTCCTTTTATGGCCAATTGGACATATCCATCACCAGTGGCCAATATGACCACATCATCATCTTATGGACCATTTATAGCCATTTGTCTTTTGGGTCCTTCATGGCCCTTCACCTCAATACAGAAGCCATAGCGGAAATTTATGCCCAATTGGGTATTTCTGGTCATTTCCCTCAAAACCAGAGGAAATGGCCCAAATGGCTGTTTTGGCCATTTGGGCTCATGATGCCCATTTCTGTGCATTTGTGCACTTTTTTGCACACGCAAAGTGTCCAAAAGACACTTTCCTGCCCTTTGGGCCAGTTTTTGGCTCAGAACCCAAAAGTGGCCAAAAACCCCAAAGGACCCAGAAACACCTTTCCAAGCTCTGAAGCCATCACATCCATCTTTTTCCCCTCTGTCTTTCCATCTCAAGACCTTTGGACATAATCTTCTTTCCAATGAACCAATATGCCATAAATGATGTTATATATCATTATGCATCATTTTTCAACAGCAATTCAATGGTTTCAATATCAAATGGTCATTTCAATATTCCAACATATCATCATGTCATTAAGGCACCCAATCATTCAGAGGACTCATCAAGGCTCAAGAACAAGTGTTTCAGCATCAAAGACCAATCATGCCATCAAGACATCATTGGATAATTTTATTCACAGTATTCCTCCAAGGCAATACTGTTCAACCATTCTCAAGGGATTCAAGAGGCAGTTCATTCATTCATTGATTAATTCATTTGTCAAGTGTCAAAGCTTCACTCAATCCATCTTGGCAACCACCTTCATTTCAATACAGTCCGGATCCATCAAGAACTGTATTTCATTTTCAAGTATGGGAAATTCATTCAACCCATTTCAATTTCAATATTAGCCAGCTGTATTAATTCCCAAAACAATCAATACAGCCTCAAGTATCAATACAGATCAGTTTTCAGCCTGAAGAACTCAAGCTCCCAACTTTTCACATATACCGGCTACCCTTTGACCCTGGGGGTTTTTTCCCCCAGTTAATTAATATACTTTGATTTTATTTTATCTTTATTTATCTTATCATTTTTGTTAAGTGAATACTGATATTATGGAGTCAGTCATTTAGCACCTTTTCTCTTATTCTTTCTTTGCCTGTCAATTGATACTTGGTGGTCATATCCTTACTAATTCTATTGTTCATTTTGGCAGGTTGAAACAGTGATTAAGGACTTACTTGGTTGGCTCTTTGGTCATTTGGCTTCTCATTTCTCTTATTGCATCTCATCTTTGTACTTGCATCCTTCTTAGAGAAATTTATTCTTTTATTTTATTTTCTTTATTCTTTGGAGTCTTCCAAGTGAGTTACCTGATTGCTGAGTGCCAGGCAACTCTTGGTTTTCTGTCCAAGAGCCCCTGTGACATTATATTAATTAACTGATAATTTATTTTCATTCTGTTCATTCTTTCTTTATAATTTCATTCACTCATTTCATTGAAAACATGACTCTTTAATGCTTATGAACCTTATGATTCATTGTCACCTCTCAATTTTCTCTCATTCATTCTTCATTCTGAAAATTGAAAGCTGACCCCAATTTTATTTTTGTTTCTCTTTTTAAATCTTATCTCAAATAATCATTTTTTAATTAATTCATAATTCAGGCATCATCTTATTTTTCATTTGATTTTCAAATTTTTCATCAAGTTATTCAGACACATTCTTCACATCAAGATTCATATTTGATTCATTCTTCAAGAATCTTCATATTTAAGAAGAACTCACTTGATTTTGATTTGATTTATTGATTTGACATAAATTTATATTGACCTCAAGCAAATTGATTGACCTGAAGATTTCATTGATTTTGCTGATTTTTCACATCAAGAATTTTTTACATAAATTGATTTTGCTTCAAGAATTCATTTTGCTTGATTGATTTTCTGCAAGATTTTGATTTTGATTGATTTGACATATTGATTCATTGACTTCAAGTTTTCATTTGATATTTAATTGATTGATTTACCTGAAGATCTCATTTGATTTATTGATTTTTATTTATTTTCCTCAAGATATTGATTTTGACTTTTGACTTCAAGCATTATTTTAATTGCCTCAAGTTTTCATCTTGAAATTTTGATTCTTGTTAATTTTATTTCATTTTTATCCTGAAATCATGCCCATCCAACACTCACCTCCTGCAAGTCAGACAAGATCTCAGGCCAGAACTCAAGCTGTTCTCACTCCAACTCCCAGGGCTCCTCTTGATGGCACCCCAGAAGTTTCTCAACTGAGGGCCAAATTGGACATAGGACCCATTTTGGAAGGAGAAGCACCATCCAGGAAGGAAGGAAGAGGGCCCAGAAGATCAAGTTCATTTTCAGGAGTAGCTGGAGGATTCCCAGGAACTTCAAGGACCATTTTCAAGGGTCCAGGTGAAGATGATGAAGAGGAGGAGGAGAATTCTGTGGAAGAGGAAGAGTCTGATGGTAGTGAAGGGGTCCCTGCTCCTGTGGGGGCATCCCAAGGTACTGGAGGGCCAACTCTATCCCAGTCTAGTCAGCCTGCCTCTCATCAGTCTGAACCATCTCTATTGGCCATCATGCAGCAAATGACTCAGATTATGGCCAATATTCAAGCAGCTTCATCCTCTGAAGCATCAAGACTCTATCTATGAAGGCACCAGAATGCTTTGATGGGACTTGACCCTTCAAAGTTAGAAGCTTTATTCAGTCTTGTCAACTGATTTTTCATAATGATCCGGCAAAATTTTCTCAAGACAGAAAGAAGGTCCTTTATGCCACTTCATTTCTCATTGGCAGGGCTGCAAAATGGATTGAGCCTTATCTTTCCAATCTCACCAATCAAGATCCAAATTACCTTCTCAATTCATGGAAATTATTTGAATCTCAACTCTTCACCTTATTTGGGGACCCAAATGAAGTCAGAAAAGCTGAAGCAGAATTGGATTCTTTAAGAATGAAAGAAGTTGGGCATGTATCCTTATACATTGCTTATTTCAGAAGTCTTGTCTCAAGAATTGGAGATTGGGGTTAAATAGCTCTCATCCATCATTTCAGGAAGGGATTGCCATCCAGGATTTTGGATCAATTGGCCTCCCGTCCTTCAATAATTGACTCTCTTCAAGACTTAATGGATATTACCCTGGAGCTTGTTACCAGGTACCATGAGAGGCGAAATGAAAAGAGTCATCATCAAGAGAAGAAGCCAAAAGCCTCAAAGTCACATTCTTCTCATCCTCAAATTTCTTCAAGCTCAAGTCAAAAGAAGAAGA
Organism: Austropuccinia psidii; assembly: GCA_023105745.1. Lineage (NCBI taxonomy): Eukaryota > Fungi > Basidiomycota > Pucciniomycetes > Pucciniales > Sphaerophragmiaceae > Austropuccinia > Austropuccinia psidii. Next base: position 19,843,003 of record JALGQZ010000014.1, on the reverse strand, counting down.
AGAATTTTCAGAAGAGGGACAAGCCCCATTCTTCTTTATTGAATAAATATTTCAAGTTGATGAATTCTGAAAAAGAAAGAAGAATGAAGGAGGGTCTATGTACTTATTGTGATGGGAAGCATAGTCTTGAGTCCTGTTTCAAAAGCCCTCAAAACAAGCTTACCCAACCGTCAGGCAAATTTCCCAGCCAGGGAAAAGCCTGAGTGAAGATCATGTTGTGTTAAATGGTCATCACTGTTTTCCATCCAGAGCACGATTGTGCATTCTGAATACTGGTGTCAAAAATTCTCTTAAATTCTTTGTTTTTTCTTCTCTCTCTGATTTTTTTACAGTATTCTCATTGATTCTGGTGCTAACAACTCATTCATTGCAAAGCAGTTTGTTCACAAGTATTCCTTGACCATGTCAGAACTCCCAGAGAAGATTCCACTTATCATTCTTGACTCCTCAGAGGCTCCTTCTCTATTTGTGACTCACCATACTAAATATATGGTTGAGCCCCCTTCCTTCCCAAGCTTTTAATGGGAATTTTTAGTCATTGATACTCCCAAGGGAGAAGACCTCATATTGGGCTTTGACTTTCTCAATCATTTTAATCCATCTATTGATTGGAGGCAAGGGCTGATCACCTTCAATTTTGATCATAAGGACTATTATGATCCTTGAAAATATTTCAGTAATGACTTTTCTTCTGCCAAATCATGTGCAGCTCTGGTTGGTGATTCTAGAACACCATCATTTCCATCTTCTGTCCATATTCCTTCCCTTAATTCCCATCAGTCATTACTATCATCTAGAGATGAAGTCTTTGAAGAGATTCAAGATGTTGGAGAAGATAATTCTGTATCTTCACTTCATCTCTTCTTTGGGAATATGGACCTTCCTCCTTCATCTTATCATGAATCCCTGGAGGAGTTGTGGGATGAAGAGGAAGAGCCAGAAGAAATAGAAACCATGATGAAGGTTGTTCCTCCTGTCTATCACCAGTACTTGGATGTATTCTCCAAGGTGAAAGCAGAGAAACTTCCTCCTCACCATGCCTGCGATCATCATATCAAGCTGGAGGGGTCTCTACCTCCAGTTGGGGTTATCTACTCTTTATCAAACAAAGAGTCAGATACACTAAGGGCCTACATTTCAGAGAATATAGAGAAAGGTTTCATCCGGCCAAGCTCCTCCTCAACAGGAGCACCTGTCCTCTTTGTCAAAAAGAAAGATGGTGGCCTCCATTTGTGTGTTGATTACCACAAACTCAATGCTGGTACTAGGAAGAACAAGTATCCTGTTCCTCCTATGAATCAGCTTCTTAGTGTTTTCAATGGTTCTTCTATCTTATCCAAGATTGATTTGCATGGTGCATATAGCCTGCTCAGAATCAAGGAAGGTGATGAACACTTGACATGTTTTAGAGCTAAATATGGCAGCTATGAGTATTTGGTTATGCCATTTGGGATCACCAATGCTCCTGCCTTTTTCCAAAACCTTGTCAATTATATTTTTTATGATCTTCTTGGAAATGATATAATTTTTTTTATATTTTTTATAATATTCTTGTTATTTATGTTGTGGTTTATTTGAATGACATTATGATCTTTTCCAAATCTGAAGAAGAAAATTTCACTCATGTGTCCACTGTTCTTTCCAGACTCAGAGCCAATAACCTCTTTGCTAAGGCCTCCAAGTGCCTGTTTCATGTTTCTAGTGTAGAGTATTTGGGTTATGTTGTTTCTTCTGAAGGCCTCAAGATGGACCAAGCAAAAGTCCAGCAAATTCTCAATTGGCCACCTCCAAGAAACCTCAAGGCTCTTCAATCATTCCTTGGCTTTGACAATTTTTACTGCCATTTCATCAAGAATTATTCAAAGAAGATTGGTTCACTCACAGTTTTTCTCAAGGAAGATTCCTGTTTTCCCCTCAATGCGGAATCTCTTAGACAGTTTCATAAACTCAAAGAGGCTTTCACCATTGCTCCAATCCTTTCCCACTTTGATCCTTCTCTACCCACTATTGTAGAGACTGATGCTTCTGATTATGCCTTGGGTGCTGTACTGAGTCAGATTTCTGACTCAGGAAAATATCCCATTGAATTTGATAGCCACAAGCTTCTCCCAGCTGAGCTCAATTATGAGATTCATGACAAGGAACTCCTTGGCATAGTCTAGGCTCTCAAGCTCTGGAGAGCTTTCCTCCTTTCACTTTCTTCCTCTTTTGAAGTTCTCACTGATCATTCCTCACTTCAATATTTCATGTCATCAAAGATTCTCACTCACTGTCAAGCCCGATGGGCTGAATTTCTCTCTGAATTCCATTTTCCAATCACCTACTGCCCTGGCCACTTGGCTACCCTTCCAGATGCTTTATCACGTCGGGACAACGCTTACCCAGAGAGGGGGGAAGATTTCATCAGCAAGAATCCAATGAATTATCAAAAAATAATCAAGAAAGATGAAATTCAAGCCTCAAAATTCTTTTCAGTCAAGGTGGAAGCATTTTCAAACTTGATTGAATCAATTCAGAAGTCATTATGGCAAGATTCTCAATATAGAAGTATTCTTCAAGATTTGGGTAAAGGTAAATCTGTCCAAGATTATTCTCTTGATTCCTCATCCCAACTTCTTCTGTTCAAATATCAGGTGGTGGTCCCAAATGACCTCACAATTCAACTCAGCATACTTCAAAAAAGGCATGACTCTCCTCTAGCTGGACACCCTGGCCAAGAGAGGACTCTCAAACTTGTCAAGCGGGATTTTCACTGGTCTGGCATGACTCAATTTATCAAGGATTATGTATCATCCTGTCAAAAGTGTTCAAGAAACAAAAATATTAACCACAAAACATTTGGACTCCTCAAACCTCTTCCAATTCCAAATGGTCCTTGGATTTTTCTTTCAATTGATTTCATCACTAAATTGCCACTGTCCAATTCCTTTGACTCAATCCTTGTCATAGTGGACAGATTCTCAAAAATGGCAGTTTTTATTCCAACAATGTCTTCAATAACTTCGTTAGATTTGGCCCATTTATTTATCAAGAATATTTTCTCAAAGCATGGCCTTCCTTCAAGCATTGTTAGTGATAGAGGTTCTCTTTTTGCTTCTTGCTTTTGGACCAATCTTTGTCAAAAGCTCAAGATTTGAAGAGATCTGTCAACTGCTTACCATCCAGAAACTGATTGACAGACAGAGAGGGTAAATCAGATACTAGAACAGTACCTTTGAATGTATGTCAGTTATCATCAAGATGATTGGAACACCTGGCTCCCTCTGGCTGAATTTGCCTACAATAACTCTGACCACTCTTCAACAAAAAAATCACCATTTTTCACTGTTTATGCAAGAGATCCACATTTTGACTCAGTTCACATTACTCAAGATACTACTGCTGGAAAGTTATCAACAAAAATCCAAACAGTAAAGCAAGATGTCAAGAGAGAACTTGAAGTTGCCATAAACAGGTTTAAGAGGTATGCAGATGAAAGTAGAGCAAGTCCACCTGTTTTCAATCCTGGTGACATGGTATGGCTTTCCTCCAAGAACATCAAATCAACTAGACCCACCAAAAAACTGTGTGAAAGATGGTTGGGTCCTTGTCCAATCTTGAAGAATGTCAGCACTCATGCCTACCACCTCAAGCTCCCATCTCAATGGAAGTCGATCCACCCAGTCTTCCACATTTCACTCTTAGAACCAGTCAAGAAATCAACAATCCCAAATAGGCATCAAGAGCCTCCTCCTCCAATCATCATTGAAGAAGAAGAGGAATGGGAAGTCTCCCAAATACTGGACTCAAAGCTCAAGAGAGGAAAATTATGGTATCTGGTGGAATGGAAAGGTTTCAGTCAAGACCCAGAAAGATCCACTTGGGAACCAACCAAAAACCTCAAGAATTGTCCTGAACTTGTCAAATATTTTCATTCATTATATCCTGACAAGCCTGGGCCCAATTCTTCAAAAGCTTGATTCATTATGGTGCTTGGTGGGGAGAGGAATTACCAAAAGTAAGTCCCACTCCTGGTATGCACCTTTAGGGGTATTCTACTCTTTTTTTTTGTTGTAAGCATCACCTTGGCCACTCTGTGAGCACTTTGCAATTTTGGACACAGATCTTTGGCATGGCTTTCAACTTCATTTCTAATCTTATGGCCATTTTCACTTGGGACAATGGGCCATTCACTTTTTGATTCATTTCCAAGACTTCAAAATTCAAATTCATTCCTTCAACATTTTTTATTTTTATTTTTATGGCACTAGCGGGAGTGGTAACTACCAAAAGTAAGTTCTTCTCCTGGTGTGCACTACCCTGAGGGGTCTACAATCTTGTCAAAACATCACCTTGGCCACTTTGTGAGAACCTGGCATCAAATTTCCCTTTCCAGGTCCTTGGCCAATTTCAAAATCAGTTATCAACCTCTGTGATGAAGATTGGAACCTCATCAAGATTCAATTCATTTTTCTTTTCTCTTTTCTCTTTCTTTTATTTTCATTTTCATTCTTTATATTAAATTTCATTTTCATTTTCATTTTATCATATCAAAAATTCATCTCAAAGAATATTCATTCATTACAACATCATCAATCATGAAGCCAATCTAAAAAGAAGATCAAGCAAGTCCTGCATCATATGACAAATTTTTGATATCAGTTATTTTTTTATTTTCCTCCTAAAAGAACTTTCCTATATCCCACTCTCAATCCTTTCCAATAGCCTCAACAGGCTTCACCTTGTATTGGTGCTCAGGAGCTCACCATTTCAAGGTGGGGGTACTGTCACAACCATGGAAATTCACCTCCTTGGATCTCCGTATGGCATATCAAGCCACAGTCCTTTTATGGCCAATTGGCCATATCCATCACCAGTGGCCAATATGGCCACGTCATCATCTTATTGACCATTTGTCTTTTGGGGACTTCATGGCCCTTCACCTCAATCCAGAAGCCATAGCGGCAATTTATGCCCAATTGGGTATTTCTGGTCATTTCCCTCAAATCCAGGGGAAATGGCCCAAATGGCTGTTTTGGACATTTGGGCTCATGATGCGCACTTTGACGCAAAGTGGCCAAAAGACACTTCCCTGCCCTTTGGGCCAGTTTTTGGCTCAGAACCCAAAAGTGGCCAAAACCCCCAAAGGACCCAGAAACACCTTTCCAAGCTCTGAATCCATCACATCCATCTTTTTTCCCCTCTGTCTTTCCATCTCAAGACCTTTGGACATAATCTTCTTTCCAATGAACCAATATGCCATAAATGATGTTATATATCATTATGCATCATTTTTCAACAGCAATTCAATGGTTGCAATATCAAATGTTCATTTCAATATTCCAACATATAATCACATCATCAAGGCACCCAAAATCATTCAGAGGACTCATCAAGGCTCAAGAGCAAGTGTTTCAGCGTCAAAGACCTATCACACCATCAAGACGTCATTGGATAATTTCATTCACAGTATTCCTCCAAGGCAATAGTGCTCAACCATTCTCAAGGGATTCAAGAGGAAGTTCATTCATTTGTCAAGTGTCAAAGCTCCACTCAATCCATCTTGGCAACCACCTTCATTTCAATACAGTCCGGATCCATCAAGAACTGTATTTCATCTTCAAGTATGGGAAATTTATTCAACCCATTTCAATTTCAATATTACCCAGCTGTATCAATTCCCAAAACAATCAATACAGCCTCAAGGATCAATAAAGATCAGTTTTCAGCCTGAAGAACTCAAGCTCCCAACCTTTCACATATACCGGCTACCCTTTGACCCTCGGGGGTTTTCCCCCAGTTAATTAATATACTTTGATTTTATTTTATCTTTATTTATCTTATGATTTTTGTTAAGTGAATACTGATATTATGAAGTCAGTCATTTAGCACCTTTTCTTTTATTCTTTCTTTGCCTTTCAATTGATACTTGGTGGTCATATCCTTACTAATTCCATTGTTCATCTTGGCAGGTTGAAACAGTGATTAAGGACTTACTTGGTTGGCTCTTTGGCCATTTGGCTTCTCATTTCTCTTATTGCATCTCATCTTTGTACTTGCATCCTTCTTAGAGAAATATATTGTTTTATTTTATTTTCTTTATTCTTTGGAGTCTTCCAAGTGAGTTCCCTTATTGCTGAGTGCCAGGACACTCTTGATTTTCTGTCCAAGAGCCCCTGTGACAATTAGATTCTCAATGGAATTATAATACAATTTCAGCTCAAGTTAATCAATTGGTATGCATTATATTATTAGACAGTAAGCTTGGCTTGTATTAAAAATTTATTCTGTTCAATCTGATACCATGTTGGTAATGAAGATTTTTGAAATGTCTCAAATATCCAAATATTGAAAAGAATTGTTGTGCCGCATAAATTTGGTTTTTTTGAAATAATATTGTTACACTAGCTTGAAATCAGTAAGAATTAAAATAATAACACACCAGGGGAGAAGTGGGGTCAAGGGACAGCTTTTGAAATGACATTGAATCTTTGTCCAGGGTCAAAATTGCATTAGGTGGTATTCTTGAATAGATAAAATTTCACAACCTCATAGCTCTACTCAAAATAGTTATTGGCTTGATTTTCGAAATCCATTTTTCCTGCTTTTGCACAGCCAAGCCACAGTAACTTTTCCTGCTGTGGTGCAGCAAAGCTGAAATAAATTTTCCTTCTTCACAGCTGAGTTTCAGTTACCTTTCATTCTTCTTCACAGAAAAGTGACAGAAAGTATGACTGCTATCATAAATCTGAGACACAATCACTTTGACTGTGTATGTGCAGAAATTTCTTGATAAAAATTTGTATTCCTAAAAATCTAAATCTCTGTTTTTTTCCATGCTCATGGAAATATATACTTCTATGGTAAATGTTAAATAGATCCATATTAGCTCATTAAATTATTATTTTTTATCAAATTTAAAGATAGAGAACTCTCCTTAGTAAGATTATATATTTTATTCTGACTAATTTCAACCAAATAAAGTGAGTTCTTGACATATATGGCTAAGGGTATTCACAATAACATATGTAAAACAAATAAGCTGAGTACTCAAAGTAGTTTTTTTGCATATGTAGGGATTAATTCCCTCAATAAAGTATAGGCAAGGTCCACATCAAGAACTTTCACTTGAAGCCATAGATTTCCCTTCATGAAGATAGCTTATTGCAGCCTTATTCATACAAACGTTGCACTCAACTAGCTAAAGATTACCCCATTAAAAGTTTCTTGAGGAAAACCTGGTGATAAAGCTTCTTCAGTTCACCCAATATGTATTTCCCTGCATGAATATGATTGTGCACATGCTGAGCCATCCAGCTGTAGAGCTTCACAAGGTATTTATTTCCCTTAAAAGCGCTTCCTGAGTGCAGAATGAGCCATAAATTATTTGCACTTCAATAACTAAATTTTTCCTCCACAAAGCTCCTTGAGTGTATCCTGAGTCATCCAGCCTTTGAGCTTAACAAAATATGGATTTCCCTCCACACAGTTCCTTGTGTTTGGCATAAGTGATACAGTTTTATGCTTCACCAACTACATATTGCCCTCTGTGGAGTTCCTTGAGTGCAGCCTGAGTAATTCACTTTTACATTTCACCAAATAAATATTTCCCTTAATTAGGTTTCTTGGGTTTAGCCTTAGTAATACACTTCCACAATTAAGAAACTATGGTTTGCCCTCCATAAGTTTTCTTTAGTGTAGCCTTGGTCATATATCCTTTGCACTCCACCAACCACATATTTCCCCTTGAGTGTAGCCTAAATAATCACTTTTAGATTTTTCCAACTATGGTCCTCCCTCCATAAATCTCCTTGAGTTTAGCCTAACTCTACAACATTTGCACTTAACCAACTATGAAGTTCCCTCCACAAAGCTCCTTCAGTTTATCCCAAGTAATACAATTCTACACTTCACCAACTAGGAAGTTCCCTTAACAAAGCTCCCTAAGAGTAACCTGAATCATACAGCCTTTGCATTTCACCAGCTATTGATTACCCTCTGCAAAGATCCTCGAGTTCATCCTGAGTCATACAGATGTGCATTCTGATTCATACACCATCAGCCCTTCACAAGGTATGGATTTCCCTTCAAAAGGGTTCCTGAGTGGATCCTGAGTCATACAGTCTTTTCACTTCACCAAATATGGATCACAGTGATTTTAAAGGTCTAATTTGTTGAGGCCCCTTTTGCATAGGATCAAAATGGTATCATAAAAGTGTCCCTACCTTACCAAATTGCCGGACTAGGTGTATAGCCAAATTTTCTTTAAAAATGAAATGGAATAATACATTGGGGTTTGTATCTTGAATTATGCTGAAGAATATTCGAAAAGACTTGAATGTTGCTGGAGACATATTTGTTGATAGAGTGGGAGGTTTGTTCAAGATTCAAATTTTTCAGTCGAACCACTGCTAAGATGCTGACATAATCAATTGTACGTGGCACTGACCTAATTCCTGACCTAAGCTTCCATTTTTGTTCTGTGATTTGCGCCACAAATACAACATCCCCTTTGCTTTCAATCTGCTCACTGGTTCATCCCAAATGCCCTTTTTTTTAACGACAAACTTCTTTTCATTTCATTCTTCCCTTTTGTCACAGGTCTTTTTTTCAAGACAAAAAGGTAAAGAATTCCCTTTATTTTTAAATTTGACTGAAACCCCCTTCTGATTTGCCTGTCAATTTTACCACAGATCCTCATCCAAAACTATTCAGATGAGAATTCATCAAACAGGATTTAATTTTCTACTCAGTACAAACATTTGAAAATTGTTGCATTCAGTAACTTTCAAATCTCTGAACCATGTTTTGCAATACCCATTATTCATTTTTTTTAATCTAAAACAACACATAGAAAAGTTGGAATACCTTTGTTCTTGGTAAATCTATTTCATAAACTTTTGCATTGTGAGTGATGATTTCTTCCCTCCCTCACCCAATTATTTCTCCCTTGTCTTGAAAACTTATTTCCTCATGAATTATATTTCTTTGATTCTAATCATTGTTGGTCTTATTAGTGTATACACTTATCTCTTGAAAATCGCTTACTTTCCATTTCTCTATTTATATAATTTCATTCTCTATATATACTTTTTTCTCTTATATATATATTTCTTATTCTCAGGAAACTCAACAAACAGTTTGACACTATACAATAACAGCCCAATCCCACATTTGATTCACTTATTCATTAATATTACTTATGAATTTCAGTTCCCACAGTAACTCAGCCACCAATCACCCTTCTTCTCCATCTCTCCCCCCTGATCTCACTGAGCTGTTCAATATACAAGCCAACCATATCAGAAATCTTGAAGAACAAGTGAATTCCCATTATAGAGAATTAGAAGGACTACTCTCTCAAGTAGCCAATCTAAACATTCAAAACCAAGCTCTGACGTCCTCTGCAAAAACTAAAGAGAAAGAAAAAAAACACCTTGTCATCAAAGAAAAGCTTCAATAAAACAAATAAGCCAATATCAAGTAAAGCTTCTGAATGCTTGAAGAAACATTCAATCAAAGAAATTAGAAAAAAAACATTCAAAAAAGAAACACATCACATCAAATATTATTGTTGAACCCTTTGAAGACAGTGAAGTGGCCCATCGTTCAATCTTGTTCTCAATTCCTGGTATATTTATGAACCATTCAAGCCAAATAGATAGACCTTGTGAAACAAAATTTGCATAAGGAACACAAAGATGAGGCTGACCTGATAGGTAAATTTGACCATGTTTCTGTGGTGCAGAAAAGACTCGATTATGTTTAGTTTTGAAATTGATGATGGGGAGAGGTTTGAATTTGGACATGCAAAAGAGCTCAGTGCCACATTGAGCACTATTGATAGTGAGCTCGCTGTCACAATCATTCAGAGCTACCTCAATGCCGTAAAGTGAATGACAATTTGGACAACATATGTATTGGGCCAGTTCCAATTGAAGCTTGAAATGTTTCTCAATCGTTTGAAGGTCTGAAGGAATATGTGGTACAGTAAGCTCATTGGAAGATTTCTCCCTTGCAATCATTTGAATTATGTAGACAATCATGTCCTGTGCCTGCCTGTAATTTGATTGACTGATTCCACATTCAAGGTTTAGCCAAATAAGCATATATAGAACAAAAGCTAGAGAAAAAATTGATCAGTCAATAATAAAAGAAAGATTAATCTTTATTTGAATTACAGATTATGTCCGAGCCCAGTTTGATTGGCTGTTCAGGTTGCTTCTGCAATCCTTCCTTTTTTGCAGTTGGTTTGGGCTTTTATTTTGAGTTTTGTCTTATCAAAATATTGGGAAACATTGGAGAAAGTTTAGCTTCATCAGACTGAGAGGTAATTTTTTCCCAATGGTGATTTTGAGTACTGCAATTGACAAAAAGTCCTTGGCAAGTATTTCCGTCTGCATTGGTAATGACGTGCTTCTTGCAGCTGGGGCAGGTACAGAAATCCATAAGGAATATGGTGGTAAGTTAAAATAATATCATAAAAGAGAAGAGGTTGAGAAAAAAACTTAATGAAGTAAGAAGGAAAAAAGGATGTGTTGCGAGAAGTACTGATTCTTCAAGACAACACACCACTTACGTCAGTGTTACACACAACTGATTAGGTCAGTTGAATCACACTGCTTATGTAAGTGCAATGCCAAACTGATTAGGTCAGCTAAATCGCAGTGGTGTTGGTAAGGGGAACTCTTGCAGTAATTTGGAAGGCAAAAAGCTGGTTCAAGCCACATTTGAGACAAATGAATTATTTCTGCATGCAGTTCTTTAATCGACTCTTTCTGGTGAGAGAATTTTTAAACTCAGAGTAATCTGGGGCTGAAAGACTTCATCCAGTATTTCCTGAACTAGAATACTGGAAGAAATTCTAGCTTGTAAAATCCTTGCTAATCACCGAGTAATCTGGGGCTGTCAGATGTCAACCAGTGTTGTTTGAAACAACCTTACTATATTTCAGGTAGCCCTCAAGCTGTCTTTGTGAACAGAAAAAACCAAATGAAAAACTAGATTGAAATGTCAAACTTAATCTTGTGTGAGATAACCTCAATCTTGTTCCAGGTACTGAATGTAATTTCCTTTGTTGTGAAGTCTATCACAGACCTCTTCAGCTGGAATAACTACATATTTTCTTCCGTGAAGCTCCATTGGTAAAGCCTTACTAATACACTTTTAGACTTCACCAACTGCAGATCTCCCTCCACAATGTTCTTTGATTGAATCCTGATTGATATACTTTTACATTTCACCAACTACATATTTCCCTCCACAAAGCTCCTTGAGTGTAGCTTAGGTCATACAGACTTCCCACACCATCAACTATGGATTTCCTTCCACAAAATGACTTGATTAAATCCTGAGTAATAAAATTTTACACTTCAGAAACCATGGATTGACCTCCATGAATATCCTTGAGTTTAGCCTTTTTACTTCACCAGCTACCAATTTCCCTCCACAAAATTACTTAATTGTAGCCTGAGTAATATTCTTTTATAATTTACCAAATATGTATTTCCCTCCCCAAATTTCCTTGAGTGTATCTTGGGTCATACAGCCTCTTCACTTTATCAACTATGGATTTCCCTACACCAAGCTCCTTGATTACAGACTTGGTCATACAGATTGTGTGATTGGAAAACTACATGTTTCCCTAGTAAAGATTTATTCAGTACATCCTGAGCTATACAGCCTATGAATTCACCATTTACAGAATTTATCATCTCACCTTGTCTGAGAAAATCTTGAGTAATAAATTTTTACGCCTCACAAACCTGATATTGTCCCCCACAGAAACCATGAAAAAGAGCTATTCCTGCCAGCAGGGGTAGCAGGTCCAACCAGGCTTCTAACTTGCTATAAATATTTGGTCCTCTTCAATACCAGACTTTCAAGATTGAGAAATACTTCATATAAAATCAATTGAACTATGTAGCTCCTAGAAATCCTGAAAGTTATTTTATTACCACTCCAGAAAATTTCAAAACAATATTAGGACAATAACCATGAAAAATTTCATTGTATATTTATCAAAATTTTAGAATGCTATTTTCCCATTTCCTATCAAATCTTCCCTCTGATGGATTTTTTCTCTTGGAGTTATCTTATCAGATTTTAAGCTTTCCAATCTCAAATATTTATAGATGAAATTTTTTTCTCCAAAGACTTCCAAAACACCAGTTTCTCTCATTCACAAAAAAAAACAAAATGTGTATATTTCATCATTACTATTTATGGAAGGCTTAATTTATTTATGTAAAAATAAATTGAACAAAAATTGAAATATATAACTTCCTTTTTTAAGAATTGTAATTTTTTTTGAAACTATTTGTGAGTATAAAATTGGAGATCAACTTCTCTTGAACAGATTCTCAGGGTTTATACATTCATATTCCCTTATCCCCAAAATTTTTTCTTCTTTCATTGAGACCTGAGAGAAAATAATATTTTAATATTTTCAAAATTGAATATTTACTAATTTCCACAACTTTTTAAAATTATGGAAATAAACTGGAATCTCCAACAATCTAAATATAATATCTTATCATATCATATGACATGTAACATACCCAAAAGTCTCCAAAAAATGCTTGATAAGAGTATATTATTAAATCTTACTCACTTGATAATAATATTATAAATAAAAGCAACCACTTATCAAGTCCTAATATTGTGGAAAATAAGAAATAAGCTAATTTTCTTACTTTATTTTTTTTCCAGAGTGAAATGAGAAATAATATAGTACATTTTTCCAATTGAAAATGGGAATAAATTACTATTGCTTTATCAAAATGAAAACTTTCATATCTATTTTGGATTTATCTGTATCAATTTTTCATATAAAGAACACTTTTATTTAGAATGAATGGCTGTAAAACACTGCAAATAGTATAAGTATTATGGAATCATTTTTTGAAATTTTGAATATTCTTTTATCTCAATTGATAAAAGTAATTATTTCACTGAAAATTAACTTTAATGATATAGATTCCAAATTATCTCATAATTATCTTTACAAAATAAATTCTTCTTTCTGGAAAAATATTAAAGTTCATTGCACAGCTTATTTTTTAATTCCAATTATTTTGCTAATTATAGCTTGATTATCACTCTTATATTTCACAATGAATAACTATATTTTTTCTATAATGAATAATATTCAATCCTCTTAAATACCTCTTAGGAAGCTTAGATGTAATTTTATATGGGTATTGCTATCTAATCTAAAAAACAAAACAAGATTTATACTCAAAAACTTTGATTCACCATTATATAAATGTAATCAATTATTCATATTTTCGCACTTCTCAAAATCCTCACGATAATCTTTAGAAAAAATTATCTTATTTTAGTTCACAAAAAATAAACTCAGTTCAAAGAATTTCCATATGATAAATCTATATTTGATAGAAACTTTAGTCATTCATCTCATTTTAAGAGAATTTCTTGAATGAGATTCATATCTTTAGATTTAATTAAATCTCAAGGTAAAATTTATTTATTTCAAAAAGCTCATCCAAACCATATATTTAAAATATCTTTGGCATGATATGTCTTTCATAAGCTTGAAATTTCTAACATTATATACTTCCAAGAGCTCAGTCCCCAAAGTTTTTGAAAAGAGTGATACCTTTCAAGTGTGTTTTGAAAGTGGAAAACTTTGACTATGTCTTTCTGTCAGATTTTGTGCAATGAAGAATATAGTCAAAAGGATTTGTTTCGACATTTGTACAGTTAAGGAGAATAATTGAGCCCTGGGGAGATAAGACTCAGAATTCGAATATGTCCCTCAGAAGGGAATTGGAAGTGAATTTTTGAGCTAGGTATTTCTTATGAGCTTTTTCAAGAATTAATACAAGATATAAATTCCCTTCAAAATTTGTGAGCTATGTTTATTCATATATTTACCCCATATTTTGACCATGGAAGTTGGTAATAAATATTGGTTAAATTCCTTTTTATAAGATATGAGTTCAGCCATTATTCTTGGAAGATACAAAATTTCCATAATTAAATACAATTCTATTCATTAATGATAAAAATGCTATTGATGTTTTGAAAATGAAACAGTTGAAGCTCAAAGGGTAGATTTTGCCTTTCTGAGGTTCTTTCACACTGAATTATGTTTCAATAAATGAAAAACGCTGATTTACTTGAGAAAGAAGTCTTTATTGTAGAAAATATTGTTTTAAAGAGAAGATAAAAAAAATAATATATTATGCTAATGATTTATGGTCATTTTTGATTTTTTTTGAGTAAGAGAAAGAACTTGAAACTTCATGTGTTTCAATTTCCAAACTTATTTTCTGCTCATCATTCAAAAAAATCCTTATCAAATTAACAATAGTACACTCTGTGATTGCAAAATATTTGAGTCACATTTATGGAAAGCATTTTGAAGGCTTAGGATTTGTTGATTTTGTTTAAATGAAGATAATCATAAATGTCTCTATGTAAGAATTAATAATCAGATAAAAACCTCTTGATATTAGAAAATATACTTAGTATAAATTATTCAGCTTTCTGATTGAATTTTAATCAGAGTTTCATTTGATATTCCATTGGAACATTTACAAAAGATCCCTAAGTTGTCTAATATTGCCTTTCTTTTAATTAATAATGATCTATTAAGAAGTGGAGATTTTCTAAACCGCTTTCATAGACAATTTTTGGAGGTCTTTGGGTTTTTATTGATAAATGGGTGGAAATTAGGTTAAAATTACTTCAAAATATGCTCAAACCTTTTTCTAACCCACCTCCACTGGCTAGGTTGGTCCCTTGTTAGAGTTGAGTCAGAAACAAATTGTATATTTAAAGATTTAATAGTTCAATATTTTTTATTTGTCGCTTCATTATGAAATAACATGGAGTATATTAGGGGATATCAATTTGAATTACTTGCATATTACAGGTTTTGAATGATTTCAAAAGAATATCATCTATCAGACCATCAACAATTGTGAAAAGAAGAATTCCCTTGGAATTCAAAATTTTGTCAAGTTGTTTGAGTTAAATTTCAGAATGGCCATAAAATGTTTGATCAATATTGATTTCACCATTTTTTCATGCACATGGACATATTATACTGAAATTTATGATTTTGTAAATCTGTAACAAATACTGAATAAAAGATTTTGCTAAAACATCTATGATATTCCTATGCAATATTATCTTTATTTCATGTCGCTCATGACACTTTTATCTCCTTCCTTTTTATTTTTTTGTCATGTTATATTCTATCAGTATTTTTTTTCAATAATATTGTTGATTTTTAATTTCTAAATTCTCCCATTTTAACAGTGTTTGTGTTTTTCTTGTTTTTGTTTATTGTTATCTTTCATTTTTTTCTTCTTTTTTTATTTAATGTGTGATTTTTGTTCTATTTTTAGGTTTATTTTTTAATTTTGAGAAAAAAAGATTTTTTGTTGAACCCAACCTCAACTTTGTATTGATTTCATTCCAGCTTGATTTTTTCTTTTACTTTTATTTCAACTTTTTTTAATTTTATGCCAATTTTCTTTCAACTTTTTTAAAGTTTTTTCCCTTTTTATGTTTTGTTTTTTGAATTTTTTTGTTGATTGTTTTTTTAAAAAAAAACTCTTGCTTATTATATTTTCAATTTTATTTCAGTATTATTTTTAATTTTATTTTTTTGATTTTTTCTTTTTTCTTTTTGCTTTTTTTATCATTTTATTTTAATTTTCATGTTGTTTTTTTTGATTTTTTTTGAAGTGGCTGGGTTGGAGACATACTGATTCCAGTGTAGCTTATTGCAAAAAGATATCAGATATACACTGGAATCAGTGTATCTCCACCCCAGAAACTTGAAACAAAAAACAAAAAAATACAAAATGAATAGAAAATAAAAAAAACACAAAAAAAGAAATTAAAATATAAACAACCAAAAAAATAAAAAGATCAAAATCAACAGATTAATATAAAAAATATGAAACATAAGTTAAATAAATACATGAGTATACATAAATTCAAATAAATGAAAATATTTATGAAAGAGGAATAAAAAATTGAAAAAAAACCTCAAATGAAAAGAGGCAAAAGCTGAAAATATAAAAAAAAGTTTTTCCTGTTTCAAATGAAAATCAATTTTGATGATCATTTGTGCTTTTTTGATTTTTATTTTGAGAGGAGGTATGTAGATGTGCCCAAAGTTGATGGATGTCAAACAAAGATATGTGAACTTTCAAATTTGAATTTTTCAATGTATACAATTTGTAAAAAAAAGAACCTTGAAAAATGATGAGGGATCCGCAACACATTTGAACAATCATTAAAATATTATAAGAAGATTTTCATACAGAAAAAATAACAATATTGCAAAAGCTACAAAACTCCACATGAAATAAAGTTTAAATTGAGAAACAACTTCAATAATGAAACATTTTCATCACATAAAAGGGATCTCAGAAGCGTATAATAAGCTCCATGAGCTATAGAAAAGTATTTCTTCCTAAAAAATATCTTGCATACTAGGGGGAATGGTCCAGATATTCAGAAATAAATTATTTCTGATTCATGCAAATTGATAGCTGATCTCTACAGCTTTAGCTCCAAGATCTTGTGTAAACAATACATTAAAAATGAATATGAGCTATAAGTAATGAGAAGCCAAAATATTTTATATTTCTCATCACATCAAATAAATCTGTGGAAATCCATCTCAAAAGGTATGCAAACTATTTTCAAAGATAGAAACACAAACGGTGTAGTGGTCCATTAACTTTTAAGATTTATCTTTTCTGTAGAAAAAATATTTAATTTTTTGAATGTTTTCTTTTTGGAAAGGTTATTCATAAACATTTTGAAGCTGTGTGAACATGTGCAATGAGTAAATTATTTCAAGTAAAAAAGGCACCGGAATAACGGTGAAATCAATTCATATATTTTTGAAAATTACTGTCTTTCCTAGTTAGGAATAATTTTCATTTTAAAATTCTTATATCAGTGAGAAGTGTATATGCAACGAAAGAGAAAACAAATAAATATGATGAAAAATCCATAATCCTCTATTTAAATTGAATAAAATTCTTAATGACCAAACCTGTGGCCAAACCTATCTTCAAAAATATTTTAGGTTTGAATCAAAGGTTAAAACTAAATTTTAAAGCAGGTTAGAGCTGGGTTGGATCTTCTACCCCTTCTGGGGGGATATCTTTTTTTCCTTGTGAGAGATTCGGGACTGCAAACCCAATCCCTTCTCATAAATAATGAAGAAAAAAAATCTTTGACATTATATTCCAGTTTTATAGTAATCAATAAAATATAACTTTGAGTATTTGGAAACAAATTATTTCTATTTCTCAATTACCTCCTTCCAAAGGACAAAGTAAAAATGTTTCAAAATTTCTGGATTGATGGTCCCATTTCCTGAAATCTCAACAGGTTAGATTATTCATCCATTTTGAGCTATTTTGTTATCTATAAGTATTGATGGATCAATCTTAGAACAAGAAATGATATTTCAAGACCTAATTACTATCATACAGCTTCTGTGGTTTCTTAATGGTCATTGAAAAAATAATATACTAGGAGGTGCGTTAAAACATCCTTAATATCAATTCACCCAAGAATCATCAATTTTCTAAGAGAATAAAGCCTTTATAGTATTCTCTGAAAAGAAATAATATTATATAATCTTTTAGAACCCCAAGAAATTATATCTATTTCATCAATTTTGTATGTAATCTTCAAGTGCTAAGTGCTTATGTACCCTTTATTTCTATTAATCAAAGGATAATAATGGCTGAAAAACTTTTAATCAGTAATATATGATTAAAATTTCCATTTTTTTGGATTTGAAGGCCTTAACCACAGAGATTATGAGTCTTACATAAATTTTCAATTCTGTGTCCTAAATCCTGATGTAAATCTTTATTATACTGAAAATAAAGGTACAATACATACTAAATTTAACAAAGTATAAATAAGTACTACATTAATATGAAAAAAATTATCCCTTTTTTGTTTGATCATTACCAGATACTTTTTCTTTGTCCAAGCTCAAATATCCCATTTTTGAGCATAGTTTCTCAAATTTACTTCACTACTTCAGCTAGAAACTATACCATCAACAACTAATATTAGCATTTGAAGCTTCTAGTCCTTTTTAAATATCTTGATGTATAAAGAATTGATATTTAATTGAAATTTGTTTAAATAAGAAGGTTTCTTTACTATTTTCTAGTTTATAATTTCTATTCTTATAGTGAATATTCATAATAATATACTTCTAAAATTAGCTCTACATGCAGCATACTGTAAAAAGATTTTCATATTTTGTAACTTTATGTACACCTGAAATTCACTGGATGTTCACTAGAAGTTAATTCAATTCATTTCCCTTTATTCCCATTTCATCCTGAAGACTACTTGGATCTTTAGAGTTTATTATTTATGAAAAAATATGAGCTTTAATTTTATTTTAACCCTAAAGACCATGAGTTGTATTTTGTTTTATCTTTGGCTTTTACTGCTACATGTGCAGTATTGAGATTACAAAGTACCTATACTAGGGAATCACAGGTAGTTATTTTTCAATTTATAATAAATCCTTTGAATTTTATTCTGGTTAAAAGCTGGATTCACACAAGGGCTTTAAAGATTATGCAAGGAATGATATTTTGCCTTTATCTGGTTTATTATTTTCCATTCTATCTGAGATGTTTTTTTGGCTTAATTTAAGCTTCATGAAAAGAATTTCAATTCAATAAAAGGCTTTTTCTCAGATGATTCAGCTTTTTATGGACTGTTGAATTTTTGTAATGTGATTATATTTCTTGAAAGGAATATGGTTTGACTTCTAGTTCAGTTGATGGTTGGATTAATTCAGTGTTATTATTTATCAACTTGAATGTTGGATAGCTGCAACTTTGGGGAAAATATAAAGTGGATTTAATATGGCTTTTGAGGGTTCCTTGGATGTAATTTGCACAGATGTGCAGTTTTTTTGTGATTATATGCAATATGAAAATCTTTGTGCTACATATTCTTCTGTAACATTTTTTCATGTTGTAATACATTGATTACTGTGTACCTTTGAGGTATTATATTATTATTTGATAATAGTTCATTGGGTAAATGTTATTTTGGTGGTAATTTTGAGTGTAATTCTGTAATTGAACTAACTTTTTTTTTCTGAAAAATAATTATAATGAGTTTTAATCTAAAAGGATATATGTAATATTATAGTTCAATTGTGAAACACTATTTTTTTGGAAATTATTCTATCAAAACATGTGATTGAGGTAATATATTAATATTGCAGCTAAATTTTGTTGTTGACAAGATATCTCCGGATTTGGATTGATAATAGTTAGTTTGACATCATTCTCAAACGTATCTCAAGCTTAATTTATTTTATTTTTCATGTTAATTTAAATTAATCATTGAAACCAACAATTAATTTATGAATTATGTTACTTGAGATATATTTTACATACGTAGATAGGAAAAAAAACTGTAAATACTTTTTTTGATATGTAAAGCCCATAAGTCATGTACATATTCAAAATTGATAATTTTTCATAAATAAAAGGAACAATATTTATCTTGGGAGTGAGTAAGCTCATGGATTTGAGGCCAGATTTGGATTCTAAACAAAAGTTTACCTGTGATAGCTTTATATAGGCTGTAGGCTTAAATCCTCTCTATGAGGTGCTAAAGTATAAAATACTTCAACACCACACAAAATATCTGGGTAATTTTTTGTTTTTTTGCATTTTCATGCCAAAATTATAGGATTATAAAATTTCATATTTCACATTTACACTAAAGGTATCTCTATGAATTATTTCAAAACTTAAAATTACTGTATTTTCAAGCAAATTTTTGCTACACCCATACTGAATGTCGGTTTTGAGGCCTGAATTACTACTTTTGAAATTAAAATAGCTAATGGGGGAAGAGTACAGTGAAGATACCCAGGTTATCCTAATCTTCAAGGCCTCCAAGGCACATCCAGCCCCAAATCTTAGATCCATGGCTGATAATTTCCTAAGTGGTCAGCTAAAAAGGTTTTTGAACTTTGTGTACCAAAGGATAAGTCCCATCGAAGCATAATAAAATGGCATATTAGCTTCTATTTTGAAATGAAAAGTAGTTAATGAGCACTTCTCACTCCTGTAATCCTTTACATTCTTGATTATTTACCATTTATAAGAAGAAAATTATTGATTAAAACCCATTTTGGACTAGTATCAATGGAGCTAAATCTTGGAAACCAGGTGTAAGTATTTTATTAGCCTTCACAACATAGAAAATGAAGTTAAATTTTGAAAACTCATTAAAAATACAATTATTGTTTAATCCCTGTGAAATCTTTAGTACAAATAGAAAAATTTTCAAACTTTAATTGAACCCAAAAAGAAATATAACCTCATAATCTAAATTAGAGCTTTTCATTTGAGTCTGTTTTTGATTACTCCATGTGAAACACAGAATCTTCAAAAATTCACAGGAATTACAATCTATAAAAAATTTTCCAATTAAATTGTAAATCTTGGGGGAAAAATTGGATTTTAGAATAAAATGATATTTAAAGTCCTAAACCTATTACTTCTTAGCCACAAATGTGTTGGTATCTATGTAAAATCACATAATTAACTAATTAGGATCAATTTAGGTCACCAAATGTTATTCAATCTTCAATCCAAATAGGGTTATTGGTTTCTAACCTATCATTTATTTTTTTAGAGACTTTTAATTCCCCTTGGATCTTTTTTTAGACTTGAAATAATCCTACCATTGCTATTTCTCCAAAGATATTCATAATTATCTTTGGATAAAATCAATAAATCATTAATACAAGATCAAATATTAGTTATATTGAATATTCTAAAATATTTTATTCCTCAAATGAACAAGGAAAATGTTTGATGAGATAATATTACTTTTTTTAAAAGTGTTTTTACTAAGCTTTCTGTATTACTTTTTTATCTACTATTGATTCTTCAAATACAAAATGAAGCTTTCAAAAATCTCTTTGAAATCTCTTTCAAGGTTTTTTTAGTATTAGTGAGTGCTTTACGGTTTTCTTTTTTATACCTCTTATCCCTTCCATAAATTCTTTTTTGACCATCACTTCCCTTTTCCCACTTAAAATGAATATGTTGATTCACTGCTTTATAGCCTAAGCTGGACTTCAAAAAGAAAATTTTTGTTTTGGATTTTTTTAAATACTCTTATTGTAAGGTTTGTCTATGAAACTCTTGATAATAGTGACAAAATCAAGAGTACTATGACTGTCCTCAATAGAAATACATAATATAATAAAATATTATAAGGACAAATTTAAATATAATTATTAAGAAATAATTATATAAAAAAATAAATTTAATTATTATTATAAAAATATAATAATAAAAATAAATATAATAATTATAATAAATTATAATTATTCTATTATTGTTATAGTCACTGACAGTTATAACAATAAGAATTGTAAAGCTCTTAATGAGACAATTACACGTGGAAATATGAATATTAGACACTTATAAAAAATATAAATATTATTCATAAAAAAATTATAACACACACTGTGCAGAAATAATTCTTATAGAATAAAATTCTATATAAAAAAAACTAATACTAGATAAAAAAATATAGAACTTTAGAGAAAACTTACTTATAATATTTATTTAATACAACAAGTCAAACAACAACAGTTATTATATTAAATAATAATTATAAGCTAAAAACACGTCTAAAATCAATAATTTTAAAGATAAAACAACTTTTTATGATAAAATTTAAGATTAAAGAGTTTTTAAGAGGAATTTGTGGATTTTAAATGATATTTAAGATGATAATTTTATAATATAAAATATATTATTGATGATTAAAACAATAATCTGAGTTCTATGATTTCAATTCTTTAATCTGCAATTGATAAAGAGTAAAATAACTTAAGAGTTACTTTAATAATAAGATTTTATAAATAATAAAACTTTACCTGTTTAAATTTTTAATATGATTGGATTGATGAATGATGGACAAAAACAGTGATGAAAAGACTTTTTTTATGTCTTCAGAGCAGCTCTCATGATTCATAATGAATATAGAGGGCGTGCTCAGGTCAAAACTCAAAAAAACATACTTAAAAACAAAGTTCTTAACTTAAGGCAACTTGTTTTTAATTCCAATTTAAAGTTACCAGTGTTATTCTTAACTCCATGTAGCTTTAATCCTCATTTAAACTAATTATTTTAAGTTTTTAATATAAATAAACTTATTTATATTAAATTTCATCACATGAACAACTTAAAAATAGAGTTTCAAGCAGAAATCTCTTAAACTCAATTTTTAATTAATTTTTTAAAGAAATCATAATTTTCTTTGAGCTTAATTAAAAGAGTAACTTTCCAGGCTAATTACCCAGGAAATTTATTTATAAAAGATACTTAAAATTTGATTTATATATAGATAATATTTAATTCTAAGCTGTGTGAAATTTTCAAGCAAATCCATTAAGATTTGGATTTTTAATGAATTTTTGAAGTTATTGCTATTTTTCCACGTAAAATAGCAATACACACCAAACCTTAGCTTTTGATAAGGTTTTGATGCTTGTAACTTTAAAGTTTTAAGATTTATTAAGCTTTGACAGTTCTTAAAACCTTGATTTCAAGCCTGCATATTGGTATTTACCCTTTGGCAGCTTGAAATTCCTGTCCAAATTGGGATAAAACCAGTTTAAACCTTAAGGTTGGATCAAAGTCTAATCTTAAAGTTTAAATAAGGTTGAAAATCCTCCAATACAGGTGGACAACCTTAATTGAATCATTTCAGATCCAAAAAGTTGGGTACCTCAGCTCTATTTGGTCTTTTTCCTTTGCCCCACCTTTTTGCGTGGATTTTGCCCTTTTATTTATTTAAAGCCATACCATGGCTTTAAACCCTTTTAAATTGAGCTCACGCAGGATTTACATTCTGTATGGCAGATACTTAGCCAATTCAGTAAATATACACCACACCTCAATTTTAACTAAAATTTTGGTAAGTTTGCATTAACCTTATGCAAATTTAAATTTAAGCTTATTTAAGCTTAAATTTAACAATTTTAAAAAAATGTTAAAAAAGTTACATTAGTACTGTGAGATTCTTAAATCTTCTAATAACACAAGAAATAAGTGTTTTTGGGTATAACACCTTGTGGATGTACCCTAGGTTATTTTTGGTGTAGAATCCAAAAATGACATAATATTTACAACTTTGTTTATCCAAAATAAAGTTATACTTATTTTTTGTTATTTTTTATTTTAATTTCAACTAAAAAGTCTGTTTAAGACAAAATTAGCTGTTTATAAAATCATTTGTGGCCTTATGGGTATGTTATACATACCTCACAGGCTCACATTCCCTACCACCAAAAAAAAATTGTACCACAATTTTTCTTTTTTAGTTTACCCCCAAGTTATTTGGGGGGGTATAATCCACTGTCCAACCTCTCTACTTCTACTTTTAGGTATGTAAAGCACACAATTCAAACTTTTTATTGAGCAATTGGTCTTCTCTCATGTTTGAATTTTGTAAGAAACTTTTGGGCATCAGGTAGTTTACTTTTTACAATCCATTTGTCTTCATGTTATGGATTTTTATACCTGATGTTTTCTATACTAAGCTCCTCTTGTACTTCTTCTTCTTCTGAAGGCTCAGAATCACTTTCATGTAAACATACATCAGTTGTTTCTTTTGTGTCTTCCACTTTTTCAACATTTATCTCATTGATTCTTGTCTTGTTTGGGAAAGTGTTTGCTAAATGAGATGTGCTTCCACATTTGTGACATTTCAAAGGAAGTCTGTCTTGTGGCTTATTTGGCTTTGAAATTGGTTTCCCATTAGTGTTATTGTCTATTGGGGATTTTGACCAATTTCTTCCAATTTTTGTTCTAGTAGTGATGTCCTGCATAGCATTGATATAGTCTTCTGTAGAGCAAGGTTCAATACATCTGCTTCTTATAGCATTCTCAAGGTCACCACCACATTTTCTTAATATCCTTTTATGTACCATTGTTTCAGACATATCAGGATGAAGAGCAGTTAACCTTTCCTTTTGTTTAAGAAACCAAGTCATGGGCCTGTCCCTCTCAATATTAAAAATGGCTTCTTCAAAAGAATTTTCCATTCTAAATCTCCAGGAATCATTTGCCCATTTGGAAATAATTTGTTCTTTCCACCAAGGCCAAGAATGTTTACCATGGTCTTGTCTCATTTTATAATACCATTTCTTTGCTGATTTGGTAAATAATGAGTGTAATCTGTCACTTATGTATTCATCTGGTATGTTAAAGTCTTCTTTGAACATATCAATTGTTTTCATAAATTCCATATGATTATATTCTTCTTCACCACTGAAGGTTGGCCATTCCTCTAATCTTGGAATGTCCTTAAAATTGCAAGCAGTTTCCACATCATTACTTGAAACTGTATGATTTAAATCATTATTCAAGTTGAGAACATTTCTGTCAAGAATTGGTGTGGATTGCCTTGGAAATTCATTTTTTAGTGATATATTATTAATACTTGATTGAATGTCTTCTTTCAATTCAAGTCTTGCTTTATCACTTTTTTCCAATTGTTCTTGAAAAAGAGCTGCATTGTGACCAGTAGAATTTTCCAATTTTTGGACTTGTATTTTCAATTCTCTTAACTGTCCAGTTATAAAAGAAATTGAGTTCTCATCTGGTTGATTGAGTAAGGTAACTTTAGACTCAACTCTTTCACAAATTTGTGTCAAAGGCACAATATTGTCTTTATTAGCATTTTCAAGGCCAAAAATAGTCTTTTGTTGTTCTTTCACTTTTAATATCTCATTACCCAACTTCTGTTGGACATAATCAAATGCTTTAAATTTTGCCATAATTTCTTTATTACAGGATTCAAAGTGAGGTACAAGTTTTACAAGATCTATTTCTTTGGGAAAGATTGATTCAATCTTTCCTCCTCCTTGTTTTGAATTCCATCAAGGTTCTTGCCATATTGAACACATTTTCCATGGCTGTCTTTTCCTTGTTTGGGATTCTGTAGTTCTGAGGGTAAGGCTTGTTCCACTTGGGCTTTTCCTTTCCCTTTGCCTTTTGCTTGCCCTTCTGGTTGGTTTTTGGGGCTTGCTTGGGCTTGTTTGGCACTTGTTGAGGTGGATTTTTGCTGGTGGATGCTTGAGGAGCTTCCACTGGGCTGGTTTCCTTGCCTTGGGTCAACTTCTTCTTCTGATCCTCTGATAACATGCTTTGGTTTTTCAACCAAGCTTTTATCTGTTGGACTTGTCCTTTGACAGACATGGGTGTTCAACCCATCAGAAGGTCTTCTGTCTTTTCTGGTCCCATGAACTTTGTCACTTGAAGATAAGAGTTCATGGTGCCTATCCAAAGACTTGGGAGAAGTTCCCACTCTTGTTGTTTTGACTCCAAGAACCAGTTCTTCCATTGAGATTGATAAGTCTCCACGGCTGCTTGTTGGAAATGGTTCAGGTCTAACAGCAATAGAAGTTATGTCAGCTTCTGGACTCTCAATAAGAGGTTCAAAGGTGCTGGCTAACCTTTGGGAACTGGTGGAAGCTCTGGCATCCTCCATTTGTGCCTCTCCTCTGGGAAGACATTCTTGCCTTTTGGATTTGTGGCTGGAATGTCCTGGTCCAGATCCATTTGATT
Organism: Austropuccinia psidii; assembly: GCA_023105745.1. Lineage (NCBI taxonomy): Eukaryota > Fungi > Basidiomycota > Pucciniomycetes > Pucciniales > Sphaerophragmiaceae > Austropuccinia > Austropuccinia psidii. Next base: position 19,817,369 of record JALGQZ010000014.1, on the reverse strand, counting down.
GGATGGAGTAGTTGCTTCCACTTCTAGTAGGAGTCATTTCACGTCAATTTTAATAAAAAATAGAGTAAAATTGAATTCAATTCACCTGCAGGACCTTTAAAGGGCTCTTTGGTTATCAAACCCCTTGGTGCTGGACTGGTTTGAATTTCAATACTGGACTCTGAGGTTTCAGAGTCTGAAGAATTTTCTCTGAAGGAAGACACTAGAGAAAATTAAAAATATAAGCTATTTTATCAAACAATAAGAATAACTTATAAACTCAACTTATTAAATAAAGTTTTTTGAATGTAATTTATGGCAAATTAAGTCAAAAATAAAGAAAAAATGTCTAAGATAAAAAAAATGTTTTTTAGTAAAGATTTTTATTTGATTTATTATTTTCTTTAAAGAAATAATAATTATGCAATTAACAAGTTAATTAATCAAAATTGTATTATTATTCACTTTATACTAGAATAACTCAAAGAATAAATTTCAAGTCTGTGATGTGAAAAAGCCACTAGTTAGACAAAAGAAATTGATTCCAAGTCACTCAATAGTATATTGTTTCAAACAATATTCTTAAGCAGAAAATAACTTTATTAATATTATAAAGATTATTTATAAGGGATAAGTCCCAAAAAAAGCCAATATTAAGATAAATATGGCAATTTTACATCAAAAAACAGTAAAATAAGGTCTAGAATATGATTTATGTCCCAAAAATTGGTTTAAAATCACGGCCAGGCCCCCAAATGTAAGGTTTGTCTATGAAACTCTTGATAATAGTAACAAAATCAAGAGTACTATGACTGTCCTCAATAGAAATATATAATATAATAAAATATTATAACCACAAATTTAAATATAATTATTAAAAAATAATTATATAAAAAAATAAATTTAATTATTATTATAAAAATATAATAATTATAATAAATTATAATTATTCTATTATTGTTATAGTCACTGACAGTTATAACAATAAGAATTGTAAAGCTCTTAATGAGACAATTACACGTGGAAATATGAATATTAACCACTTATAAATAATATAAATATTATCTATAAAAGAATTATAACACACACTGTGCATAAATAATTCTTATAGAATAAAATTCTATATAAAAAAAACTAATACTAGATAAAAAAATATAGAACTTTAGAGAAAACTTACTTATAATATTTATTTAATACAACAAGTCAAACAACAACAGTTATTATATTAAATAATGATTATAAGTTAAAAACACGTCTAAAATCAATAATTTTAAAGATAAAACAACTTTTTATGATAAAATTTAAAATTAAAGAGTTTTTAAGAGGAATTTGTGGATTTTAAAAGATATTTAAGATGATAATTTTATAATATAAAATATATTATTGATGATTACAACAGTAATCTGAGTTCTATGATTTCAATTCTTTTAGTTTACAATTAATAAAGAATAAAATAGCTTAAGAATTACTTTAATAATAAGATTTTATAAATAATAAAACTTTCCCTGTTTAAATTTCTAATATGATTGGATTGATGAATGATGGACAAAAACAGTGATTAAAAGACTCTTTTTATGTCTTCAGAGCAGCTCTCATGATTCATAATGAATATAGAGGGCGTGCTCAGTTCAAAACTGAAAAACCATACTTAAAAACAAAGTTCTTAGCTTAAGGCAACTGGTTTTTAATTCCAATTTAAAGTTACCAGTGTTATTCTTAACTCCATGTAACTTTAATCCTCATTTAAACTAATTATTTTAAGTTTTTAATATAAAGAAACTTATTTATATTAAATTTCATCACATGAACAACTTAAAAATAGAGTTTCAAGTAGAAATCTCTTAAACTCAATTTTTAATTAATTTTTTAAAGAAATCATAATTTTCTTTGAGCTTAATTAAAAGAGTAAATTTCCAGGATAATTACCCAGGAAATTTATTTATAAAAGATACTTAAAATTTAATTTATATATAGATAATATTAAATTCTAAGCTGTGTGAAATTTTCAAGCAAATCCATTAATATTTGGATTTTTAATGAATTTTTGAAGTTATTGCTATTTTTCCACGTAAAATAGCAATACACACCAAACCTTAGCTTTTGATAAGGTTTTGATGCTTGTAACTTTAAATTTTTAAGCTTATTTAAGGTTTTTAAGCTTTGACAGTTCTTAAAACCTTGATTTCAAGCCTGCATATTGGGATTTACCCTTTGGCAGCTTGAAATTCCTGTCCAAATTGGGATAAAACCAGTTTAAGCCTTAGGGTTGGATCAAAGTCTAATATTAAAGTTTAAATAAGGTTGAAAATCCTCCAATACAGGTGGAAAACCTTAATTGGATCATTGCAGATCCAAAAAGCTTAGTACCCCAGCTCTATTTGGTCTTTTTCCTTTGTCCCACCTTTTTGCGTGGATTTTGCCCTTTTATTTATTTAAAGCCATACCATGGCTTTAAACCCTTTTAAATTGAGCTCACGCAGGATTTACATTCTGTATGGCAGATCCTTAGCCAATTCAGTAAATATACACCACACCTCAATTTTAACTAAAATTTTGGTAAGTTTGCATTAACCTTATGCAACTTTAAATTTAAGCTTATTTAAGCTTAAATTTAACAATTTTAAAAAAATGTTAAAAAGTTACATTAGTACTGTGAGATTCTTAAATCTTCTAATAACACAAGGAATAAGTGTTTTTGGGTATAACACCTTATGGATGTACCCTAGGTTATTGTTGGTGTAGAATCCAAAAATGACATAATATTTATAACTTTGTTTATCCAAAATAAAGTTATACTTATTTTTTGTTATTTTTTATTTTAATTTCAACTAAAAAGTCTGTTTAAGACAAAATTAGCTGTTTATAAAATTATTTGTGGCCTTATGGGTATGTTATACATACCTCACAGGCTCACACTTATACTGTGAGCCTTGAGGTATGTTTTAAATACCCAAATAGGCCACAACTTTGAACAATAATAACTCAATAACCATTAAAAATACATAAGTCATGTTTATTACCAAAACTCATCATTTTTATAAGTAGTAAATTATTGATACCTGTTTATTGAGTAAGTAAATCCTGGTATTCAAGACCAAATTTGGATTCTACACCAAATTTTAGCCTGGGTAACCTCTTAGGAGGTATACCCAAATTTCACCCTTAAAGTATTTCTATCAATAAGTAAAAAATGAATAGAAATTACTTGAAATTTTAACAAAGAAACCCTCTTAGCCCATACTCATAAAAAAACCTGTTTGAGAACTTAAGATGAAATTTCAGAAAGAAATAATGGTATTCTAAGCATACAATGGATATGTACCAATTGGCATAGACTAGGTGCATGCATATATGTGACAAAATTCCATAAAATTTTAGTGAATTTATATTTCACCATCTACACATTATGTTATGATGGAAATACTTTTATAGGAACAACTTATAGCATAGAGAGGGACAAGGACAAAAATCAAATAGAGCTGGGTTTCTTGAATTTGGAGGTCCTATAAAGGGAAGAAAGGTTACCATAATCCAGTTTTCAGTTGTTCCAGACTAAACAACCACTTTGGTACTGGTAAGCATTGGTAACTAATCATCAAACCTCCTGTAAGTTACTATTTCTAATAAAATGATGAAATCTTCAAAAATAAATTGAAAATATATCTCTTAATTTATCTTCCTAAAACCTTCATACTCAATGTATAAAAAGGTGATCCTTCAATATATCTAAAAATGACCATAGATTCAAAAACTCAATTGAAAATTTCATTTGTAGTCCTTTTTTGATTTTTTCATGTAGAGCACTGTAACTTCAAAAATTCACAAAAAATAAAATCTGTCATGTAATTAAAAATAAAATTGATATGTGAGAAATAAACTTATATCTTGAAAGGAATAAATATTTGCATGAGTAAATTGATTATTTCTTACCCATAAATAGGTTGGTATTCATGAGAAATCCATTAATTAGTAATTAAATAATTTCATTAAGTAACAAGGTGATGTAATCTATAATAAAAAAGTGTTAAATGATTTATAACCTCATGATTTTTGAGAATTATTCCTTTCAGTTCCTCTATTTCTCTTTTATACTTTCAAGATCTCAAAAGAAGCCCTTTTACTACTATTTCTTCAGAATTATTCAGCATTATCCTACAACCAAACCAGCATATATTAGCCTTATTAGTTAATGAATCTATAGTAGATAATTCAAATGATTTGAATATTTGAAAGACATCAAATTATTAATATTACTATAAGCTATAGTATTGTAACCTCTAGACTACTTGTTGTTGTTTTCAATATTTTGAATATCTCCAAATTCAAAATTACACTTAAGTACCTCTGAAATATCTTTATTGGTCTTTTAAATTGTTTTTGAAAAGTTTTGAAGAATTTTTCTCTATAATACTCTTATAAATTGTGATTAATTCCCTCTGACTCTATATCTCTCCTTTATAGTTCTTATTACAATAATTTTTATTAAAATAATACTTTATATTATTTTTGAGTGTATTATTTTTAATATACACTAGTTATACTCATTATTATAGACAATTAACTCCTGCTATTATATCACTGGTAGTGTACAATAAGTAGTAGAATAATAATTAAGTTCCTCAATTATTATTGCTAATATTCAAATTCATTTCAATATCATAGCTATAAGAATCTTATTTTTTATGATTAAAATTGTGGCTATAATAATTTTTTGACTATATTTTATTAGGACAGTCATAGCACTCTTCATTTTGTTGAGAAAATTCATAGAAAAACCTTACATATACTAAGAAATTATCTGTTATATCCCCATGAATTTCAAGCTTTGAAAATCCTCTATTATATAGATTCCATTTTTTTGGATTTTTCAAATCTTCATGCTTCCTTGGTCAGTAAAATTCATCTTTAATTATGATATCATTTCCTTCAAATTTTAAGGATCTCAGATAAATCTTAAATAAGACCCAAATCAAAATAAGTTCAACACTTTATATTTCCAAAAGCTCAAAGACAATACATTAGTTTTGAATAATGCAAAAATTTAAAGGAGGGAACTTTATCAGTTCTGATACTGATAAATTGAATAAACTAAATACCTTAAATTAGATCTTTAAACTCCAATTTCAGGAAGATCTCATTTTTTAAAATTTAAATTAAAAACACCCAAGAAATAATTTTTGAATCTCTAAAGAAATCTGGGGATAATTCATAGTTTTCAAAATAATTTTACAAGAAACTATAGATTTCCATAAGTAAGATTCAAATAGATTTTTTCAAAGAAAAACAAAATTTGAATAAAATAATAGATCCATTCTAGAGAAACGAATACTATCGGAAGATATATTTGATTATTAATATATCTACAAATTAAAAATCAAAGTCTTCTTTTAATCAAAGTATAATCAAATTTGTTAAAGGAAATAGCTCTTCTCACTTTAGTTTCTCTGACAAAACTCAATTAATTCAACTTGAGACCTCAAATAAATAGCTACATATTCAATTTAACTGTAATACTTCTCATTTTTAATCTTATTAAAAACGCAAATGTGAGTTTTTTGTCTTATTCCTTCATTTATTACTTTTATATCATATATTGTTTATTTATACTGAGAGATTACTAGATTATATTCAATAATGTTAGTTTAACATTTTAATTTGAAAAAATTCTTTTTAAAAGAATTCATTTTTTGTCGTTATTATTCAGATAAAACTATAGCAAAATCTCAGAAGTTTTTAGATTTCATATTAACTTAAAAAAGTGAGAGAAATGAAAACTTATATCATATAATATAATTGAAAATTAAAATTATATCAAAGAAAAAATTAGTATGATAAAACTGGAAAAAATATAATAAAAGTAGAAAATAAATTGTGTTAAAGACTATATTGACAGTATTTTTTATCCAGATATATTGAGGATTAGGATGATAATCTTTGGAACTTTTTTGGATTTTGCCTAATATTTTTTAAATAATCCAATAAAAATAACATATAATATCAAAAAAAAAAGTATTTGAGAGATCATAAGAATATAGCAATTTTATTCAATGAAATTTTGTCAGTGAATTATTTGAGAAGTTTTATATTGATACTAAGTTATCTAAAGAGAAGTATTGTAGTAAAATATTTATAAATTTATAATTATCTAGTGAGTAGGAATATATGCTTTCAATATCTTTAGACCTGTTACTTTCATTTCAGGAAAAAAATGGATTTTTTTATATGAATTATGATTCTCTGTTTTTTTTTGATCATTATCTAGTCAGATTAATTCCCAAAAGTTTTTTTAATTTTTTTATTTGAAGAAAACAATTCATGGTGTTTGAATTTAATAGGGCTTTTATCTTGTAAAATTGAATAAATTAGCTTCAAGGAATAATATAGAAAAAATTAGGGAAAATAGATAATACAAAAAAGTAAATCCACCTTTTGTAAAGAAATATAAGATTACATATACGACGCTCTATAAGAGACTTATTACTTATTGGCTTATAGCTTTCTATGTGAATATATATCACTTTTATTCCTTTCTATACCCTTTGTATCAACTGAGGCATAGGTATCATACCTTAAGCTTTATTCAAATCATATAAATGATATACTTCTATCATTATCATGTGAGAAATTTATCATAAGATATTTACACTATTTCTTTGGGTCTATTTCTATGAAGGAATATTTTTCAAAAGAAACAAAAATAATTCATTTCACTTCTTTCTTTAATAATTTCAAAAAACTACTCAACAATAATTGATATTTCAGAAGTCTCAAAAAGCTCATTTTATACAAAGACTTGTAATTTTAATATTGAATTTTAGTTCTTCTTTGTATTAGAATATTCATATATTATATATATCATAGAGAATTAGCACTTCCTAATATTTTGGTCAAGGAAAACAGATTATCAGTTGGAAAAAGAAAGAGATTATATTAATAATCCAAAAGAATTTCCAACATATTTTCTTCAGGTTAATTAATTATTCAAAGTGATCTTTAAATAAATTTAAGCCCAAAGAGAATTTTTTTTAACTCTAACCAAATTTAAAGCTTAAAATTTTTCCTTCATTTTTTATGAATAAAAAAATATCAATTTACAGAAAACACAAACTTTTTTCATTGTAAGTAAATCTATTTTTATAAATTGTTATCAATTTCAAAGCAAATATTAAGCACTAAAATATCATATTTTGAATAATTTACATTTTTATTTTGCCTTATTTCTGGGCCTCAATTGTCAAAAAACTGAATATTTTTATTATGAGCCTTAATGGATATTTCACATTTCCAAAGAACTCACAAAATTCATCAACAAAAGTTATTTTTACTTCAAATTAAAAATAATTAAGTTAAAACTCATTTAGATATATAAATCTTAGAATAAATTTTTTAAATAGTAAATTGATATAATAGTCCCCCTCAAAGTTGGCAAATGCCACACCAAAACACCTTGATTTTTTACAACCAAAATATCACATTTAATTCTGGGTTTTTTGTAACTATCACACCTGAAAATATTTGGCATTTTCAGCTCAATAAACTCAATTTTTTGCCCCCAAATCCCTTTTTTTTGAGAACTTAAGTCTAAATTCATTTCTTCTTCTAAATTCAACATGCCCCCAGCTCACAACACAAACAGCTTTTTTTAGATTTACAGACAGCTGAATATGCTTACAAATTTGAATATGATACTGATGAAGAGATGGAGGAAGACATTCTCTTACTCAATTATTTCCATGAAAAACAATATCTAACCAACCACGAGTTTCATCAACCACCGTATATTTACCAAAGTAGTGATTTGGAAGGCTTACCGTCTTGGAAATCTCAGCAACTTTGTCAAACCTTGTATACAAGCTTTCAAGAATTGGTCCAACTTATTAGTGCGGTCAAAATTTCAAGAAACGTGATATTGGTATATAATTAGCTGTAGCACTTTGCCGATTTGGTAGCAATGGTACTGGATCTTTGGTTGGAAGTATTGGGGACTGTTTGTAATTGGTCAGGGAACTCTCATCCTTTACACCAAAAGAATCATTGCAGCATTATTAAAACACCAGTCATCTTATCTTTCATGGCCAAATAATGATGAATGCAGGGAGCTCTCTCAGGTGATGCAAGCCAAAGGATTTCCTGGTTCCATTTGATTTATTGATGGAAGCTTGATTCCATTATCTCAAAGGCCACAAAATGATTCAGAAGTTTATTTTGACAGAAAGCACAAGTATGTACCTCAACATGTTATGTAGATTGATATATACAAATGATCAATTTTATTTTTTTGGAATAGCTACTCAATGTCAATTCAGCTTGTTTTTGATGTGAATAAGGGCTTTCAAGCCTTAAATGTTGGTCTTACAGGCTCAGTACATGACTCAAGAGTATTCCAGCATATTAATATTTACAAAAATCCTGAACAATTCTTCTCTGAAAATCAAAACTTACTGGCTGATTCAGCATATTCAAGCTCAAATCATATTATTCCAGAATAAAAAGGACACTTGAACCAAAATAATGATCAAAGCAAATTTAACTATTGTCATTCTCGATCACGGGTCCCTATTGAGCATGCCATTGGTATGCTCAAAGGATGTTGGTCTAGTTTACAGCAAATGTGATGTCAAATGAAAGGCCCTGAAGATATTCAAAATTATGTGAATTGGGTAATGACCTGTGTAATATTACATAATTTATTGGAAAAAATTGGTGACAAATGGCTCAAACTGTATGATGATGAAGACCCACCAGAGCTTCAAATAATAAATGAAGGACCACATTTTGGAATGCTCCCAAATATCCTGGAAAAAATCAAACCATTTACTTTGGATTGATATAATAATAAATCTCAATTATTTTGTATGAACTCAAGAATCCTTTTTAATATATTTAAATATTTTCATTTAAAAAAACAATACAAAAGTTCCTTGTTGAAACCATTCTGCACAAGTTTTCATTCTTATTTTAAGTTTTTTTTTTCTGTTAATTTTTTCATTGAAATCCTATTTTGAAAAATAAATCCCAAAATCAGCCTTACTCTCATAAACTCTAGTAGGAATTTTCACTTAATTTTTTCTGATTTCTTTTGCAATTTTTCAGGAAAACAAAACCAAACAAATGGGTGTTTATTGCATATTCTCACTCTTAATACCTCTGGCAGGCCTTGCAACTTGAAAGCCATTTTAAGAGTTTTTTCTATTATGTTATTTTAACTTTTTTTTGAAAAAACAAGGACGAATAGTAAATTGTTCTTTTTGATTTTTTTCTTGCTAGCTCTCAATTTATTTACTTTTATTAGTTTTTTTAATATTTTCTTCAAAAAAACCAAGTATTTTTTATTTCTGTTGCTTGCACTCACTCTCAGTACCTCTAGGAAGTACTTTTTTAATTTCTTTCAAAAAAAATAATAATAAAGTAAGTTTTTTTTTGCCCTTTTGCTTTCTCTGGGTATCAGTACCTCTAGGAGGTACTTTAATCAATTATTTTTGAATTTTTTAGCTTTTTTTTTGATTTTTTTTTCAAGAAAAAAGTATTTTTTTTTTTGTGTTTTTGCTTGCTCTGGCTATCAGTACCTCTATGAGGTACTTTATTTGATTTATTTTTAATTTTTAATTTTTTCTTAGTTTTTTTTAATTTCTTTCCAAAACACAAAAAAAAAAGGTAAGTTTTTTTTGTTCTTTTGCTTTCTCTGGCTCTCAGTACCTATAGGAGGTACTTGATTTAATTAACTTTTAATTTTTAGTTTTTTTTGATTTCTTTCCAAAAAACAAAAAAAAATAAGTTTTTTTTTTGTTCTTTTGCTTGCTCTGGCTCTCAATGCCTCTAAGAGCTACTCTAATTATTTTTTTCTTTTTAGTTTTTCTTTTAGCTTACAAAAAAAAAAGCAAGTTTTTTTAGTGTTTTTGCCCGCTCTGGCTCTCAGTACCTCTAGGAGGTACTTTATTTAATTAATTTTTAATTTTTAGTTTTTTTTTATTTTTTTTAATTTCTTTCCAAAAAAAACAAAAAAAAAGTTTTTTTTGTTCTTTTGCTTGTTCTGGCTCTCAGTACCTCTAAGAGTTACTTTAATTAATTATTTTTTTAGTTTTTTTTAACTTCTTTAAAAAGACAAAACAAGCAAGTTTTTTTCAATGTTTTTTCTCGCTCTGGCTTATTTAATCAATTTTTTATTTTTTATTTTTTTCTTCAAAAACCCAAGAAGAGTAAGTATTTTCTTGTTGCTTTTCCTTGCTCTGACTATCAGTACCTCTAGAAGGTACTTCAAACAATTGAATTTTATCTTTTTATTTTTTTGTAGTTTTCAACTTCTTTAAAAAAAGGAAAAAAAAAGTAAGTTTTTTTTTAGTGTTTTTGCTTACTCTGGCTCTAAGTACCTCTAGGAGGTATTTTATTAAATAAATTTTTTTTTTCAATTTTTTTTTAGTTTTTTTCAATTTCTTTCAAAACAAACCAAAAAAAGGGTAAGTTTTTTTTCTTCTTTTCCACGCTCTGGCTCTCAATACCTCTAAGAGTTACTCTAATCATTCACTTTTTATTTTTTCATTTTTTTTTTACTTTTTTTTAATTTCTTTAAAAAATACAAAAAAAAGGTAAGTTTTTTTGGTGTTTTTGCTTGCTCTGGCTCTCATTACCTCTAGGAAGTAATTTAATTACATATTTTTTATTTTTTTGAATTTGTTTCAAAAAGAACAAAAAAAATAAAGTTTTTTATTTTGCTTGCATTGGCTCAGTACCTCTAGGAGGTACTTTGATTAATTATTTTATTCTTTCTTTTTAGTTTTTTCAATTTCTTTAAAAAAAAAACATAAAAAAGTAGGTTTTTTTATGTGTTTTTTCTCACTCTGCCTCTCAGTACCTCTAGGAGGTACCTTATTCAATTAATTTTTGATTTCTTTCTAAAAAAATAAAAAATAAAGTAATTTTTTTTTGTTCTTTTGCTCTCTCTGGCTTTCACTACCTTTAAGAGTTACTATGATTAATTATTTTTTTATGTTTTTTTTTTTAGTTTTTTTAAATTTCTTTAAAAAAACAAACATAAAGTAAGTTTTTTTTGTTCTTTTGCTTTCTCTGGAAATCAGTACCTCTAGAAGGTACTTCAATCAATTAAAGTTTATTCCTTTTGAAAAAAAAAGACTAAAAAATTTCTAACCTTTTTTTGGATCTCTTGCTTGTTCTTACTCTCAGGACCTCTGAATGGTACTTAATTTAATTTATTTCTATTGTTTTTTTGTTTTTTTAATTCCTTTAAAAAAACAAAAAAAAGATGAGTTAATTTTTTATTTTATTTTTCTCACTCTCACTCTCAGTACCTCTAGGAGGTATTTTTATTAATTTATCATTCTTTAAATTCTTTTGTTATTTTCTTTGAAAAAAAGGAAACTAAGTTTTCTTTCTCTTACTCTTGCTTTATCTCACTATTAGTAGCTCTATGAAGTATTTTCTAAGTATTTTATTACCTCATTGAAAAAATAGAATGGTTTACCCAAGAAGCTTAAAAAACAAGTCTCTGAGGCTATTGAAAGAAAAGGAAAATTGCAAGGCAAGTGAAATCTTTTTATGATTCTTATTTAATGAAGCTATAATTAAATTTTGGAAGTATTATATAACTATTAGTGGCCTTATAAGATCTGTGACCGTATCATATACTGAATAGGTGCAGCTTATAGGTGTTTCCCACCATAGAATAAAATATTTCCAAAATTTCATTCTAATTTTATGAAGCTATAGGAAGCTGATTTATTTTATTAAATACCTTTTTAGAAAATAATCAAAATCTCATACCATCTTTCTCAAAATCCCCCCATAATTCAGATGATAATTCTAATGATTCTTCTGAATTATCTGATGTTCCCCTCACAAAAGTAGCAAGAAGAAATTTTCAAAATAGAAATTGATCAATCCAAAAATATACAAATCATGGAATTCCAAGGGAATTTTCATTTTCAAAGAATGATGATCAAATTAACACTATTTCCCCAAAGTCCACCCTTGTCTTTTTCTCAAATAAAACCTTAATTGCCATAATCGACTTATTACCATTTTCACAAATTACTCCAGAAGATCAAATTGAATGCAATCACCTTTCACACACCTTATTCCAAGAGAAAAAATACTTACAGAAAGTGAAAATCAACAAGAAGATACTCTCAGGTGAAATGTGGCCTCTTGGATGGCGGGAATCAATGACAAAGGATGAAAGAATTGGATTTTATGGATTGACAAGTAAGATCAAAAAAAATATTCAAGATTGGAAGGATCGGGAACCCATGCTAGCCAGGGTAGGACTTCACCTTTCAAAACAATTTCAACATAAAGCCTCTGGGCTCTCTATTGAATCACAACAAAAACTTCTCAATAATGGGCTTCCATCTTTTTCCAATACTGTTCATGATGATGTAACTCCTCAAGACTTTGCATAATCTTTAACGTTTACCAAAAATGAATTTTCCAATAAGATACATAAAGACTTGGATGGTGGATTCAAGTTAATAAAATCAATGGATCAATCAATGAAAATCCCACCGAGAAAGTATCAAATGGGTGTTTTATATTTCCTGGAAATAACTTTGCAGTTTGTTTTTCTCAAACTAATGGAATATTTCAAATGATTTGGAGGGCCAAGGACTTTATTCATTACACTGAAAGCTCTATTGATACAAATACCGATACACGCTTGGGCCTTTCTGTGCAGGTTTCCAAAATATTAGCAAGTTTTTGTACTTCCCATAATATCAAATCTGATAATATTTGTCAGATTAACTAGCGTTTTCTTTTAGTATTTGAGATATTAATCCCCACTCATAGCTATCAAATCCTGTATATACTAAGTAAATAACCACTCATGACTATTGAATTTTGCAAAAAATATGAAATTAAAATACCCTATGGATTCAAAAAAGCATCTTGGATTATTAATTTGAATTTAATCATGAACACCAAATAAGTACTTCACCTATATTTCATTTGACAGTTATTTAAGTCCAAAATACATTTCAATATTTTATTTATAACATCAATTATTGTTAATCAAATTCATGATGGACTCAAGCTCTGTTGCTTACCAATTAGATTGTAACATTGCAATGGTAAGCTCATGTTTTTTTTGATCATTTTGAGAATTCAATTGAAGACTCAGCTTGCGCTCTTTGAAATCACTCTGTTTTTTTAATTTCTTTTTGTCAAAATTCAATTCCTTCTTGATTTTCTCCCTTTCAAATGATATTTCTATTTGTTTCTGGATTTCAGCCTTCTCAAGTAACTTAATTTCAACCTCCTTCTCCTCTTTCCACTTCATTTTCTCCCAATCCAATCTTGCAATCTCACTTGCATTCCATGCTATTTAAAATGATAATCTCAGATAACCTCTACTTACAGATATCAAACTAATTACTACTCACACTCATGGTGTGCATTCAATACAGATGCATATGATGACATGGGGTGATTTTCATTTTTTTTTGATGAACCACTCTTGGGATTCAAATTCTTTAATTATTAACGCTTGATATTACTTGTAGAGGGAGTCAAGAAGATAGGCTTGACAGATGACTCTTCTTTTCCCTCCTCATTCAAACCATCATCAGTAATATCCATAATAAAAGTAGGATCAATCTGTGAAGTTAATGAATGGGTAAGCTTCTTTCCTCTATTCATCTGAATTACAAAAAGTTTAGAATAATGTGAGAAGTAATTGAAAAGAAGGATAACGTACAGCATTTTATTTTTCTTGATCCTCTTCTACAGACCCATAAGCATATATTTCATCATTTTCATTATCATTTGGGTTTGATTGGGAGATATTTGCATCTTTTACCTAATAATCTAACAATTAATTTGAGTCTTATCTGAAAATATAAAGAATATATCACATACTTCATCACTATCCAAAGACTTAAAAACCTCAATCAAATCTATATTTGGAAGATTACAACTGGAAATTGGCATTATATTTGGCTTGTTACCAAAACTCTCATCCAGTTGCTGATAGCATGGGCAAAGACTTTCCAGTTGTTGAGCCATTGTATGAATGCCCTTTTTGTTGTCATCATCAGTAACTCCAGCCCCAGTGGAGCTTTGCAAATTATTTTCTGAAATATATTTCTTTTTATAATTGCACCATTGGTCTTGCATAATGTTTGGTGTAAATCTACTTTTTGATCTCTTGTTGACTTCATTTTCCATCATTTGAAATCCAGCTTGCTTTGATAATGGTGGGAATCCTACTGAGGTCTTTCCAGAAGTGCCAAAACAGGCCTCGAAATTCTTCTTTACTTTAAGAAAGCTTATTATAACAAAATCATTGGAATTTTTAAGATTTCCAGAGGATTTTGAATCAGCCTTAGATACATTTTCAGATGAGGGTTGTTTTGGTGGCATTGGATAGCAATCTCAATGGATAATATCAATATGGAAGATAACTGAGAGGTTGTTCATTCTTTTCACTTCAATTGTAATTCATCCCAAAGATGAAAATTCCTGCTTTTGAGGTTAGGTTTTGAAACCTATTCTCACTTGTCTATGAAATACCAAGATTTAATTTATATCAAAATTCATGCATTCAAAGTTCAATATGGCATGTTATTCAACTCCAGAAAATTAATATTTATTAATATGTTTTTAGCTCAAGATCCCACATTCAATTAACTCAATATTCTTCAGCTCTGAGATGGGCTAATTATTCTGTTTCAAAATTGGCTTATTCAGCAAATTTTATCTACCATAGGGCTTTTTATAATAAATTCAATATTTTGGCCTACAAATTCTAAAATAGTATTTTGGGGTAAAATCAAGAATTTTCATTTTTATTAAACATTCTTAAAGTCAAAACATAAAAATTTTACACCATGTATAGCTTAACTTAAAAAAAATGTGGTAAAATTAAGGTTTGGTGTGTTGTTTTAAAGTTAACCTTGTATTTACAATAAAGGTGATAAATCTTGTGGCCCCTTTGTCCAAAGTCAGTTGAAAATTCCATAGTATGTCGTTTAATAAATAAAAAGGGAATAATACACCAAAAAAGGGGGGGAAATGGTATTCTGGCAAAAGATTTCAGGGTACCCAACTTTTTGGATCTGAATAGTGTTTTTTGAATTTAGTCAACCTTAATTAGCTTTCCTCAGCCAAAACAAGTTTCAGATGATGTTTTAAATTTTATTTTCAGTTCAAAGCTCATAAATAAACAAAACTTGAACCTTATTAAATCCTATTGGGGTTTTAATAAGTATTTAAGCTTAAAAAATACATCACATTGAAAGCTTTGAGTAAAAACTCAAATTTTCCACATGGGTAAGGCTTTTATTTACCTATGCATTTTTATAAAAATCAAAATAACTGATTTCAAACCTCCAGAAGTTTTCCTGCAAAATTAGTTATCCCCAATACAAAAAAATCAAGAGCCTTCACTAATAGTGGAAATAACCTCTTTTCCTGCTAGGAGAAATTTAATATTGAAGCTACCTTATAAGTAATAATTTTTTTATTTATGTATCAAAATCCTCTCACTGTTATGAAACTTATTTTAAGTGGGAAGTAAAAATTGAATCAAAGATTGGGTAGTTTGGGATTAAAGCTTAAAAGGTTTCCTTATTGAGAAGAATTGGGAATAATTTTGACATAGCACTAAATCTCAAAGAATGGTGTTATAACTCTAAGAAAAATTGGATTAAATATCTAATCTAGGTTTAAATAAGCTACAATATTGTATAAAATACACTATTTATCAGCTCCTTCCATCATGAGAGATTTTCTTGGCTTAATAGACTTTTAAAATAGAAATTAAACCTTTCTATAACATAAAACTTAGTGATATTCAAGTTTAGAGCTCTTAATAAATTCTATTGAAAGTATTTGGGATGTTGGAATAAATATTGGTACTCTTTTTCACCTTTTAGGACTTTATTTTGTATAAAAAAACCTTCCAAAACCATTTAAAATCCTCAGAGTTCAACCCAGCTTATTATAATAAAATAGATTGGATAAATATTCATAATAATAATTGGAATAGATTGTTTTTATCATAAATTAAGTAAAAAAGGTCTTGTAAATTCTCTTTTAATAAATTTATTTATATTATTAAATATGTCTTTAAATCAACTTAAATCTACTTTTATTCATATTTCTGATGGTTTCACTGACAAATTACTTTTAGAAGACCATTTTTAAGGTATTTTTATAATAATAAAAGTTTTTTATTTACCATTAGGTAGTTTTATATTTCTATCTTCTCTTTATTAAATAGTTTTATATCTTTTTTATAATATTATAGCTATTTATTGATAAAAAACTTATTTCAATTCAAAATCACTTTCTGGTAGAATAATTTCACTATTATTATTTCTATATTGGTAATGAATAATAATTTCAATTTACAATATTAAATATTGGTAGTATTATTATTATTTAATTTTCTTTATATTGATTTTTTATATAGATATATATTATTAATAATCTTATTTTTGATTTTTCTATATAATATTAGTTTCTTGATATCTTAATAGTGATTTTTCTTGTAAAATAAAAACATAAAAGTTAAAATAATTCTATTAAGATTAATTAAACTGTTAGTTTAATAGTCAAATCTTAAACTTATACAAAATTAAGAACAAGAATTATAATTACAATTGATATTTCAACTAAAAAATATATATTTCTTCACAACTCCAAAGTAACACATGTTTCTATTTAGTGATATCTTAATACTTAATACAAAACTATAGGACCAAGAATAACATATAGCATTAAAAATGATCCTTTGAAATAATATGCACAAACATCATATAATTATACAGAATTACTTCCTTTTTATTAACTTTAACATCATTAGAGATAATCTTTACAATTATTGATTCAATGTTTCATTCATTTGAGAAAAACAATATATAAGTACTCTTTTAAGTGTTTCTGAGCTCTCTAAAACAGATAAAGAACACAATTTAAATATTAGATTACTTTTTAAATCTTCAAAATTAAAAAAAAATAGATTTCATATTCCCTTATTACTTCTACTTTTATGAAAATAAAAGTGCAAAGATAATCCAACAAAATAAAAATAAATTGTTTCTTTATGTTTTTACCTATTTTTTTACCACACCAAAATGAAGATATGACAAAAACTCTTTTTTTCTCACACATATTCTACCCAGAATCAATTTAAGGAAAACAATCAATTAACTGGGTGTAAGTCTCTTATTTTCTCTGATGGAATCAAAAAATTATATTTTTGAAAAAAGAAATGTAATTCTAACTTTTTAAATTCAATTTAAAATTTAAAGAAATAGAGAAAATGACTGAATGAATTATGAATTAGTCTTTGGCTAAAGAATCAACCCTATGGTTTTGGATAGGAATAATTAATCATACTAAAATTTATTGTATTAAAAGAAAAAACTTTAAATATTTAGCCATCAGTCAAACAATTATACAAAGCCTCTTAGTTTTGCTTCAACTGAAAAAAACTCAGCTGAAATAAGCTTCAAAATTTTAATACTTATTTTAGCTTTGAAATTAAAGAACTGAACTCAAAGTTAAAATAATAATATCCTTTGGATTTATTTTTAAATCACAACTGAAGTGAAGATTTTTCTTTTTCTTTTCTTCTTAATCTTCAAATAATATAGAGAATTGATATTGAGAAGCAATCAAATTAAATTAACAGGTATATGATTTTCTTGTAATTAATTATTTTAATTGGAGAAGTTTCTCTTTTTTTTGTGGTTTTTTCATTCAAACATTTGAAACAATGGATTCTTGAGAATTAATAGTATTATTCCTCATATTTTTCTATATCTTTCTTTCTTAACTTGAATTTAGGATAAGATTTCTACTTTTTCGTTTAAATAAAAAAGAATCAATATTCTGATTTCATATTCATAATTTTCAAAATTGAAGATATTTCCATATACAAAACAGATTTTTTCAAAAAAATTTCATTGATTTTTCAAAAATAAAAATTTTC
This sequence comes from Austropuccinia psidii, assembly GCA_023105745.1. NCBI lineage: Eukaryota > Fungi > Basidiomycota > Pucciniomycetes > Pucciniales > Sphaerophragmiaceae > Austropuccinia > Austropuccinia psidii. The sequence goes on along the minus strand of JALGQZ010000014.1, from coordinate 19,799,443 downwards.
CAATAATAGTTTGGTTTGAATTTTTTAATTGGAAGTGATTTAATAGTTTTCTTAATTACTCTTTTCTTGAATCCTGAAACATAAAGGAAATAAATAAGAAAACATAATTTACATTCTATTTTTCTTTTAATGAGAAATTAATATCAATATTATGAATATGTCAGAAGCATTTTTCATTGAATACAGTAGATTTAATCATTTGAAAAAAAATGGATATAATTTTCAAAGAAATATCTATATCTGAAATGTAACTTTGATCTTTTAGTGTCAAAAAGGAGGTTTCAATATTCAATTGAAAAATAGGCAAAATACTTCTATTCTCATTCTAGGGGGATAGTGATATAAATGTGTAGGCTTAATTAAAAATATATTCAAATTTTTTCTTTCTCAATATAAATAAACATTCAAATCAATGAAATAAGATTTCATAATTAATTTTCTAAATAAATCATAATTATTTAATGCAAAATGGATACTAAAAAGATAAACATTATCCAAATAATACTTAGCTTAGAGGAATATAATTAATAAGCTCTTATATTTTAATTTAATAACTGGATAATAATACCTCATACTCATAATTTGGAAATTCTAAGTACTATTATTTTTGAGAGAATTAAAAGATAAATCAGATTCATAATTAAATAAAAGATCAGATTTAATTTAATTCTATTTAATCTTAATTTTGAAAATAAATAGCTTCAAAATAGACGAAAGGGAATTTAGATAAGATAATACTTAAAACAATATTGTGAATTAATTTTTTTCATTTTTAGATGTATATTTGTATGAAGATTATTGAAATTCTTTCTACATAAATGTGTAAGAAATTCTATTTATCTTATTCAAAGACCTAAATTTAATATAAAAAAGAAAAATGAATAGTTTTATATATTTCAAAATAAGTAAAAGCTAAATTTGAAAAAAGAAAATATGATAAATATGAATTTTCTTTTGGAGAAATTTTTAAAGTTGTTCTTTAATCTTGTAAAAGTTATGTTTTTTTAATTTTTTTCGGGATAATATTCTTTTTTTCCTTGTTTCTCATTCTCATTCTTTTAAGGTCTTGACAGACAATTCTTCTTTTAAATACTTCATGTCTTCCAAATTTCTTACTTGTCATCAGGCCCGCTGGGCTCAATTTCTCTCTGAGTTTCACTTCACTATTACCTATTTCCTGGGAAGGCTGGCCACTATACCAGATTCCTTGTCATTTTGGGACAATGTGTACCCAGAGAGGGGGTGGGCATCATCAACCAGAAGCCTCAAAATTCTCATCAAGTTGATAGGAAAGATGGAATTAAAGAATAAATATTAGTTCCAATGAAAGTGGAATTGTTATCAGATTTAGTTGACCAAGTTCAGAAAGAAGTATGGCCAGACAAAGACTATAAAGAAGTACTCAAAAAACTAGCAACAGTTGAATCAGTAACAGATTATTCTCTTGAGCCTCCAGCCAAGTTATTCCTATTCAAAAATAGAGTGTTTATCCCTAGAAATCAAGAAATTCAATTGTATATTCTTCAAAAGTTTCATGAACCACCATTGGCTGGCCATCCAGGCCAGGAGAAAACCCTCAAGCTCATAAAGAGGGATTTTCATTGAGCTGGCACAAATCAAATCATAAAGGACTATGTGTCCTCATATCAGCAATTTTCAACAAACAAAAGCAATAATCATATTAAGTTTTTCTTTCCCAAGCCTCTTCAAATTCTATCTGGTCCTTGGAATTCATTATAAATGGAATTTACCACTCAATTTAAGTTTTCCAACAACTTTGACTCAATCTTAGTAGTTGTGGACAGATTCTCAAAAATGGAAATATCCATTCCAACCTATTCAAAAATTACTGCCTTGGAATTATCTCAAATCTTCATCAGCCATCTCTTTTTCAAGCACGGTCTTCCAGTCAGTATTTTCAGTGATAGACAATCCTTATTTCCTTCATCATTCTGGACCCAATTATGTCAAACGCCTATGATATTAAGAGATCTTTCAACTGCTTTTCATCATGAAGCAGATGGAAAGAGAGAGAGGTTCAATCATATTCTGGAACAGTATCTTCAGATGTATGTCAGTTATCATCAAGATGAGTGGCACATCTGGCTCCCTCTGGCTGAATTTGCCTATAATAATTCAGAACATCCATCAACTAAGCAATCACCTTTTTTCACCTTTTATGGAATAAATCTCAGTTTTGATTCAATTCACATTTCTTATGACACACCTGCTGGATATTTATCAACAAAACTCCAGTCAGTAAAGCAAGTAGTTAAAGAAGACTTAGAGTCAGAAATAACACGATTTAAGAAGTATGCAGATAGCAATAGGACAGTTCCACCTGTTTTCCAATTTGAGGAAAAAATATGGCTATCCTCAAAGAATATCAAGACTACAAGACCCACCAAGAAACCTTCAGAAACATGGTTGGGACCCTTTGAAGTATTGAGGAAAATTGGCAGCCATGCATACCACCTCAAGTTGCCTCAACAATGGAATTCAGTTCACCCTGTATTCCATGTTTCCCTATTAGAAGCAGTCAAGAAATAAGCTATTCCAAACCAAAATAAATTTCCACTGTGGTATACCATGACAGTTCAGCTGAATAAATTTTTTTATTTTTATGGTAATTATTTATATAAAAGAGGATATCAATAGTATGAAATCACCTTTGGGGAAAAGTAACAGTAAAATAAATATGGAATAACACAAATGATATATTCATTAAGGAAAATTGACCACAGATTTGCTTTTTCAGTGTCACCCCACTGCACTATCCAACACATAATTGTGATGGACAGTACCCAAATCAAAGACATTTTTCAATTTTCTCTGTAAATAATTTTTTTAATATTTTTTTTTAATATGCTTAAATATAAGCAATTGGGTGATTAATATAATCAGAGTCACAATGAGGATGCTAATTAATAAAGGGCAGATTTGTAGGAATCATAGGGGACATAGAAGGTTCAAGGTGTGGAACAAAACATTTTTGAAGTATCAATTTTGGGAAATTTCATGTATTTTTGCTGTTATGAACCACCCAAAGAGGGGATAAGAATCATTGAGCTCCTTTAGATAATTTAGTTATTAATTCTTTAAGACTGAAATAATTTATTGCTTAATTGGAAAGGACATATTACATCAACCTTTCTGTGAATGTAACCCCCAAAGTTCTCATTGAAGCTGCAGAGATGAAGAGTGGGACTGAATTTTGGAAGGAATATAAAAGATTTAGGAATTATCAGGAAGAATACAGGTAATACAGGTAATGTAGGTCAATGAGTAATACAAGAAGCCAGAAAACTATAATACAGGAGAATCAGCTGACAGATTAGTAATCAATTGAGTAATGCATGGAGATAAGGGTTCCAGGGCCAGAAATTAAGGTTTAACTGTATTACACAGCCACATGTCACATTTAAATAGGAAAAGTCAAGTGAAGCAATCTGATTGGTCAGAAATCCAGACTCGTGTCACCTCACAACACGTTGCCCTGAAAATCCACAATTAAAGTTTGCACAGCTTTGCACAGCCACCAGAGGCTGAAAAATTTCTAAGTCCCCTCTTTTTTGCACTCCTATGGAGGGCCCCACAGCTATAAATAGAGGCCCTCTCTCCCACTTTTTCCTTTTTCCCCATCTAGAAATTGTAAATTGAATTTATTTTTTCTGATCCCTCTTCTAGGAGGTATACTAGAAATTTTGATAAATTAAGCCTAGTAACTGAGGTTTGTTGTTGACATAGATCAAGAGAACCAATAGTGTGAAAAGACTTTAATTCATCCCTTACTAGCAGGTAGACTAGTTCCTTATTTAATTAGGATCTTAAAGCTTGAAGCTCATGAGCAAGGCGTCTCTGGAGTTTAGTGTTTAAATCCTTAAAAGTAATTTTTAGAGAGTTTTAAAATAAAACCATCAAACCAAAGTAATTTTGTAGGCTTTAAAATAAAACCTAACCATTATAATTAGTTTTGGGCTAGTTTTTGTTGAAAACTTCCTCAAAGAGAGTAATTTTGCTTGTTTTAAAACAAAACCTGCACAACCAAAGTAATTTTACTACTTTTAAAATAAAAGTGGATTTGTATTTATTGGGTAATCCCTAGTAAATTACCAGAAAGGACAAAATAAAATTAAATACTTTAGTGTTTAGTTAAGATTAATATTAAACCTAAAGCAATTAGCTAGTATTATTATCAAAAAAAAAACCAGAAGAGATCATATAATCTATTATTACATCAAAACACAAAACATAACATTAAAATACCCATATTATACTAAATTATTAAAAATTATTAGAGTATTATCCCATCCATAACGTCAAAAGGGCTTGAAATATATTTTTATCCCTTTCAATTTTATTATTTCAGAGAATTGAACATTGTTGTTATCCTAGCTATCAGTTTCTATATTTATTAAAGAATTATAAAGAAAAGAATATTTTGTGGTTTTGTATTAGAAGATAGTGTTTCCTTTTATTTTTTTATTTATTTTAGTTATTATATTATTTGATATCTTGTTGTACTATCATCTGGTGGAATCCACTCAGCCTGCTGAAAGTTTTAAAAAGGATTGATTTGTTGAGGTTTTAAATAACCATTGTTTTGAGTAGAGAAAAGTCTGATTAGAGATTGTTGAGTCTAATATTCTCTGATCAAGCCACTATCAATAATAAAATTGATTTGGTGAACTCAGTAAAGATAACTTAGCATATTAGGAAGGGCAGTCTAGATTATTCTAGCACACAAGCAGAGCAAGGGTTACAAGTCTCAAACAGCAATTCAAAACTGTTTTCTTGTAATTTCCCCTTCCAGGTACTGCCTCATTTTATCCCACACCACCACTACCAGTCTTAGTGGAGGAGTAGGAGGAACGGGAAGTAGCTCAGGCTCTGGACTCAAAATGTGAGCCTGTGAGGCATGTATGACATACCCATAAGGCCTCAAATAACTTTATACACAGCTTATTTAGTCTTGAACAGACTTACCAATTGTATTTATGATAAAAAATAACAAAAATAAGTATAATTTTTCTTTGGATGAACAAAGTGATAATTATCATATCATTTTTGGATTCTACACCAAAATAATCTAGGGTAGACCCATAGGGTGTTATACCCAAATATGATTATTTCTTAAGTTATTAGAAGATTTGATAATCTCTCAGTAAAATTGCAAATTTCTTAACATTTTTTAAAAATTGTTAAGTTCAAGCTTGAATAAGCTTAAATTTCTAGTTGCATAAGGTTTATGCAAACATACCAAAAATTTAGTTAAAATTGAGGTGTTGTGTATATTTATTGAATTGGCTAAGGATTTGCCATAAAAAATTTAAATCCTGCTTGAGCTCAATTTAAAAGGGCTTAAGGACGTAGTATGGCTTCAAATAAATAGAAGGGCAAAATACATGCAAAAAGGTGGGACAAAGGGAAAAGACCAAACAGAGCTGGGGTACCCAACTTTTTGGATCTTCAAGGATTCAATTAAGGTTGTCCACCTGTATTGGAGGATTTTCATTCTTATTCAAATTTTAAGATTAGACTTTGATCCAACCTTAAGGTTTAAACTGGTTTTATCCAAATCTGGACAGGAATTTCAAGCTGCCGGAGGGTAAATCCCAATATGCAAGCTTGAAATCAAGGTTTTAACAACTTCCAAAGCTTAAATAAGCTTTAAACCTTAAAGTCAAAATAATTAAAACCTTATAAAAAGTTAAGGTTGGGTGTGTATTGCTATTTTATGTGGGACAATAGCAATGAATTTAAAAATTAATTAAAAATATAATTTCTTGATGGATTTGCTTGGAAAAATTCACAAAGCTTACAAATTTATGTTATCTTTTTATACATTAAATTTAAAGTATCTTTTAGAAACAGGTTTAATTGGTAATTAGCCTGGAAATTTACCATTTTAATTATACTTAAATAAAATTAAGATTTCTTCAAAGATTAATTAAAAATATAATTTAAGAGATTTTTGCTTGAAAATCTATTTTTAAGTTTTTCATGTGATGAAATTCAATGAGAATAAACTTAATTTCTATCAAAACTTCAAAATAATCAATCCAAAAGAGGATTAAATTTACGTTTAGTTACGAATAACACTGGTAGCTTTAAATTGGAATCAAAATTAAGTTACCTTAAGTTAAGAACTTTTCTTTCAAGCATGGATTTTCAGTTTTGAATTTAGCATGCCCTCTTTATCCATTATAAATTATGAGAGCTTCTCTGAAGGTATAAAAAGAGCCTACACATTACTGTTTTTGCCAACAACAATTAATTATGCCAATGATATTAGATATTCAAACAGGTAAAGTCTTATTAATATTAAACTTATTATTAAAGTAGCTCTTAATCTATTTTATTCTTTCTTAATTTTAAAATTAAGGAGTTGAAATCATAGAATTCAGATCATTGTTGTAATCACCAATAATACTTGTTATCATTCAAAATTATTGCCTTAAATATCTTTTAAATACACAAATTCCTCTTAAAAATTGCTTAATCATATTTTCTATCATAAAAAGCTGTTTTATCTCTTAAAAAAATATTTTTTGGTGTTTTTAACTCATACTCATTATTTAATGTTCTGTATTTTCTATCTATTATTAGTTTTTTTTAAATAATTCTCTATAAGAATTATCTCTGAACAGTGTGCGTGATAATTTCTTTTATAAAAGATATTTATAATATTCATAAGTGGGTAAATATTATTATTTTCCACATGTAATTTTATCCTTAAGAGACTTACACTTCTTGTTATAGTTGTCAGTGACTATAACAATCATAGAATAGTTATAATTAATTATGATTATTAAGATTTTTTTATTATTAAATTATTTAATAATAATTAAATTTCCTTTTTTTATTGAAATTATTTTTAATAATTATATAAATTTGTGGTTATAATATTTAATTATATTATATTTTATACTGAGGAAAGTCATAGTACTCTTGATATTTGCTACTATTATCAAGAGTTTCATAGACAAACCTTACACAAAACTCAAGAGAGGTAAATTATGGTATCTTTCATAGTGGAAAGGATTCAGTGAAGACCCAGAAAGAACATCTTGGGAGCCATATTCTAGCCTTACCAACTCACCAGACCTTGTCAAGGATTTCCACACCTTGTCTCCTGTCAAGCCTGGCCTAAATTTCTCAATAGTTTGATTCTATGATGCTTGGTGGGGAGTAGAAGTTATGAAACTAAGTTCCATATCTGGCATTCACCTTTAAGGGGATATTCTACCCAAATTTGTTGTAAGCATTACCTTAGCCACTTTTTGAGCACTATTTAATCCTTTGGATAGATCTAGAAGTCCTCCCAACATCAATACTCTCAAATTTAGACCTTTCATCAAGATATGTCCAAATTCCTTTTTCTTTATTTATTTTCTTAATTATGCAATTTATTATTATTCAAGAAATTCTTTAACTCAAAGTCATATATGGAAGAGTTTTTCTGATCTTTTTATAGTGCTTGGTGGGGAATGGAAGTTATTAAAGGAAGTTCCATCTCCTGGTATTCATCTCTGAGGGGTTCTCATTCTTGTAAAACAACACCTTGGCCATGCTATGAGCAATAAATGGTAAGTTTTTCTCTTTCAGGAAATATTTATGGCCAAAATAAAGCAACTCACCATAAGAAGGACATCCCTCAGAATTTTCTTTATTTTTCTTTTTCTTTAATCTCTTTTCTGTTAATGTTTTTTCTTTCTTTACTTGTATAATTCTTGTTTCTTTTATTTCTTTTGGAGGTCCCATTTATTTTTAATTTTAGTATCTATAATAGTGGGGATAAACATCAAACCAAACACAGAAAAGGAAAATAAAGCTACTTATCTCTACCCAAATCATAAAATGTTCTCTGGAAATTGTTAATAAACTCATCCTCATACCATGCAAATTTAGCAGCCATCTCCTCAGAAGTGGTACCAGGAATCATCCTATCATTATAATAAGTGATCACTTCCCTACCATTCCTGTCAGCTCTTCTGAACAACGTGGAGACAGCATCTTGGCAATCAGTTTCCATATTTGGATCTTCTCTGGTAACCCAGATAGGCCACCTTTATCTTTGTTGAAATACTTGGGTGGAAGGAAATGGAAAAGGCAATTGATCTTCTCTTCTTCTTCTGGAGCTGGCCACAGGTTCCTATTTTTGGGAGGTGACCATTGGAGGATTTCCAGGCTGTGGAATGGGTGATGGTCCCTCTGGTGAAACTAGGGAAGGCCTGGAAGTGGAAAAATTTGGTGAAGGAGGAGGAACAGAAGATGAAATGGTGGAAAGGACTGGGGTTAATTGGTATTACTCCACTTTGAAATGCTCTGGAGGCAGGTTGGGAAGGTGAAGTACTGGATTGGTGGCCATTGGAGTTAGGTATCACCTCAACCTCTTAATCATCCAGTTAATCACTACCTTCATCATTGGGATCAGTGGATGAATCAGAAATTCTTCTCAATCTCTTCACCACACCTTGGCTATTGATCCTTGAAATGGGGACCTCTGAGCTGGAATAGATTGGCCTACCACAAGCAGGAATGGGCCCTCCAGAACTGGTGCACCTGGACAAATACCTCTGCCTTGATCCAGTCACTAATTCAAAATATGAGTGTAACAACGAATCAAGAAACCCACAGCACTTACAGTTGGAATACCCTCAAGTAGCATCAGGAGTAGGGGCTGCAAAAACTGTGAGCTCTCTCCCAAAAGGACCATCCTTCCTAATCCACAAATAGTACCTGACACTGGAAAGTAGAGCCCCTGGACATTTACAAGGTTGCTTCCCTACAAAAGAATGATGTCACTTAGAAGATCAGGGGTTATGATTTTGGAAAAACTGTTTCCTCTTCTTCAAGAATTCAGTACAGGAATTATCAAGGACTTAAACTGCCTTGTACCCATCATAAGTCTGGTAAGGATCAAAATGACCTGAAGAAGCCATTTACCAAGGGGTACCCAACTGACTGAAGATTCCAGAACCACAAAGGACAGACAGTGGTGAAACAAAAGTGTAAGATTAAGTGATTTCAGTCAGTTTGGAACTCATTTCTGGATTTATGGAATAAAAATAGTCCAGAGCATCAGATATGCATAACATTTTCTGAATTATGTCAAGGTTCTGAGGCCCTGTTCAGCTATGGCCCCTTAAAGGTCTTTAGGTTGACTCTAGGCCTAATCATAAATGCTGAACCTCCCTTCCAATCGTTGTGAGGCCCCCTTTTTTATGGTCCTGTATTGGTATCAGCAGTTTCAGGCCATTTGGGCCAATTTGGCCACCATCAATGTCCTTGACCCCCTGGTAACACCTTGAAAATTGGGCCCAGGCATCAAAAATAGGCTTGGGGAACTTCAATTTCCCCCACAACCACGCGCTCCATGTTCTGTGGGCCTTAAAAAACAAAAATGACCATGAAGGCCAGAAATGGCCAAAATTGACCAAATTTGAAAATTCAAGAAAATTGCCATAGTATGGCAGGGACCAGAAATGAGCCACAATGGAACCAAATGACCTGAAAAGGCTATTTTGGTGAATTTCTTCAATAATTATGGGGAAAAGACCACTTCTTTCAGATATGCATATTGAAGAATATGGTGCACAAAGAGGCCTCAAGCAGTTATGGCCAATTCTTGGGGTTGGCTAGGCATTCATATAGCCATTGTTCACCATTTCTCAAACTGTAAATTATGGCGGCCTCCATTTTGGAATTCGGCCAATGGCCACCAACCCTCCTTGATTCAAAGCAGAAAGAATACTCCAGGCAGGAAATAACTCAAGACAGAAAATCACTTACTTAATGAAGAATTTCTTAAAATAAAGGAAGAAAAACAGGGAGAATGAGGGGAACAATTTTCAGGATAAGGATCAAGAGTAAAGAAGATTAAAATTTAGAGATTTCAGAAATTTTTTGGAGAATTGGGGATGACACTCAAGAGTGGCTGAACATTAACGTCTTTAAGAGCCCACCAGTTTCAAGAGGGAGATTGTAAGGTTTGTCTGTGAAACTCTTGATAATAGTAGCAAAATCAAGAGTACTATGACTGTCCTCAGTAGAAATATATAATATAACAAAATATTATAATCACAAATTTAAATATAATTATTAAAAATAATTATATGAAAAAAATAAATTTAATTATCATTATAAAAATATAATAATGAAAAAAATATAATAATTATAATAAATTATGATTATAGTCACTGACATTTATAACAATAAGAAGTGTAAAGCTCTTAATGAGACAATTAAACGTGGAAAATATGAATATTAACCACTTATAAATAATATAAATACTATTTATAAAAGAATTAAACACAAACTGTGCAGAAATAATTCTTATAGAATAAAAATTCTACATAGAAAAAACTAATACTAGAAAAAAAAATATAGAACTTTAGAGAAAACTTACTTATAATATTTATTTAATACAACAAGTCAAACAACAACAGTTATTATATTAAATAATGATTACAAGTTAAAAACACGCCAAAAATCAATAATTTCAAAGATGAAATAACTTTTCATAATAAAATTTAAGATTAAAGAGTTTTTAAGAGGAATTTGTGGGTTTCAAAAGATATGTAAGATGGTTTCATTTTATATAATAAAATATATTATTGGTGATTACAACAATAATCTAAATTATATGATTTCAATTGTTTGATTTTAATAAATAAAGAATAAAATAACTTAAGAATTATTTTAATAATAAGATTTTATATTTAATAAAACTTTACCTGTTTAAATTTCTAATATGATTGGATTGATAATGAATGATGGACAAAAACAGTGATGAAAAGATTCTTTTTATGTCTTCAGAGAAGCTCTCATGATTCATAATGGATATAGAGGGCATGCTCAGGTAAAAACTAAAAAACCATGCTTAAAAATAAAGTTCTTAACTTAAGGTAACTTAATTTTAATTCAAATTTAAAGTTAACAGGGTTATTCTTAACTCCATATAACTTGAATCCTTGTTTAAACTAACTATTTTAGGTTTTTAATATAAATAAACTTATTTATATTAAAGTTCATCACATGAACAACTTAAAAATAGAGTTTCAAGCAGAAATCTCTTAAACTCAATCTTTAATTAATTTTTAGAGAAATTATAATTTTCTCTGAGCTTTAATTAAAAGAGTAAATTTCCAGGCTAATTACCCAGAAAATTTATTTATAAAAGATACTTAAAATTTCATTTATATGTAGATAATGTTTAATTGTAAGCTTTGTGAAATTTTCAAGCAAATCCATTAAGAATTGGGTTTTTAATGAATTTTTGAAGTTATTGCTATTTTTCCACATAAAATAGCAATACACACCAAACCTTAAGTTTTGATAAGGTTTTAATGCTTGTAACCTTAAAGTTTTAAGCTTAATTAAGCTTTGAAAGTTCTTAAAACCTTGAATTCAAGCCTGCATATTGGGATTTACCCTCTGGAAGCTTGAAATTCCTGTCTAATTTGGGATAAAACCAGTTTAAACTTTAATGTTGGATCAAACTCTAATCTTAAAGTTTAAATAAGGTTGAAAATCCTCCAATACAGGTGGAAAACCTTAATTGAATCCTTGCAGATCCAAAAAGTTGGGTACCCCAGTTCTATTTGGTCTTTTTCCTTTGTCCCACCTTTTTGTGTGGATTTTGCCCTTTTATTTATTTAAAGCCATACTATGGCCTTAAACCCTTTTAAATTGAGCTCACGCAGGATTTACATTCTGTATGGCAAATCCTTAGCCAATTCCGTAAATATACACCACACCTCAATTTTAACTAAAATTTTGGTAAGTTTGCATAAACCTTATGCAACTTTAAATTTAAGCTTATTTAAGCTTAAATTTAACAATTTTAAAAAAATGTTAAAAAAGTTACATTAGTACTGTGAGATTCTTAAATCTTCTAATAACATAAGAAATAAGTGTTTTTGGGTCTAACACCTTATGGATGTACCCTAGGTTATTTTTGGTTTAGAATCCAAAAAAGACGTAATATTTATAACTTTGTTTATCCAAAAAAAAGTTATACTTATTTTTTGTTATTTTTTATCTTAAATTCAATTAAAAAGTCTGTTGAAGACAAATTTTGACTGTGTATAAAGTTATTTGTGGCCTAATGGGTATGTTATACATACCTCACAGGCTCACATTCCCTACCACCAAAAAAAAATTGTAACACAATTTCTCTTTTGTAGTATACCCCCAAGTTATTTTGGGGGGGTATAATCCACTGTCCAACCTCTCTACCTATACTTTTCTAAGTATGTAAAGCACACAATTCAAACTTTATTGAGAAATTGGTCTTCTCTCATGTCTGAATCTTCTGAGCAACTTTTGGGAATCAGGTATTTTTCTTTCTACAATCCACTGATCTTCATGTTGTGGATTTTTATACCTGACTAAGTATTCTCTTTCATTTTTTCCCCTAAGTCTTCTTTCTTTCAAGACTTTTAGTACCTTTTTCTCCTCACTTTGATCTAGTGGGGGTACTTCTAAGGGTGTTTCATTTCTCAAAGGAAATAATTCCTTATCACTTGAAGTGTAATGCTTTACTAAACTGACAGGGAAAGTTGGATGTTTGTTTTCCAGTTCTCCTGATAGTTCTACTTGTACTTAACTTGTCCCATGAAGGGCTTTAATAATAAATGGTCCTGCAAAGTAATCTTTTAATTTTTTTGGGCCTTTAATGTTATTAAATTTCAAGGTTGAAACTAGTATTAAGTCCCTTACTTTGAATTCTGGGGTCTTATGACTTTTATCCCATTTCTGTTTAGCATGTTCAAAGGCATCATTCATGCTTTGATTTTCATGATGTCTTACTTTATCAATCAATAACTTAAATCTTGAGGCAGTTGGATGAATATCAATCAGATCTTTTTTCAAAGTATCAATTGGAAGTTTGGGGTTCCATCCTTTTTCCAACATTGCAGGAGTCTTGCCTGTTGAAGCATGGATGGAAGTCTTGTAGGCTAATTCCAATGCTGGTATAAGAGTACACCAATCATGGGTAAAGCCATCAGAATCTTTAAACTCCAGGCCATAAGCACAAAATCTTCTGATCATGTCCTCAAGGGTTTGAATTATTCTTTCTGCCAGTCCACCTGTTTGCGGATGGTAGGCTGCTGAGAATGATAGTCTTGTACCCAAAAGCTTATGTAAATTAGTCCTTAAGGCTGATATAAATTTTGGGTCTCTGTCACTAAGGATGTTTTTAAAGAGACCAGTATGGGATATTACTCTATTCCAGATCAAAAGAGCTGTATCCATAGCTGTGCCATCTTTTTGACATGGTAAAAAGATTGGTGTTTTGCTATATCTGTTCACAATAACAAGACATGCATTGTAACTTTTATCACCTCCAAGTGGTAAGGCAGTTACCCAATCCATGTGAACCACTTCCCATGGGGTATTTGGTTCTTGAATATGGATCATTAAACCAAATCTTTACCAGTAGCTTTATTGGCTTTCTGGCATCTATCACAACTGTGACAGTACTCAATGTAATCTTTTCTCCAAGATGGCCACCAGGCACATGTCTTAATTCTTTCCATAGTTCTGTCTCCAGACAGATTTCCAGAATATATGTTATCATGGCATTCTAGTAGTATGGTGTTAATCAACATTCTACTACATAGGACCATGACACATGTGTGTTTAGATCTATGATATAGTATACCATTAAGCAAATGGAATCTCCCATTATCATAAGATGTTTTCCAAATATCATCCAGAGAATTAGCCAAGGCCACATCTTTGAAATCTTTGTCAAGTAGAGCAGTAAGAATATGACAATTCTTATCTTGCTTATAGCTTTCTCTAACTTCTTCAAAGAATTCTTTTCCAACATACATTATATTAATTCCTTCAATTGTAATTTGAGGTTCTGCACTTGTAGGAACATAGGCAGGGTTATCAGGTTTATTTGGTAATGCCCATCTACTTAAGCCATCAGCATTCTTATGAATATTTCCAGCTTTATGTACTATGGTCATATTGCCTCTATACTCCTGTATAGCAATCTGCCATCTTAACATGTTTCTGTTTGGAGTTTTCATGTTAAGAAGTAATTTTACTGCATTACAATCAGTAATTACTTCAAACACACAACCATCAAGATAGTAATGAAGTTTTTCCAAAGCCCAAACAAGGCAAAGGCACTCCATTTGGCTAGCTCCATATCTGGCCTCAGTAGGTTTAATTTGTCTTAAAATAAAACAAATTTGACCTTCATAAGGTTTGTCATTGACAATTTGAACCTGATGAAGAGCAGCTCCTAAGCCTTCACCACATGCATCAATATGCAGCTTGAAAGGAAGTTTCCAGTCTGGCATCAATAATAATGGTGCATTGGTCAAGGCATACTTGGTTTTCTCATATTTTTGAATCCTCTCCTGTGTCATTTCAAAAACAGTTTGTCAATCACAAATTCTGTATAATGATCTGGCATGGATAGCAAAATCTTTAAGGTGTTGCCTGTAATAACTGGAAAACCCTAAAAAAGACATCATTTCTTTTTTGTTCTGGGGAATTTGCTTCAGTAAAACCGCAGCCACTTTGTTTTTGTCAACACCAAGGCTCAGTCCTGAGACTACATGGCCTAGATCTTTTAACTCATGAAACCCAAAATTACATTTTTTAAGAGATGTTTTCATGTTCACTTGAAGAATTTTCTTAAGTACTAATGAAAGTATCTCTAAATGTAATTGCCAGGTTTCTGAGCAAATGATAATGTCACCAGTATAAATGATTAACCATCCTTCTGACAATTCATGTGGGAAGATGGTATTCATCATTCTCTGATAATGAGAGGGTGCATTTTTAATACCAAAAGGCATTCTCAAATACTCATAAATCCCACAATGAGCAATTATTCTCAATAATTTCCTAGCATGAGGTGTCAAAACATTCTGGTGAAAGCCTTTTAGAGCATCCATGGAAGTAATGAATCTTGCTTTGGATAATTGAGTCAAAGTCTCATGAATTCTAGGGATTGGATACCTGTCTGGGATAGTATAGGTATTCAGTGCTCTAAAATCACCAACCATCCTTTACTTATCATTATTCCAAGTAATGATAATGGAGTTGTGATATCTACCTCCTCATTGTGTCCAACCTTTCTAAGAACTCCCAGTTTCATTAGTTCATTAATATGATTTTCTAATGCTTCTCTAGCCCTAGGGCTAGCTGGGTAAGCTGGTATTCTTAATAGTGGCGGATAAGGCCTTTCCACATTAAGCATAATGTCCACCTCATGGCCTTTTTCTAGCCCCAAGTGGTTCATTATCTGAAGCAAAGGCTTCCCTATATTGAAATAAAATCTCAATAAGCTCTTTCTTCATTTCCAGTGTTAATTCAGGACTAATTTGTGCTTCAATTAATTGACTTGACACAAATTTTTCCTTATTAAAATTTTTTACTTGCTTAATGACAGTAATTTCTCTTTTTTCTAGAGGAAAAGCAAATTTTTGTCTTTTATTTTCCCCTATGGTGAAATACCTGTCTTTATGATTATTAATATCAATACCATAAATATTGAGATAATCATTCCCAAGTATAAAGTGTTGTGAATTACAATTATTCATAACAACAATTTCAACTTCCAATCTTATACTTCCTGCAGGATGAGGAAATATGATTGCTTCTTCAAATATACCCAAGGGGTGCATATTTTGGCTAGCACTGCTGAATGTTATACCTTCAATTGGCACTAATTTGTCTTGCCAATTGGTATAAACCTTGTCAAGATGATCCTTTCCAACACAAGTGCAAAAAGCACCTGAGTCAAGGTGTACCTTGGCCTCGGCATTGTTTATCACAATATTAGTGATACAAGATGAACCAGCTGTATAACCTTTACCTCTGGAAAGTTTGGTTTTTTGCATTTTAGCATCTTGCACGTGTATGAGATCCATACATTCATCACTATACTGTGGTAAATGAGTGTGTACCTCAGTGACTTCAAAAAAAACATTAATGTTTTCTATACTAAGCTCCTCTGGTACTTCTTCTTCTTCTGAAGGCTCAGAATCACTTTCATGTAAAGATACATCAGTTGTTTCTTTTGTGTCTTCCACATTTTCAGCATTTATCTCATTAATTCTTGTCTTTTTTGGGCAAGTGTTTGCTAAATGAGATGTGCTTCCACATTTGTGACATTTCAAAGGAAGTCTGTCTTGTGGCTTATTTGGTTTTGAAATTGGTTTGCCATTAGTCTTGTTGTCTATTGGGGATTTAGACCAATTTCTTCCAATTTTTGTTCTAGTAGTGATGTCCTCCATAGGATTGATATAATCTTCTGTAGAGCAAAGCTCAATACATCTGCTTCTTATAGCATGCTCAAGGTCACCACCACGCTTTCTTAATATCCTTTTATGTACCATTGTTTCAGACATATCAGGATGAAGGGCAGTTAATCTGTCCTTCTGTTTAAGAAACCAAGACATGGGCCTGTCCCTCTCAATATTAAAAATGGCTTCTTCAAGAGAATTTTCCATTCTAAATCTCCAGTAATCATTAGCCCATTTGGAAATAATTTGTTCTTTCCACCAATGCCAAGAATGTTTACCATGGTCTTGTCTCATTTTGTAATACCATTTCTTTGCTGATCTGGTGAATAATGAGTGTAATCTGGCACTTATGTATTCATCTGGTATGTTAAAGTCTTCTTTGAACATATCAATTGTCTTCATAAATTCCATATTATTATATTCTCCTTCACCATGGAAGGTTGGCCATTCCTCTAATTTTGGAATGTCTTTGAAATTGCAAGCAGTTTCCACCTCATTACTTGAAATGGTATGATGTAAATCATTAAGCACATTTCTGTCAAGAATTGGTGTGGATTGCCTTGGCAATTCATTTTTGAGTGATATATTATTAATACTTGATTGAATGTCTTCTTTCAATTCAATTCTTGCTTTATCCCTTTTTTCCAATTGTTCTTGGAAAAGAGCTGCATTGTAACCAATTGAATTTTCCAAGTTTTGAACTTGTAATTTCAATTCTCTTAACTGTCCAGTTATAAAAGCAATTGAATTGTCATCTGGTTGATTGAGCAAAGTAACTTTAGACTCAATTCTTGCACAAATCTGGGTCAAAGACCCACTATTGTCTTTATTGAAATTTTCAAGGCCAATAATGGTCTTTTGTTGTTCTTTCACTTGTAATATCTCATTACCCAACTTTTGTTTGATATACTCAAATGTTTTAAACTTTGTTATAATCTCTTGATTACAAGATTCAATTTGAGTTACAAGTTTAACAAGATCTATTTCTTTGGGAAAGATTGGCTCAATCTTTCCTCCTCCTTGTTTTTGAATTCCATCAGAGTTCCTGCCATGTTAAACACATTGTCCATGGATGTCTTTTCTTTCTTTGGGATTCTGTAATTCTGCAGGTAAGGCTTGTTCCATTTGGGCTTTGCCTTTTGCTTGCCCTTCTGATTGGTATTTGGGGCTTGGTTGGGCTTGCTTGGCACTTGTTGAGGCGGATTTTTGCTGGTGGATGCTTGGGGAGCTTCCACTTGGCTTTTGTCCTCGCCTTGGGCCAACTTCTTCTTCTGATCTTCTGATAACATGCTTTGGTTTTTCAACCAAGCTTTTATCTTTTGTACTTGTCCTTTGCAAGACATTGGTGTCCAACCCTTCAGAAGATCCTCTGTCTTTTCTGGCCCCTTTAATTTCTTCACCTGAAGTTAAGAGTTCATGGTGCCTATCCGAAGACTTGGGAGAAGTTCCCACTCTTGCTGTTTGGCGGCCATAAACCAGTTCTTGTACTGAGACTGGTGAATCTCCACTGCTTCCTGTTGGAAATGATTCAGGTCTAACAGCAATAGCAGTTATGTCAGCTTCTGGACTCTCAATAAGAGGTTCAAAGGTGCTGGCTAACCTTTGGGAACTGGTGGAGGCTCTGGCGTCCTCCATTTGTGCCTCTCCTCTGGGCTGACATTCTTGTCTTTTTGATTTGTGACTGGAATTTCCTGGTCCAGATCCATTTGATTGGATGGAGTAGTTACTTCCACTTCTAGTGGGAGTCATTGCACGTCAATTTTAAGAAAAAATAGACTAAGACTGGATGGAATTCACCTGCTGGACCTTTAAAGGGTTCTTTGGTTATTAAACCCCTTGCTGCTGGGCTGGTTTGGATTTCAATACTAGACTCTGAGGCTTCAGAGTCTGAAGAGCTGTCTCTAATTTATGGAACTAGAGAAAAATAAAAATATAAGTTATTTTATCAAACAATAAAAATAACTTATGAACTCAACTTATTGAATAAAGTTGTTTTAGTGTAATGTATGGCAAATTACGTCAAAAATAAAGAGAGAGGTCCAAGATAAAAGAAAAAAAAATGTTTTTAGTAAAGATTTTTAATTTTTTTATTTTTTATTTTCTTGAAAGAAATAATAATTATGCAATTAACAAGTTTATTAATCAAAATTGTATTATTATTCACTTTATACTAGAATAACTCAAAGAATAAATTTCAAGTCTGTGATGTGAAAAAGCCACTAGTTAGACAAAAGAAATTTATTCCAAGTCACTCAATAGTATATTGTTTCAAACAATATTCTTAAGAAAAAATAACTTTATTAATATTATAAAGATTATTTATAAGGGATAAGTCCCAAAAAAGCCAATATTAAGATAAATATGGCAATTTTACGTCAAAAAACAGTAAAATAAGTTCTAGAATATGATTTATGTCCCAAAAGTTGGTTAAAATCATGGCCATGCCCCCAAATGTAAGGTTTGTCTATGAAACCCTTGATAATAGTAGCAAAATCAAGAGTACTATGACTGTCCTCAGTAGAAATATATAATATAACAAAATATTATAACCACAAATTTAAATATAATTATTAAGAATAATTATATAGAAAAATAAATTTAATCATTATTATAAAAATATAATAATTACAATAAATTATAATTATTTTTTTATTGTTATAGTCACTGACAGTTATAACAATAAGAAGTGTAATGCTCTTAATGAGACAATTACACATGGAAAATATGAATATTAACCACTTATAAATAATATAAATATTATTTATAAAAGAGTTAAACACACACTGCGCAGAAATAATCCTTATAGAATAAAAATTATATATAAAAAAAACTAATACCAGATAAAAAAAATATAGAACTTTAGAGAAAACTTACTTATAATATTTATTTAATACAACAAGTCAAACAGCAACAGTTAGTTATTATATTAAATAATAATTATAAGTTCAAAACATGCCAAAAATCAATAATTTTAAAGATTAAAGAGTTTTTAAGAGGAATATGTGGATTTTAAAAGATATTTAAGATGATTTAATTTTATATAATAAAATATATTATTGGTGATTACAACAATAATCTAAGTTCTATAATTTAAATTCTTTGATTTTAATAAATAAATAATAAAATAACTTAAGAATTATTTTAATAACAAGATGTTATATTTAATAAAACTTTACCTGTTTAAATTTCTAATATGATTGGATTGATAATGAATGATTGACAAAAACAGTAATTAAAAGACTCTTTTTATGTCTTCAGAGCATCTCTCATGATTCATGATGGATATAGAGGGCATGCTCAGTTTAAAACTGAAAAACCATGCTTAAAAATAAAGTTCTTAACTTAAGGTAACTTAATTTTAATTCCAATTTAAAGTTAACAGGGTTATTCTTAACTCCATGTAACTTGAATCCTTGTTTAAACTAATTATTTTAAGTTTTTAATATAAATAAACTTATTTATATTAAAGTTCATCACATGAACAACTTTAAAATAGAGTTTCAAGCAGAAATCTCTTAAACTCAATCTTTAATTAATTTTTAGAGAAATTATAATTTTCTCTGAGCTTTAAGTCAAAGAGTAAATTTCCAGGCTAATTACCCAGAAAATGTATTTATAAAAGATACTTAAAATTTAATTTATATGTAGATAATATTAAATTGTAAGCTGTGTGAAATTTTCAAGCAAATCCATTAAGAATTGGGTTTTTAATGAATTTTGGAAATTATTGCTATTTTTCCACATAAAATAGCAATACACACCAAACCTTAAGTTTTGATAAGGCTTTAATGCTTGTAACCTTAAATTTTTAAGCTTAATTAAGCTGTTACAGTTCTTAAAACCTTGAATTCAAGCCTGAATATTAGGATTTACCCTCTGGCAGCTTGAAATTCCTGTCTAATTTGGGATAAAACCAGTTTAAACTTTAATGTTGGATCAAAGTCTAATCTTGAAGTTTAAATAAGGTTCAAAATCCTCCAATACAGGTGGACAACCTTAATTGAATCCTTGCAGATCCAAAAAGTTGGGTACCCCAGTTCTATTTGGTCTTTTTCCTTTGTCCCAGGTTTTTGTGTGGATTTTGCCCTTTTATTTATTTAAAGCCATACTATGGCCTTAAACCCTTTTAAATTGAGCTCACGCAGGATTTACATTCTGTATGGCAAATCCTTAGCCAATTCCGTAAATATAAACCACACCTCAATTTTAACTAAAATTTTGGTAA
The DNA here is from genome assembly GCA_023105745.1 of Austropuccinia psidii. Lineage (NCBI taxonomy): Eukaryota > Fungi > Basidiomycota > Pucciniomycetes > Pucciniales > Sphaerophragmiaceae > Austropuccinia > Austropuccinia psidii. Next base: position 19,778,935 of record JALGQZ010000014.1, on the reverse strand, counting down.
GTTTGCATAAACCTTATGCAACTTCAAATTTAAGCTTATTTAAGTTTAAATTTAACAATTTTAAAAAAATGTTAAAAAAGTTACATTAGTACTTTGAGATTCTTAAATCTTCTAATAACATAAGAAATAAGTGTTTTTGGGTATAACACCTTATGGATGTACCCTAGGTTATTTTTGGTGTAGAATCCAAAAATGACATAATATTTATAACTTTGTTTATCCAAAAAAAGTTATACTTATTTTTTGTTATTTTTTATTTTAAATTCAATTAAAAAGTCTGTTGAAGACAAATTTTGACTGTGTATAAAGCTATTTGTGGCCTTGTGGGTATGTTATACATACCTCACAGGCTCACAGAGATACTGTCACAGCCACTATCAGGGGAAAAGGTATTCAATCTTAAACCCAATCAAACTAATGAAACTACAAAATCCAGCATTTGTAGCAGTAATTACTTTCAGAAACTCTTCTTGCTGAAACACGCATACAGCTTGGTTCATAAATACAGCCTGTCAACACTCACACAGGTTGGATATTACAAATAAGGTTTTGGAGTCACAAGAATGAAACTATATGATCACCCAACTACATCACACCTCTTTTACATGGGCTTTATCATTAAAATAAATTCAAATGAAGATTCCTCTTGAGAAAATTCACTCTTTGGATCAGGGCTGGTGGATTCTCATATATACCAGCCCCTATTCCTCCCTCTGGGGACCTTTGGCTGGTTAATCAATATAGTTGATTTATTATTCAATGAATATTCTTAATCTTGTTTTGGAGTATTCTATTTATTGGTATTAAGTTGGTCTTTGGAGTGTTTCCTCACCTGTTCAGTAGGGTTGTGGTGGCCATATCCTCATTAACCCTTCTCTTTCTTTCTTACAGGTTGAAACAGTGTACTTGGGCTTGTTTGTGGCTGGCTCTTATTTCTTTTTTGCTTCTTTTCTGGTATTTATCTTATTAGCAATTTTATCTTATTTACACTCTTCAGTATATTCAATCTTATTCCATCCTTGAGCCCTCCATAAGTGAGTCCCAGGCCCTCCCCACTTGGAAGAGCCCTTATGACAAGAGGGAAGCCAAAATCAGGGGGAATAAAGCCACAGCCCAGGCTATAGAAGATCAATGAAGCCAGAAATACCATATTCTGACTTCTCAAGGCTCACAAGTAGTAGGCCAACCCAACTCTCTGGTGGCTTCACACCACTCAGGATCTGGAAAAACAGTGGTCAAGAGTAAACATTCTTCACAATTCCAGAAAGTTTCCAAAATAACAAATTCAGAAGGCATGGTTGAAAACATTGGAAGCTTACATTTTTCATATTAAACCACTATATAAAGTTATTTCTGTTAATCACAGAATACCCCTGTGAGATATTTGAGTTAAAGTAGTAACAAACACCTGTCAAGGCAGTAATTTTGACATGGGAATTGGTATTACCCACCCAAAGCTACTACAAAGAGGTTTAATACAGCCATATATCAAGCCAGAGGCTATTCCTTGACCTTCAGAAGCATTTTTAAGAGTGAAAACTGACATTAAGCCATTGAATTTGCCCACTAGTTGAAGAAAACTTTGTACCACTAAAAGCAAAGTCATGGGGAAATCCCCCGGTGACCCCTTCAGACATAGAACATGTGCATAAATGCAAAGGGAAGAGGAACAGTCAAAGCCTCATCTCAAACAAGAAGCCGACACCCATTGCCACTCAGATTCCTAGAAAACCATGTAGTTCTTCCTCCATACAAGTTAAACCAACCTTAATAACCTGTAAAGGAAAGGAAACAATTATTAAAACAGTTGTAAAATCCAAAGGAAAATTTCCCAAAGCTGCAGAAAAAAGTCTTTAAAAATCATAGTCAAAGGTAAATACCCTAAGAACAAGAAGTTTTTGACTTATTTAAGACACTGATATCATGTCCCCTGTAAGCCTCAGAGAACTTGGAATCCCAAGAAACCAGCCAGAGGAAAGGGCAGGACTGTTCAGATCCAGAATATCAGGATTTGGATAGCATAGTGAATGGAAAGACATTCAGGAAGATTATTCCCACACCCCCATTCACCTTCCAATTCAACAGACCTCAAAAAAGATGATTGGACAGACATGGATGAATTATTTAAGCTCTACCATCTCCTCAAATATCTTTTCCAATGACGAATTTGAAACAAGAGGTTTAACCTGGCTTAAAACTGATAATAAATAGGGGTAGGCTTCCAGTAGATATTTCTCAGAGCGAGGAAATTAAAACTTACAGAAGAGGGAGAGGCCAAAATAAGGGAGAATAAAGCCACAATCCAGGCCATAGAAGATAAACAGACCCACAAAGAGAGTATTCTGTCTCCTTCAGGTTTGCAATGATTAGGACCACCCAGCTTTCCAGTGGCTTCACACCACTTAGGATCCAGAAAAACAGTGGCCAAGAGTCACCATTCTTCACAATTCCAGGAAGTTTCCAGAAGAAGGCAAGGGACAAAGGGCAAGAACAAGACTACTTTCAGCCAGAGGAAGAAAGTATCAGACCCAATGATCCAGAAGCTATTGTACTTAGTGAAGGAAGTGCACAGAAAAAAAAATTATTTTAAATACACCTGATAGAATGATTACACTTAAATTCAGAAATGATATCTCCATGAAGTTTGAACATAGTGTTGTTACACCTGAGAGTGACATAAACACTAATGAACTGTGTTTACAAATGTCCCAATTTTCAGAAAAAACTCAAAAAGAGTTTTCAAAGGTCCATGAAAGCAATTTAAGGTTTCAAGAGTTGATAACCTTAAGAAACATAACCATTAATACTCTTCAAGAGGGCTTTGCTAAACTAACTAAAGCCCCAGAAGAGACCAAAAAAGGCTAAAACAATTCTCAGAGAAATACCACTGCAAGAGGGACAGGGAATACCTAGATGAAGACACAAAAGAATTGTTCAATGTATTCCCAAATATGAAGTCACAAAGTCAGGACCAAGTTTTTGGCAATAATCCACACCTTCAAGAGGAATTCAAACCACATTTTACAATGGAGAGTAAATACAGATCCTCATCATAATATTAAGATGTAGACAATATGACTTACTCAGAGAAGGAAGCCTTGAAAAAATTTCCAGAAACCACAAGCTGGAAACATTTCTCTGGTGTGGGAGAGTATGATTATATTGATGGACTCTTCATTGGTGTGCCAAGTATACCAGACTACTTGGATTATAGCCAGACTAAACAAAGCATTAATAGTACATTCTAGTTTTTGGTACACAGAAATGAAGGAAATACATGGAAGAAGAAACTGTCCATAATGAAAGAGCCAGATAATCCAGAAGTACATAAATGGTACTTTGATCTGGCAAAAGACCATGTCATTTTAAAATCCAACAATACTCAGTTGACAAAGATACTTATGAGTGATGTCTTTGAAAGTCTAAAAGACTTAAGGCAATTGATCCCCATATGAACATGCAGATGAGGAATCATAAACTCCTGACACAATTGCAAGCAGAGCTATAGCATGCAGTGAAATGCATGTGCAACCAAAGCTGAACTCTAGATTACATTGCCAAGACCTTGAAATATGTAAGGAAAAGGACAAATATAGGCAAATATTTCTCATATAAAGGCAATAGTTTTAGAGATAAACAGCCTTCCAGGGTGGAAAAGAAAGACAAACACAGAGAATTATTTGGAGAAGTAACTGATAATAAAAACTCTTTTCACAATTGTGGGTCAACAGAGAATTATTCTAACAACTTTCCAAAGGTATTAAAGAAAATATATGCCATTGAACAAGTCCCAGAGGGAGAAATCGAAGCAGAGGATTCTGAATCTTAATCTATGGGTGATTCCATCAGAGAAAACTCTGATTATGATCAAGAACCAATAAGGGAATTCCTGGTGGAGTACCAAGAGGAAACCCAATTAGAAAGTCAGGAAATACATTTTGATTAAGGATTACCACAAGACACTGCAAACAAAAACTTGTGCAAACACACACAAGATGCACAGAAACTCCTAGTTACACCACCTCAAGGAACTTAACATGTTCATGGGACAGCCACTAAAATGACTGTTTGTGTTGACAATTCTCAAAACCCACTAATAATTGACAGTGAAGCACACTTCTCAATAGTGGGTGGAGATTATCTGGACAAGAACTTCCCAAATTGGGAAAGCCAACGCTTGCCAACTAAAGCAAATAATTTGAAAAGTGCCTCAGGAACTATGACATCCATTAGGACTATTCCCAAGGAGATAAAAATAACCCACAGGAAAGTTAATATCCCACTCAACCCAGAGTTTTAGGGCTCCAATTAGGAGCAGATTATCAGAGGACATATGCTGTTTGCATTTAAAATAGTAATAATAGGCTTATTACCATGGGTACCAATAAGGAAAAGGAATTTTCACTTGATATATACCAGTTTTCTAAGCAAGACCCCTTAGAAGAATTACTAGATGAATTCAAAGTGGCACAATTTATTTCTAACCTCACTAGTAAACAAAAACTTAGTTTACTAGAAACTCTGAGGAAGAAAAGACAAGCTTTTTCCATGGGGGGAGAACCCTTGGGAACAATTAGAGGCCATTATATAGAACTATTTCTAGATTTGGAAAGACATAATTACCTACACATGCTCAGAAGACCTCCATATCCAGAAATTGTGGAAACAAGGAAAGAAATTTTAAATCTTGTGAATGACCTCCTAGAAATAGATGTCATCAGACAAATTGGACACAAGGAAATAGTGGAAGTAACCACCCCTGTCCTAATCACCTTGTATGATGGCAAATCTAGCTTGTGTGGAAACTTCAGAGCACTTAACAGTGACAAAAAAGCTGACAGATACCCTATACCAATGATACCCCATGCTCTAGACAAGCTGGAAAAAGCCAAATACATCACCAAGATTGATTTTATGAAGGGCTTTCATCAAAATGGAGTTAAACCAAACTCCATGAAATTACTCAGAATTTAATGCCACATGGGTATATATGAGTACACCAGGATGCCGTTTTGCATCAAAAATGCAGCAGTCCACTTCCAAAGGATGATGGACATAGAAATTTAAGAAGAAATATTGGAAGGCTGGATCATAATATATATTGATAATATTACTATATACTCAGAAACGTGGGAAGACTATGTGAAATAACTAGACAGAGTCTTCAGTAAATGCACACCCCTCAATCTGAAAATTTCCCTTAAGAAGCTTAATTTTATCCAACAAGAACTATTGGCACTGGGACATAACATCTCAGGCCTTAGCTTAGCCATAGACCAGAACAAAATAGAAGCAGTACTGCAAAATCCTGTCCCAAATAACATCAAATAAATACAATCTTTCCTTGGTTCTTCTAGCTACTACAGAAATCACAGCAAATATTTTTCCCACATACCTAGCAGCTTCTAAAAATTATGTTCAAAAGATTTAAGTTTTGAGATTGCAAAGTATAGGAGGGGTTCATATGAGAGGATCAAAAATAAAATTAATAATGCACCTGTCCACATGCTACCTGATTTTGAATGATCATTCAAGCTGTACATAGATTCACCTTGCAACAAAGGATTAGGGGAAGCCCTTTACCAAAGACAAATTGTAGATGGTGAACCTAGGGAAGGGTTAATCTGTTATATCTCCAGACAGCTGAAATATTAAGAGTTCATGTATGGACCAACCCAGACATAGTGCTTATGCTTGGCTTGGGCCCTAGAAAAACTTCATTAACATTTGGATGTATCAGTATTTGAAGCATACATAGACTGCACTTCACTTAAGTCTTTTCTCAAAATGAATACTACTAATAGACACATTTTTATATGGAAAATAGCCATCAAAGAGTATAGAGGCAATTTGACCATCATATACAAGAAGGGCAAACGCCAAACTGATGCAGATGGCCTCAGTAGATGGCCACTGGAAAATTACAAAAGCAATCCAGCTGATGACCCAAAATTATCTGAGGAAGAACATGTCACTCATGTGTCCACTGTTCTTTCCAGACTCAGAGCCAATAACCTCTTTGCTAAGGCCTCCAAGTGCCTATTTCATGTTTCTAGTGTGGAATATTTAGGTTATATTGTTTCTTCTGAGGGCCTCAAGATGGACCAAGAAAAGGTCCAGCCAATTCTCAATATTCCACCTCCAAGAAACCTCAAGGCTCTTCAATAATTCCTTGGCTTTGCCAGCTTCTACCACTGTTTCATCAAGAATTATTCAAAGAAGATTAGTTCCCTCACCAGTTTCCTAGAGAAAGATTCCTGTTTTCCCCTCAATGAGGAAGCTCTAAGCCAGTTGAATAAACTCAAAGAGGCCTTCACCATTGTGGAGACCAATGCATTTCACTATGTCTTGGGTTCTGTAATTAGTCAGTTTTCTTACTCAGAAAAACATCCCATTGCATTTGATAGCCGCAAGCCTATTCCAGCAGAGCTCGACTATGAGATCAATGACAAGGAACTCCTTGCCATAGTATGGGCTCTCAAGTGCTGGAGGGCTTTTCTTCTTTCACTCTCTTCCCCTTTTGAAGTTATCACTGATACCTATTCCTTGTAATACTGCATGTCTTCAAAGGCTCTTACTCGCCATCAATCCCGCTGGGAGGAATTCCTTTCTGAATTTTATTTCTCTATCACTTACTGCCCGGGTTGTCTAGATACTCTTCCGGACGCCTTATCACCTTGGGACAATGTTTATCCAGAGAGGGGGGAGGATTTTATCAGCAATGATGCAATGAATTTTCAACAACTCATTAAGCAAGATGAAGTCCAAACCTCAAGATTTTTTGTAGTCAAGGTGGATTCTTTTTCAAATTTGATTTAGTCAATTTAGAATAAATTATGGCAAGAATATCAGTACAGAAGTATCCTTGGAGAATTGGGAAAAGGTAAATATATTCAAGATTAGTCTCTTGATTCCTCTTCTAAACTTCTTTTATTCAAAGATTGGCTGGTGGTCCCAAATGACCCCACAATTCAACTCAGAATTCTTGAAAAGCATCATGATTCTCCTGTAGCTGGACACCCTGGCCAATAGAACACTCTCCAAATTGTCAAGCAGGATTCCCACTGGTCTGGAATGCCTCAATTTATTAAGGATTATGTATCATCCTGTCAACAGTGTTCAAGAAACAAAAATATTCATCACAAGAAGTTTGGAATCCTAAAACCTCTTCCAATTCCAAATGGTCCTTGGATTTCTCTTTCAATGGACTTTATCACTCAACTTCCACTGTCCAATTCTTTTGACTCAATTCTTGTCATAGTAGACATATTCTCAAAAATGGAAGTCTTTATTCCAACAATGTCTTCAATAACTTCACTGGATTTGGCCCATGCATCCATCAAGAATATCTTTTCAAAACATGGCCTGCCTTCAATCATTGTTAGTGATATAGGTGCACTTTTTTTTTCTTCCTTTTGGACCAATCTTTGTCAGAAGCTCAAGATTTCAAGAGATTTGTCAACTGCTTACCATCCAGAAACTGATGGACAGACAGAGAGCGTAAATCAGATACTAGAACAGTACCTTTGGATGTATTTCAGTTATTATCAAGATTATTGGAACACCTCGCTCCCTCTGGTTGAATTTTCTTACAATAGCTCTGACCACTCTTCAACAAAACAATCACTGTTTTTCACTGTTTATGGAAGAGATCCTCATTTTGACTCAGTTCACATTACTCAAAATACTCCTTCTGGAAATCTATCAACAAAAATCCAATCAGTACAGAAAGATGGCAAGAGATAACTTGAAGTCGCCATAAACAGGTTCAAGAGGTATGCAGATAAAATTAGAGCAAGTTTACCTGTTCTCAATCCCGGTGACACGGTATGGCTTTCTTCCAAGAACATAAAATCAACTAGACCCATCAGAAAGCTGTCTGAAAGATGGTTGGGCCCCTTTCCAATTTTGAAGAAAGTCACTACTCATGCTTACCACCTCAAGCTTTCATCCCAATGGAAATACATCCACCCAATTTTCCACATTTCTCTCTTTGAACCAGTCAAGACATCAACAATCCCAAATCAGCATCAAGAGCCTCCTCCTCCAATAATCATTGAAGGAGAAGAGGAATGGGAAGTCTCTCAGATTCTGTATTCCAAGATCAAGGGAGGAAAATTATGGTACTTTTTGGAATGGAAAGGTTTCAGTCAAGACCCAGAAAGATCCACTTGGGAACCAACCAAAAACCTCAAGTATTTTCATTCTTTGTATCCTGACAAGCCAGGACCCAGTTCTTCAAGAGCTTGATTGTTTTATGGTCCTTGGTGGGGAGAGGAATGACCAAAAGTAAGTCCCACTCCTGGTATGCCACTTTAGAAGCATTATACCCCTTCTTGTTGTAAGCATCACCTTGGCCACTCTGTGAGCACTTGTCAAATTTCTGGACACAGGACTCTGGCCAGACTTGCAACACCAATTTCAATCCTTATTCCCATTTTCACATGGGAAAATGGACCATTCACTATTCTTTCCAAAATTCCATGTTCCTTCATTTCAAATTAATTCCTTCAGAAAATGTTTATTGATTATGGCACTGGCGGGAGTGGTAGCTACCAAAAGTAAGTTCCTCTCCTGGTGTGCACTTCCCTGAGGGTTCTACAATTGTAAGGTTTGACTATGAAACAATAAGTAAAAATTACTAATATTTTACTTATTGTACTATGAATGTCCTTATAATAATAAAGGATTATTATAATTATGGCGTAAAAATAATTATATTATTAATAAAATATAATATAATAAAAAAAATATATTAATATAAAATGATTAATATATTTAAAAGCACTTTATTATTGTTACAAACAAATAATAAAGGCGTAAAAAATTGTCTTTTATTAATAAAAAACAATTAATAACAATAATATTACCAATATTCAAGTTATAAATTAATATAAATACTATTTATATTAATTAAGGAATTATTAAAATAATAATAAAGAGAAAATTATTATAATAAGAGATAATAACCTACTTTTAACACTTAATATAATAATTTCGTAATATTTTATGCCAAAAAATGTAAATACAACCTTTTCAAATTGTATTTACAATAAAAATAAAGAAAAATTACTAATATTCTTGATTTTTACGTGGAAATGAGTTTTTAGAGAGATTTTTAGCAAAAAAAATTAAATAAATGATTTAATCACATCAAAATAGATGATTATAACAAAGTGGTCTTTGGTCTTTAATAATATAACAGTTTTATATATAAAGAATAAAGAAATTACCTTTTATTTAATTGATTTAATGTTTTTGATGCGTCTGAGGGGAAAACAGAGTAAAAAGAGCTCTATTTATAGTAAATACCTCCCTCCTAGAGTCCAACAGGCTTCTAGTAGACGTGTACTGATCATATCCACTAGAATTGATCAATATTTTAAGGTTTGAGGATGATTACATCATGATCAAACCATATTACATCATTATTACACCATTATTTAGAGTTATCACTATAACTCTAAGTTTGATGACATCAGAGGCTTGGCAGAACCCCAAATTTTGTTTATTTTATTAGTTTTAATCATAAACTAATAGTATTCACCAATTTTATCACTCATGTGACTGTTAAACTTAACTTAAGGTTACAGTAGGTGATCATAACTGCTCAATTTAAGCTCAGACTTTGATCTTAAATACCTTTTAAGTGTTACACGCTACAGCAATTCAGAGAGTGAATTCTGATAGCCTGACATAACCTTATTATTCTTCCAAGAGCTTTTCATTACATCATCAAAACTCTAATTTTGATGATTTTTTCTTGTAACTCATCTTTTCTGTCGAAATTCAATATTTTAAACTTCAAATCATGATTTCAGGGGGTTATACCCTGAATTTAATGATAAAAATTACATAATTCTTCACGAATGAACTAGTAGAATCCAACTGTGTACTTTATTTTAAGTTTGGACCACTTTCACAACAAAGTGGTCAACAGCTCTGTTGATTTTTATCAATATTTCATCATAGGTTTTAACCTTGTTTATAAATTGTAAAATAAAGTTCCTATCTGTGTTCGTACAGTAATTACGTGGTAACTTTATTTTTGGTTCATCACTCTATCTTGTATAGTTCAAGAGATATTAACTATGATCCTTGAATATATGTGTTGACCAAAAAAGTGCATATATTCAGGTTAATTCCTTAAGTATTAACTTTGGTAATTAGCTCATTAATTGTTTTATGTGTGGATTTCCATGGGGAATTCAATGGTACAATTTATTTTACATGTTGTTTCATTGTTTCTTGAAATAAATAAGGATTTATGGTTTTTATAAGGTATTATTCCTTATAACTCATTAAATATTGGTTTTACAGATATGCCATAAAAAATGGTATATGTGTATTTTACCATGGGAAATCCAATGGTATAGTTTATTTCACATGTTGACTCATTGGTTTTTAAGTTAAACCAATTTTTGTACCAATTTATGGTATTTTTGTATTTTTGAAGTAATTATTTTTAATGTATAATTATTCTAAGTAATTTTAGTATAATTATCTTAAAGGTATAATTATTATGAGTCTTTCTTGTGACCTTATGGGGTATGTGGTCATATCTCAAAGGCTCACAACAATCTTTCAAAAACATCACCCTGGCCACTCTGTGAGCACCTCGCATCAAATATTGTGTTTCAGGTCCTTGGCCAATTCAAATCAGCTGTCCACTTCCTTGATCAAGATTGGAATCCCCCTCAAGAAATTATTTCTCTTTATTTTCTTTTCTTATTGTCTCTTTATGTTTCTTTATATTTTTTAAAACTTTCCCTTCTTATAATCTTTATGTCAACTCATTTCTTCAAAACTTCCAAAGCCAAAAGTCAGAACAGGACCAAATCATCCTCTTGTCATATGTAAACTTTGTTCCATTCATAAAATTTCTTTCAAGATGAAATACCTGTGTAATCCCTGCGTTCAATCCTTCTCAACAGCCTCAACAGGCCTTTACCTTGATTTGGTGCTCAGGAGCTCACCATTAAAGGTGGGGGGTACTGTCATAACCACATGTAATCACTCCACCAATGGGTGTTGGAGGCAAATATAGCCTGAACTAATTTTATGGCCAATTGGTCATGTCATTAGCTTTATGGCCAATTGGACCACTTTGGTGTTTTATGGCCTTCGGGCCATACCACCTTTCACTGGCCCATTATGGCCTCAGGCCATATCCTGCAACAACTGTCCTATTTTGCCTATTCTCAACCTCACCAACCCCCAGGCCAATACCTTTTTTTGGGCCTGGGGGGTCCATCTGAGCTTCCGGGTGCTTCTAGCCCCTCTAGCCATCACCAGGGCCTTTGGACCACCCCCTTTCTTTATGGGTTCTAAAGCCTAAAAGGCCCATGGTCCATGGGACCCTTAGGCCCCTTTTGGCCAAAAAGGGCCAAGGGGGCCCACCTGAGCCAATTTTGGCCCCCAATCTTGAATTTCCCAAAAATGGCCAAAAGGACCCCAGGACCCAAATTGGCCATTTTCAAAACCTGGCCTCTGGCAGACAACAGAGGCCACCAGCTCAATTCCAGAAAGCTTTCTCCTCCATTCAGGGGAAGGACTCTCCTTCACCAATGTACTCCATACCAAGGATCCTGGTATGGTGCATATATGGTATAATATACCATTATGCACCAATTTTTCTCAGCAATCCAATGGTGATGCTTTCCGGACCAAATTATTCCTTTTCATTTCAAGTCCCCAAATCCATAACCCATTTTGAAGGAAGTCTGTTCACTCATTCAGTCTTGCAATCCCTGGTGGCTACCGGAAGACCACTCAAGGACTGCAACCACCTGGCACTGCAGGAGTTGGGTTGTATTTTCTGTTAAGGATTATTCCAAGGGTAATTTCAAGAGGTTATCAATCATTCAATCTGTTTTAAAGGCATCAAATACTTCATTATCCTTTGGGCAACTCAATTGGTCCATACAGGCTGTATTCAAGCAAGCTGTATGGCCTTGGCCCTTTTGGGCCAATTCATATTCCACTGTGGGAATTCAGTCACACAGTCCAATTTTCAAGATGGCCAGATCTGTATTAACTCAAAACAGTCAATAAAGCTGGGTGATCAACCCTCCAGGATCAATCTTCAGCTTTTCACATATACTGGCCATCTTTTCTTCCCTGGGTACTTTTTCCCCAGTTCATTCATATATTGGATTTATTTTTATCCTCATTTTCTTTTCATTCATTAAAGTAAATACTGATCATTTTAAGTCAGTCATTTGCACCTTTTCTTCTTTGTCTGTCAGTGGATATTGGTGGTAATATCATTCACTAATTCCATTGTTCTTTCTGACAGGTTGAAACAGTGAATTGAGGATTCATTTGGTTGGCTTTCTTTATTATCTTGTCCATTGGCTTCCCTCTTTTCTTTTATCTTTGGCATACTTGTCCTTACTCTTATTTTTCCTTAAAGAACTATATTCTTTTTTATTTATTTATTATTTTGGAGCCCTCCAAGTGAGTTCTTGATTCCTGAGTGCCAGGCCACTCTTGCTTTCCACAAGAGCTCCTGTGACACCAATGGACCTTTACTGTGGGATAAGTTCCCACATCCTTGAATATAAGGTGTCAATCCTACAAAGGAGCTTTTTTATTCTTCAAAACCTCCTAGTTTGGTCAATATGGGGTCTCCATACAGGTTCTGTACAGTATTCTATGCATAAGACACATCAGAAGAGGGCAGTGTGGTCCCCAGATGAAAATTGTCACCATGTATTGGTGAAAAATTTCCAGATGTGGTTTCAAAACCACATCTGAGCCCAATACAGGCAGTACAGAAATGGCAAGAGCCACAAGCCAGTTCTTGGAAGTGAAAAATATTCACTCTTTCTACATGAATAGGTCTGGAGAACCTTTCCACCCAGTTTCAGGATAAAAAGGGACCTTCCTCTTACCCAAAGAGGAATCCCCATCCTGGTGAATATTTGTACCTAGTGCTGAGGAAAATTTGGGATCTCTGTTGCTAATTATTTTTGTGAATATGCCAGTCCATGATACAGCTCCATCACATATTAGAAGAGATGTATCCAAGGATGCATGATCTTTGTGACATGGTAAAAGACTGGAGTTTTACTAAACCTGTTAACAATCACTGGGAAGGAATTATAGACTCTATCACCTCATGGTGGTAGACAAGTTACTCAATCCATATGGACAATTTCCCAAGGTCTACTGGGTTATTAGACCTTGATCATCTTTCCAAATCTTCTCCAGTGTATTTATTGTCCTTCTGACATCAGTTGCAGTTTTTGCAGTGTTTTAAAACATCATTTTGCCACATTTTCACCATAATCAGGTTTTAATTTTCTCTCTTTTTCTATCCTCAGAAAGGTTTCCTGAGGAGTGGTTGTCATGGCATTCTTTTAATATGGGATTTATGAAGGATCTGTCCACAAGTTTCATGACACATGTGTGTTTTGTCCTAGGGGATATTATACCATCAAGAACATGAAATCTTCCTTCATCATATGACTTTTTCCATATTTCATCTAAGGAGTGTATCAAGTATTTATCTTTAGAATCTTGAACAAGTAATTTAAATAGCATGCTACCATTCCTTTCTTGAGTATCCTTACTTCTTTAAAGAAGTTAGTGGCTACTTCTTTAATACTTATTTGCTCTATTGGAATATGTAGAGAACCTTCTTCTAGCACATAAGCAGGATTTTCAATATCATTTGTTAATGGCCATCTTTTTAGTCCATCTTTGTGTACAATACTGTTATTGCCTTAATATTCATTTATTGGTATTTTCCATCTGAGAATATGTCTGTTGGTTCTTATCATGTTCAGAAGTGATTTCAATTTGTGATGATTGCACCATCAAACAACCTAGGTTCCAGTCATGGTGGTGGTGGGGGACTGCCTTTTCTGACATGACACTGATTGGAGAGCTTAAGTGCTTGTTAATTTTTTCTGGCATCAATGTGGCAATAATATTCATATCTTTGCAAAAGGTCCTTTGAAAAAAGTGAAACCCTTTTTTTTGAAGTTTTTTCTCAAGTTGAGGGTAGTTATACCTACTGCAAAGTAGTTAAAACTGACCTGGTTGGTAACAAAACCACATGATCAATTTAATCACAGACTCTGTTCCTCATATCTATACCAAATTATGTGAGCTTCTCCCTGTAATTTGACATTCTGAACACAGATCAAAGTACTTTGGGGGGTCTGGCACCCTTTTAGCCAAGGTTCCTTTTCCCCTCAAAAATTAATCTTCCAAGTTTTTTTATTTACTCCCTCCAGAATTTCTTATACCAAAAGCTTGGATAGAAAATGTTATTGAGAAATTATATTAAACAAATTCAAATATTAATTCATCATCTGTAGATCCATTTTCATTTATTTCATACATATCTACATTTTGAAAAGTTCCATTAGAATTCTTAAATTCCTAGTTGCTTTAAAATTGCACAACACACCTCATTTTTAACACAAAAACTGGTGGTAAAAGAACATGTGTTCTTAATTTATTCCAAGATCTATTATATTCAGATTTTAATACTTCAAGTACTCAAAACTTAATTTAAGCTTATTCAAGTTTTATTCAAGAGAATTTACCCAGAGATTACCCAATGGAAGCTTTCATGGGGAATCAAATTCTAAAAGGAGATTCTGTTTTTTCTGATCAGAACAAAATTGATAATGAATTTTATATAATTTTCTTGAAAAAACTTAGTAAAATATTCCTTTTACTTTTTTCCTAAAAAAACTTCTAATTTTACTTTCTTCCCAGTTTTGTTAATTTATGTCAGAATTATGTTTTTATTCATTCTTTTGATTTAAATTCTTCTGTGGAAAATAATATCTCTTGTTTAATTTCAATTCTTTCTTTTTAGTTTTTCTTTAATTGCAAATAAATCCAAGACTCACATGGTTCAGGATTTATTGGTGTTTTTTATATCTCATTTATTCCTACTTTTACTCAAAAACACAGATTTATGCCTCCTCTTTTTATTAATAGTAAGAAATAAATCTTGTTTTTTATTTATTTCAAGCAAGTAAATATATCAATTATTTATTTTGAACTTTTTATAATTGAAATTTTGGAATTTATACTAATTACTTCATTTAAGTGTAGAAGATTCACATGATACCAAAATATTACAAAGTATTGCAAATCATTAATAAAACTAATATATCTTATACCTTCAACTATGATAAATTTTATTTACAATGAGTATAGTTTAGACTAAAGTTTTCTACACCAAAACTGGAATATTATCCTCTGTCAATCATAATCAACTATCTGTGATATCATATTTTCTAAAAACATATTATTTTTCTTTCTAAATTTTGAACTTTGTAATATTCAAACTTCAAATAAATTAATTTCACTTACTTGTACCATATGTCTGTTTATAACTAATCTCTGATTATCTTCTAATCGATTTTCAAAGAGATTTTTTCTTTCAAATGGCCAGATATCAAGATTTAACCTCTCAAACAGAATCTGACTTTCATATCAACTTCATTAAATCAATTTTTTCTGTTGTTGGTTTTATAATGCAATGGATTCTAATTTACTATGGTTTTATGGGGCTTCAGAAGGTTTTATTTATTTTATCAACATTAGTATTTTTGGTTCTTGTCAGCCTGTGACTCAAAACCAGAGCACAAGCATGACAGCCAAAATACCATAAACCAATGGTATAGCCAAGATACCACCAAACCATGGAGCTGATCCAAATCAGCTCAAAAGGTATCAAAAGAAAGAGGAAACTCACCTCTTTCTGAAAATATAAGTCCCATCACCATAGGACAAGAAATAACAAAGTTATTCCTGCTCAAAGTTATTGCTGAGCATAAACCTTAATTTTCACCTCTCATCTAAAATCTAGAAGGAGAGGCTTAACACCATCAAATGGGTACTCAAAATGAAGCTCTAAGCCAGGGCTATCCAATGGTACCAGCCAAACTGAGCTAGCACCAATATTACTGGAGTTATGGTCAATTTCAGGCCAAAGAAGGGTGAACAAAACATTCACCTCTCATCTAACTTCTACAGTTTTAGTGTGGGATACTTGAAGTGGGGTCTTTTTGGAAAGAGCACAATTAGGGCTATCTGATGGTGCCATCCACTTCTTCATATCTCAGCTATAACAGAAGGTATGAGGCAAACAAGCTCAATGCAGCTTTTTGCCCAAACCACGCCTATGTACAAAAAACCTTGTACATGGGATAACTTTGTCATATTTAATGATAACCATACCAAATTGGGTATCATTGTGTAGAGCCCATACAGGGATATCCAATGAACCAACATTGAGCATTATATCTCAAAAACTGACAGAATTATGGCCATTTGAAAGTTATAATCCCACAATATGACCAATACAGCTGTATTATGACAGGATACAGTTGTACTCTGATTATGAGGTGTCAAACAGACAAAGAAGCATGTTAATACTTCAATACCTCATACGTCAGTCAATACTGGGGTCCCATACAGTTTCTGTACAGAATTCTATGTGTCATACATGTCAAAATCAGGATGTGAGGTCCCCAGATGAAAATTTTCACCCTGTATTGGTGAAAACTTCCCAGATGTGGTTTCAAAGCCACATCTGGGCCCAATACAGGCTATACAGGCTGTTTGCAAACCACAAGCCAGTCCTAGAGAGTGAAAAATCTTCACTTCCTCTACATGGAAAGGTCTAGCACCCTTTCCACCCCATTTCAGGATAAAAAGGAGGCTTTTTCACAGCCAGAATTGTCTCCTCATCCTGCTCTTGAATACCCTACATAGTAAACTGTCAAAAACAGTTTTACTCTTGGGTAATAACCAGGTATACTCTTAATTTAAATTATTGTAGTCTTTATTATTGTAACCCAACAGGTAAAGCTGCACCCAGGGCTTTCAACAGCGCTCACCACCACTATATTCCTTATAGTAAAGCCCTCTTATTTTTGAATTAAACCATCTTTAACTCTTATAAAAATCTTTTAAATCTTTATTTACCATGTCACAGTCATAGTTAAGAGTTGTAAATACTTTTTAAATACTCTCATCATAGACTCAGCCTGACATTTTGGGGGCCTGGCCGTGTTGTAAAACCTTTTTTGGACCTTTACAAGTAAGTTTTTTTCTCTTTCATCACTTATTGACACTTGTTTTATCTTTTTTAGGTGTCATTTTCTTTAAAAATATATATTGTTATATATTTTTCTTTATTTTTTAAAATAATCATATTTTAAGGAGTATCTGTCACATGGCTAATAACCACAAGACCAGTATTTTTGGCGTGTTTTGTATATAAAAACACTTTTAAGCCACTAATACAGTCTTAATTCTTAATTGAATCCAGACAGCTCATACTGATAAACCAACAGTTGAGGCGTGCTTGGGCACATTGTTAGCTCAATTGCCCTGTAATACACCACCTTTGACAGATTATACTTGCTAACTACAAGTATTCTGTAAGATATTGGTATACAAACAGTCTACCACATATCAATAAGCTGTATTTTTGACGTGGAATTGTTAATTCAATTACACTGTCATCATACAAGGGCATATTGTGACAATATACAAGCCCAGAGGCCATTCTTAGACGTGCAAAACCAGCCTTTTAAGAAGTCTTAACTGACATAAGCCCTCTTTTCCTGTTTGATTCAGTGGAAGAAAATTTCATACCACTTGAGACCCAGTCACAGGCCAACACACCAGTGACACCCTCAGAACCAGAGGGCAGCAAGGGCAAAGGGAAAAGACTTAGTTAAGGCCTCATTACAGCCAAAAAGTGGACACCAATAGCCACTCAGAGGAGTAGAAAACCACAAAACTCTGCTTCAATACAAGGTAAACCAACCTTAACCACTTGTAAAGCAAAAATTACAATTATTAGCCCAGTTGTAACCTCCAAAGGCAAACTTCCCAAATCAGCAGATAACGAATTTGTACAAGGCACAGTCAAAGGGAAATACCCTAAGAACATAAAGTTTTTGACGGCTTGCAAACACTGATATGTCCCCTGCATACCTCAGAGACCTTGGCTTCCAAAGGAACCAGCCAGAGGACAGGGAAGGCTTGTCCAGAACCAGAAGACCTGGAAGAGGACACCTTGGACACAGTGGTGGATGGCAAAACAATGAGGGAGATAATATCAACCTGTCCATTCACACTCCAATTCAACAGGAACCTCAAACCAGAGGACTGGATGGATATGGATCAAGTTCTTCAGCTCCACCAACTCCTCAAAGATTTATTTCAATGGAGCATGGACAACAAAAGGTTCAACCTGGAAAGTCACTGGGAAGAACTTGGTGCAAGTTTCGAGAAGATCTGTCTCAAAGAGATAGACTTCAAAGACCTGATGGTAATCACCAAAGGTTGGAATCCTACCAGGCAGTTCAGACTCCTGGAGGCAATGGCACAGAGGATAAGGGAGAATCAAGCCACTATCCAAGCTATAGAAGAACAGTTAACCCAGACAGGGCCTACTCAGATTCCTTCAGGCTCACAAGGAGCAGGCCAAATCAGCTCTCCAGTGGCTTCACACCATTCAGAAACCAGCAGATCAGTGGCCAAGAGTCACCATTCTTCACAATTCCAGGAAGCTTCCAGGAGAATACAAGGAAACAAGGGCAAGAACAAAACCTCCTTCAACCAGAGGAGGAAAGAGTCAGACCCTATGATTCAGAAGCTGTTGTATTTGGTAAAAGAAGTGCACAAGAACCAGAAGTAGTTGTAAACCACTCCAGAATCAGTAGTCCTAGTAATAGAAACATTACCCCCACTCAGACTGAACATAACATTGTCACATCTGAGAGTAACATCAACAGTGATACACTGTGGTTACAAATGTCCCAATATTCTGAGCAATCTGCAAAGCAGTTTGAAGAAATTGAAGCTGGCCAAGAGAGGATGAGAAAAACTCAAGCCTCCTTGGAACAGATAGTTGTGAATCTTCAAGAAGGATATGCTCAACTGAGCAAAGCCTCTGAAGAAACCAACAAAAGACTGAATACAGTCTTTGAAGAACAACACCACAGCAAAAGGGACAGGGATTGTCTGGACCAAGACATAAACAAATTTTTTAATGTCTACCATAACTTGAAGCCCCAACCACAAGGCCAAGTTATGGAGAATCCATATCAACCAGATGACATCAAACCAGATGCCATGTTGATGAATAAGGCAAGATCTCCATCACAATACCAGTATGGAGATGGAATGTCTTATTCAGAGAAGGAAGCCTTGAAGCAGCTTCCTGAGGCCTCAAGCTGGCCCAAATTCTCTGGATCAGGTGAATATGATCATATGGAACTCATAGATTATATTGATGGACTCTTCATTGATGTGCCAAGCATACCAGACTACTGGATCACTGCTAGATTTAATACTGCATTTAAAGGTCATGCCAGTATATGGTACACAGAAATGAAAGAAATCCATGGCAGGAGAAACTGGCCATGGTGGAAGAGTCAAATCATCCAAAAGTACAGTAATGGAGCTTGGATATGTCAAAAGACCATGTCATTTGAAAATGACAAATACTCTGTGGACAAAGATCCATATGAGTGGTGTCTTAGACAGTCTAAAAGAATTAAAGCCATTGATCCTCAGATGAACATCCAAATGAGGAATCACAAACTTCTGACACAATTGTCAGGAGAACTAGAGCATGAAGTCAAATGCAGATGCAACCCAAATTGCACTCTAGATGAAATTGCCAACACCTTACAAGACATAAGGAAAAGGATTAATACAGGGAAATTCACCCCATATAAGAGCAGTAGTCTCAAAGAGAAACAACCTTTCAGGGTAGAGTTTAAAGACAAACCCAAAGAAAGAGTGGCAGAAGTGGAAAAGAAGAGGAATTCTTGTCACAATTGTGGTTCAACAGACCACTATGCCAACAACTGTCCAAAGGCAAAGAAAAAAGTCTATTCCATAGAGAAAGTCCCTGAGGAAGAACCCCCAACAGAGGATTCTGAATCAGAATCCATGGGTGATGCCATCAGAGAACCATCTGATGATGATCAAGACCCAAGAGAGGAATTTCTAGTGGAATACCAAGAGGAAACCCCACTGGAAATCCAGGACATACAGTTGGAAGCAGGCATGCCACAGGACACTGCTAACAAGAACTTGTGCAAACACACACAAGATGCACAAACATTCCTGGTTACACCAACCAAAGGAATGGCATATATACATGGGACAGCCACAAAAATGACTGTTTGCATTGACAATGCTCAGCATCCACTGGTCATTGATAGTGGGGCACACTGCTCCATAGTGGCCAGAAACTATCTGGATACCCACTTCCCAAACTGGGAAAAACAACTCCTGCCCATTAAGGCAAAGAACTTTAAAAGTGAATCAGGGAAGATGACTTCCATTGGGACAATTATCAAACAGATAATTATACCCCACAGGAAGGGTAACATCAGACTCAACCCAGAGTTTGTAGTGCTTAATGATGCCCACATCCAAGGGATTTTACTGGGAACAGATTACCAGAGGATGTATGGCATAGACATTTACAACAGTAAAAATAGGCACATCACCATTGGTACTAACAAGGAAAAGAAATTTTCACTTGATATATACCAGATATCTTCTCAGGATCCACTAGAAGAACTTCTGAAGGAATTCAGAGAGGGACAGTTTAGTACTACCCTCACCAGTAAACAAAAACTAAGCTTACTGAAGATGCTGAGAAAGAACAGACCAGCATTTTCCATTGGTGAAAAATCATTAGGCAAGATCAAAGGCCATGATATAGAGTTATATCTGGATGTGGAAAGGCCTTATCCACCCATGCTTAGGAGACCTCCTTATCCAGCAAGCCTGGAAACCAGGAAAGAAATTGAGAAACATATCAATGAACTCCTGGATATGGATGTCATCAGGAAGATTGGACATAATGAAATAGTGAAAATCACCACCCCTGTCCTAATCACCTGGCATGATAGCAAGTCTAGACTGTGTGGAGATTTCAGATCTCTGAATAACTACCCAAAAGCAGACAGATACCCTATACCCAGGATACCTCATGCCTTGGATAAACTGGCTAAAGCCAAATACATAACCAAAATGGATTGTATGAAAGGTTTCCACCAAAATGGAGTTAAACCAAGCTCCATGAAATTAATCAGAATAATATGCCATATGGGCATATATGAGTACACTAGAATGCCATTTGGCATCAAGAATGCGCCAGCCCACTTCCAAAGGATGATGGACACAATATTTAAAGATGAAATATTGGAAGTCTGGATGATAGTATATATTGATGATATCATTATATACTCAGAGAAATGGGAGGACCATGTGCAATACATAGACAGAGTACTAAGTAAATTCACACCCATAAATCTCAAAATTTCACTTAAAAAATGCAATTTTGGCCAACAAGAGTTACTGGCTCTAGGACATAAAGTCTCATGTCTTAGTCTGGCAATTTACCAGAACAGAGTAGCAGCAGTACTGCCAAAGCCAGTACCAAAAAAGCATCAAAGAGATGCAATCCTTTCTTGGGTTTGCTAGCTACTATAGAAACCACATCAAAAACTTTGCACACATAACTAGTAGTTTATACAAGTTATGTTCAAAAGATGTAGTTTTTGAAATAACCAAGGAAAGGAGGGATGCATGTGAAAGGATCAAATATGAACTCACTAATGCACCTGTGCTCATCTTGCCTGACTTTAAACTACCATTCAAGCTAATATAGATGCAGCATGCAGTCAAGGCCTAGGAGCAGCCCTTCACCAAAGATAAATTGTGGATGGTGAACCAAGAGAAGGAGTGATTTGCTACATCTCAAGGCAGCTGAAAGATTCAGAAGCCAGGTATGGGGCCACCCAGACTGAGTGTCTATGTCTATTCTGGGCTCTAGAAAAACTCCATTATTATCTGGAGGGTGCAGTCTTTGAAGTCTACACAGACTGCACAGCCTTGAAGTCTTTACTAAACATGAATACTACAAATAGACACATTCTGAGATGGCAAATAGCCATCCAGGAGTATAGATGGAACATTACCATCATATAAAAAGAAGTTAAAAGTCATACCAATGCAGATGGCCTTAGCAGATGGCCACTGGATAATGTCAAGAGCAATCCAGCTTATGACCCCAAAGTTGCAGCCAAAATCCCTATCCATTTCATGAAAATAGATAGGAGGAAGAACTTCAGATTTTCTGAATGGGTACCAGAGAGTGGTACCCCTGACAGTGGAAACACTAATTCAGAGGAGACAGAAACTCCCATATTGGGAATAAGTTCCTCTGAACTGCACAATGAATTTTTTAGTGCAGTACTGAAGTCTTATTCCAAACACAAACAGTGTGGCATACTACTACAACTCCTTCAACAAAAATACAGGAGTCCAGAACTGGAAGCCCAACTGGAAGAACCCTGGTTGAGGGGCTATAAGGATAACAAGTTTTTCCTTATAGATGGCCTGCTCTACCACAGAGAAAAGCACACAAGTGCACTCACAGTGGTAGACAGATACCACATCTCATTGATCCTGCAGGAATGCCATGACTGCCCCTATATGGGACACATGAGTGAAGACAGGACCAACGAGAGGGTAGCAAGCACAGCTTGGTGGCCCAAGTGGGAGCAGGAGTTGAGTGAATACACCAACACCTGTGAAAGATGCCAAAAGGCAAACAGGAAACATGGGAAGAAGTATGGGTTACTTCAGCACATAGAGGAACCCAAGCACCCATGGGAAACCATCAACATGGACTGGGTCACAGCACTTGTCCCAGGAGGCAAAGAAAGCTACAATGCCTGCCTAATCATAGTTCAGAGGTTCAGCAAGAGCATGAGGTGTCTACCATGCCACAAGGAGGACATAGCCATGGATACTGCCCTGTTATTTTGGAATAACAACATATCTACCTGTGGAGTCCCTAAAATCATCATTAGTGATAGGGACCCAAAATTCACATCTGAATTTTGGACCAACTTGTATGACATGCTTGGCACCAAGCTTGCTTTTTCCACAGCTTACCATCCCCAAACAGATGGCCTAGCTGAGAGGATGATCCAGACTATGGAAGACATCCTTAGAAGGTTCTGTGCCTATGGCATGGAAGACAAGGACCATGCAGGATACACCCATGACTGAGTTACCCTTCTACCAGCTGTCCAGCTGGCTTATAATACAAGTCAGCACTCTACAACAGGAAAAACACCTGCAGTGGTAGAGAAAGGGTGGAATCCCCTGTTGCCGGTGGATCACTTAAAGAAGAATCTTCTAACCATCCACCCCACAGCCAAAGACTTCCATGATATGTTGAAGAGGGCTTGTGACACAGCTGCCAAATGCATAGCTGAGGCAAAAGAATAAAATAAGAAGAGGTGGGACAAGACACACATGGAACCTGACTTTAAGGAAGGGGACCAGGTGCTAGTGTCTACACTGAGCTTTAATAATCTTAAAGGACCCAAGAAGATGAGGGACTCATTTTTAGGGCCTTTTACTATCATTAGGTTGATAGGAAAGAATGCAGTGGAAGTCAAACTTACAGAGGAACTTTCCAGGAAGCACCCAGTCTTGCCAGTAAGCTTGGTCAAACCATACTTCCAGACAGAGGAGGATAAATTCCCCTCCAGGAAAAAGAACCCCACACCACCTGATATAGTGGAAGTGGAGGATTCCCAGGACCTGTGAGTAAAATCATCAGGGCCAGAAAGATCAGACTTAATGGAAAGGATCAAAGACAATACTTAGTCAGATTCAAACACCAAACAGCTGATAAAGACAAATGGTTGGCAGAAGATGCCATACCAGATGGGAACCTTCATCTAAGAAGATTCATGGCCTCTAGGAGGACTGAACAGTCTCATCAATGATGAGCCTTTTTTTAGAGGGAGGGTATGTCAGCCTGTGACTCAAAACCAGAGCACAAGCATGACGGCCAAAATACCATAAACCAATGGTATAGCCAAGAGACCACCAAACCATGGAGCTGATCCAAATAAGCTCAAAAGGTATCAAAAGAAAGAGGAAAATCACCTCTTTCTGAAAATATAAGTCCCATCACCATAGGACAAGAAATAACAAAGCTATTCCTGCTTAAAGTTATTGCTGAGCATAAACCTTAATTTTCACCTCTCATCTAAAATCTAGAAGGAGAGGCTTAACACCATCAAATGGGTACTCAAAATGAAGCTCTAAGCCAGGGCTATCCAATGTTACCAGCCAAACTGAGCTAGCACCAATATTACTGGAGTTATGGCCAGTTTCAGGCCAAAGAAGGGTGAACAAAACATTCACCTCTCATCTAACTTCTACAGTTTTAGTGTGGGATACTTGAAGTGGGGTCTTTTTGGAAAGAGCACAATCAGGGCTATCTGATGGTGCCATCCACTTCTTCATATCTCAGCTATAACAGAAGGTATGAGGCAAACAAGCTCAATGCAGCTTTTTGCCCAAACCACGCCTATGTACAAAAAACCTTGTACATGGGATAACTTTGTCATATTTAATGATAACCATACCAAATTGGGTATCATTGTGTAGAGCCCATACAGGGATATCCAATGAACCAACATTGAGCATTATATCTCAAAAACTGACAGAATTATGGCCATTTGAAAGTTATAATCCCACAATATGACCAATACAGCTGTATTATGACAGGATACAGTTGTACTCTGATTATGAGGTGTCAAACAGACAAAGAAGCATGTTAATACTTCAATACCTCATAAGTCAGTCAATACTGGGGTCCCATACAGTTTCTGTACAGAATTCTATGTGTCATACATGTCAGAATCAGGATGTGAGGTCCCCAGATGAAAATTTTCACCCTGTATTGGTGAAAACTTCCCAGATGTGGTTTCAAAACCACATCTGGGCCCAATACAGGCTATACAGGCTGTTTGCAAACCACAAGCCAGTCCTAGAGAGTGAAAAATCTTCACTTCCTCTGCATGGAAAGGTCTAGCACCCTTTCCACCCCATTTCAGGATAAAAAGGAGGCTTTTTCACAGCCAGAATTGTCTCCTCATCCTGCTCTTGAATACCCTACGTAGAAACTGTCAAAAACAGTTTTACTCTTGGGTAATAACCAGTTATACTCTTAATTTAAAGTATTGTAGTCTTTATTATTGTAACCCAACAGGTAAAGCTGCACCCAGGGCTTTCAACAGCACTCACCACCACTATATTCCTTATAGTAAAGCCCTCTCATTATTAAATTAAACCATCTTTAACTCTTATAAAAATCTTTTAAATCTTTATTTACCGTGTCACAGTCATATTTAAGAGTTGTAAATACTTTTTAAATACTCTCATCATAGACTCAGCCTGACGGTTCTTTGTTTCATAGATTTTCTGTAAGATTTTTCTATGAGACTATTGATAATAATACCTTTTATTAAGAGTACTATGATTGTCCTAAAATTAATATATAATATAAAAAAAT
This sequence comes from Austropuccinia psidii, assembly GCA_023105745.1. Classification (NCBI taxonomy): domain Eukaryota; kingdom Fungi; phylum Basidiomycota; class Pucciniomycetes; order Pucciniales; family Sphaerophragmiaceae; genus Austropuccinia; species Austropuccinia psidii. The sequence continues at coordinate 19,753,536 of JALGQZ010000014.1, read as the reverse complement.
ATAAAAGCCACAAATATAATCATAATTATGAAAATATCAAGATCTTTTCTGTTATCAATATGATTTATGAATGGACTAATTATAAGATATTGGGTCATAATTATGTGAAAAAAAATAATTCTATAAAAACCCATAATAAGCAAAAAATATGATATTGATGAAGACTAATGTATAGGCTTTTATTTAAAGTGAGGATATTTAGAAATTATAAATATATACCATTGATATTTAAGATAAGTGAAAAACACAAAAATAATGAATTAAGGGATATTTGGAGGATTTTTGTACTTTACAAAAATATCTTTGAAAAACATTTTCAAGATAAAAACGCATTATTAATCATTATAAAAACATAATCAGATTCTAATATTTCAATTCTTTATTTATGAAAACCATCAGGCATTAAGCACAAAATAATGTCTTGTTTAATAAGATATGTATGATTCAGAAGATTAATTTTACTGATTCATCAGAGAAAACAGTGATTAAAGGGCTTTTTTACGTGTTAAGACACCTTTTCTGTGATCAAACCTTCCTTTAGAGGGAAATTACTCATAAAAGCTTCGAAATAATCATGTAAAATGAGCTTTTAATTAAAATCCAAGCTTCAAGTGTTATGGTTAACTTCAAGTAACTACAAAATTCTTTTGTTTATATTACTTTTCAGCTTAATATAGAAATAGTATCTCTATTTCCAACTTCATTCTATGAATACCTCAAAAATATAATTTCAACCAACAATATCTCCATTCAAATTTGTTATTAAGCTTCAAATTATTCTTTAATTTCTTCAAAAATAATTAAACAAGATATCTTCAAGGGTTTTACCAAATTATCTTATTGGTAAAATGAGCTTTACTTTGGCTTATAATCACTTGAATATAGCTCAGAATACATATAAAATATTCAATTAAATCCATTTTTAAATTAATTTTCTGTTAATTTTTGGATTTATATCTCTTCAAAAATAAATATAGAAATAAAAACTAAGCCTTGACTTTTGATAAGCTCCTGGTAAATTTAGCTTTAGCTGTAACATTATTTAATACTATCTAACCTTTTGAATTTCTTCAAACCTTGATCGAAATTCTGTAAAGTAGAATTTACCCTTTGGAAGATTATAAGTCCTGTCATTATGTAGGATATACCAGCTTGAAGCTTAATATCCAAAGAGGTCTAATCTTTAAGCATAGATATGCTAAAGATACTTTAATACCATATTTTGTTTTTATTTGGTCTTATTTGAATCCCAATTGTGGGATACACAACTTTCTAAAGCTTACATATGCATGATTTAGCTAGAAATTGAAGATAAAATTAACAATTTCATAAATATATTTTATCATATAAAAGTTATTAAGTTTTATTCATACCTCCTAAATCTTCTTATAATACCCAAAATAGCTATTTTTTTATATATCACCCTATGCATTGACTCTAGGCCAATTTTTGTAGGATCCAAATAATAATTAATATATATAGCTTTGTTTGTCAAAAATTAATCTATTATAAAATCTCATTTTTTGTGGTTTTGAGATCATTGGAAAATCCAGTGAGCTAATAAATTAAATAGACAACTAGCTATTTTTGGCCATATGGGTATGTTATACGAACCTTTCAGTCTCGCAGTTTCAATTTGGATATCTTTTCAACCCTTGCTTATAAAAGCTCTTTACTTAATTACAGAAATATACTGTCATTTGAACCATTAAGAAACACCGCTAGCTATTATAGAGCTATTTAGCTAATTGCAAAATTCTTCAAACATTCTGACATAATAGTTTGTTCAGTATTTTCTGCGCCAATTTCCATAAACATTTCTCATTCTCATTTATAAACTGCATTTTTTTGAATTTAAGAACAAAAATTTAGGTTTGTAAATTAACTATTTATTTTAAATTTCCAATATTCACTAGACCAATTGAAAAAATTTCTCTTCCTTATGTATTTAATTTGATATTAAATGCGATATTTAGAAATTCTGATACCCTGTTGGGCTTCTTTGTAGGATGAGATATTTCAATTTAGGATTCATAGTTTAATCATATACTCTGTGCGACTTCCTAGTAATATTAATTAGTTTCTTAAATTTGATGTAGTCATATTTGAATTTTTCTGCAAATACAATTTTTTTTTCCTTTTGTTGGTATACCTTTTGCGTAAAAACTAAATTAATATGAAATATTCAGTATTAAATACAGGATTATTATTCTATTTATTCTCTCTTACCTGTCTTGATAGTATAGAAGCTAGCCTATACTCAATCTTCTAGAATATTTTATTGATATAGCCTTAGATATGTTCCTCGCAATTATTTTTTTATTTATCAGTTTTTTTCAATTCTATAAGAAAATTTCTTTTTTGTTCCTTATGATTCTTTTGTTAATTTATTTAAGTTATATTGTGTATACATTGAATATTGCATATAATTTAATAGGCTAAATTTGCGTTATATTCCTATTTGAAGTTATTTCACATTTTCTTTCAATTATTTTCAGAATCTTTCAGAGATTTCAAAATTTTCTTTTGAAAAGATTTTATAACTTTCAATTTTCTCATTGGCCGATATTTTTTCATGTCAAAATATTTTTTTCAGAATCAAAAGAAATCACTTCCCAGGCAATTATTGGTCCATCCTTTTCAAATCTTTCTATTTGAGTTACATAATATTTTGGTAAAAATGGAATTAATTCTTTACATATGTTCGATCCCTTTTTGGAATAGGGTTTGAGCCACTGGAATTTCCCTCCCCTTTTTCCTTTTTTTTCCTGGTTGATCCTTTTCTTTGTTCCTGGGGCTCTAATTAGGGATTTTTTTCTCCCTTAGGTGTGTCTGGTATTTACTTTACATAGTAATCTTTCAAAATTCAAATATTATGAAAATTTGGGCCATATTATGGGAATTACTAGGCATATGTTTCAAAATTTACTGGGGTAAAATTTTGAAAATGATGCTAAACAGCTTTTTAAGAATTTTCATTGGTTTGGGAATAATCTTAATAACCATGGGAAAATCACAAAGAATTAGTAAACACTTCACAATTGTTTTTTTTTAAGTTGGAATTATTTTTTGTTGAAATAAATGAGTACTCTAACGAGCTGTAGAAGAACTAATTGGAGACAAACAAGCTTTCAGGTTAAAACTATAATACTTTTTTATCATATCATATTTAGGAAACAAACTCATTTCCTTCATTAGAAAATGAAATACTATAAACAACTGATAGGGAGTTTATGAGATAGATTATTTGTGTTTTGTTCCTATTAAGACTAATTCCAGACTTGAATCTGTTTTGAATACTAAATTATGGAAAATTATTACACATTATTCTTTACCAGAATCACTTCAAGTGGTAGTAAGAATGAGCCTATTTATTAACATTGAATTTCATTTTTAAAGTGCCGCTTAATTACTTTCTACATTCCCGGACTCTGCAGCTAAACACAAACAAAAAATTGTAAACAGAAGAGCTGATCAGCAAATTTTTTATTGAGATCTGAGATTTAATTTCTGAGAAATACATATATATGTGGTCAAACTCTCATAAGTGAGATACTAAGTGCTCTCAGAAGTAATTATTCTTGATTTTATGGAGTTTTCACTGAAAGATGCATAGTAACAGTGCCAATGACATATGAGAAATTTTATTTTTTGGGACATGAACAATTTGTCTTTCAGGAAAAGGGACCAAAATTTGTACTCACAAGCATATTCTCTGCATATTTATCCTTCATATCGACTATATAACTGTAACATTCATAAGAATTGTAAAATAATTCTGAAAATTGACCTTTCAATGGGATTTTGAGGAGCAAATGGTTCAAAAAAACTTGACAAAAAACTTTCAATTTTAATAAATATTGTATTTCAAATAGCACCTTTATCATATCAATTTAGTTAATTGAAAAATGAAAACTTGAGGTTTCTTATCTGAAATTGGTAGTTTCACCTATAATTCCTTTCTTTTTTTGTAGGATAATTGGAGCAAATGAAAAGGTTTTTTCGGAAGAAGATTGAAAAAAAGTCTCAATTTAAAAGTCAAAACCAGCTTCAAATAAATCCCATTAATTTTTAAATAATGTCTTTTTCTTAACTATAATCGCTACTTTAGCTCACAAATTAAAGCCGACCTGTTTAAAGCAATTTTCACATTCTTTCCTTTACCAAAAAGTTGAGTTTAGTATCTTTTTCGTTTGAGATTATGGAAATATTTATCATAACATTATTTAAGCAAGTATGTCTAATTATCTTCCATGGAAAGCTACATATTGCAAGTAATTCCCTTATATTAGGAAAACTTCAATTTCCACCCTAGGTATACAGTAACCCTTAACAATGGGGGATTCAGTCTTGGTGTGAAGCTCAAATATTAATTTTAATTAATTATTTCATTAAGTTCCACAAAAATAAGTCTAACCTCTCACACTATTACAGCTGATAAATATACCCCCAAACTTACCTTGAGGGTAATAAAATTAATTACAATCTCAAATCCCCAAAAGTTTTATACTTTGATTCACTACAGACTGAAACCAATTTTTCCTTTTTTAAACTATATTCAATAATAGAGGAATTTTCACAGTCCCAAAGCATTGTGAGCATATGAATTTCCTTCATAGATATCTATTGAAGAAGTGAAAGATATCAAAACACTATTTGGATGTTTAAATAGCTATCATAATTAATATTGAATTACCAACCATGGGACAAATTTTCATTGGAAAATTCAGAATTATGGCTCTGAAAATATAGTGGATAATTAGGTCAAAGGATGGTTTGGAAAATTTGTTTTGACCTCATCAGGATTCACTTACTCTTATGGTGCTCAGAGCTCACCACTTTCAAGAGGGGGAGAATGTCACAGCCATGGAGACAGGCAGGGCATTACCATTCATCACTAATGGAAAATCTTCCAACACCTAATCAGAAAGGGGTTTAATGGAAGATTCACCAAATACAGTTTCAAACCTCAATACAGCTCAATACAGGCAAAACCCAAATACAGGATTCACCAAATACAGGCCTGCCCTCAATACAGGTGCAAACACCTGTATTGGTCAAAAATACAGGTGCAAACACCTGTATTGGTCAAAAATACAGGTGCAAACACCTGTATTGATTCAAATAACTGTATTGGATACACAAATACAGTTTCACATCTCAAATACAGGTTCTTCAATCATACAGTCATGGTTTCTCAACACCCAAACTCCAGGCTGGCATTTTTTCACATATACCAGCCCCCTTTCATCCACCTGGGGGTTTTCCCCCAGTTAATTAAAATATTTGATTTATTATTTAATATTATTTTATTTCTCACTCAGAAGTATTATTTTATTAATTTTTAAGTTAGTCTTAGCCTTCCCTCACCTGTTTCAGTAGAGTCCTGGTGGCCATATCCTTTATTAATCCTTTTCTCTTTTCTGAACAGGTTCAAACAGTGATACAGGATTATTTGTGGTTGGCTCTTTATTATTGCTTTTGTTTTTTCTCTCATGTCTTTCAATGCTATTATTTTATAGCTACGAATTTATTTCTCTTATCTCATTACTCTTATCAATTGAGCATTTATTCTGAGCCCTCCATAAGTAAGTCTGTTCACTGAGTGCCAGGCCCTCTTCATTTAGAAGAGCCCCTGTGACATGTCCATGTGCTTGTCTTAACTGTATATACAATCTATGATCTGATTTGGTAAATAAAGTGTTAACTCTTGCTTTTACCAATATTTCTGGTAATTCAAAGTCTTCTTTTATCATTTCAATCCCTCTGATAAATTCCATGTTGTCATATTCTCCTTCATCACTGAGGTGAGGCCATTATTTAAGTTTTGGTACTTCTTTCAAACATACTTGTCCCATTGATTGTTCCAATTATGGAAAGAGGTGGAAAAACCTTTTTTTATTTGTTAATTTTCTACATCCAATAATTTTGGGTTGAAATTTCTTATACCCTCACTTTGATTTAAAGGTGTACACATTCTTGGAAAAGCCTGCAGTAAGTGTTCAATTTCATTCATTTTACTGGTAGTACACCTTGTGGTATTTCTGACTTCATGTTGGAAACCTTGTATTAAATTAACTAACTAAACTTTATACATTTCCTCTTTGATTGTCATTTCTTTTTATAATTATGTGTGTCTAGTATCATCAGATATAATTTGATTTGATCACATTGTTAATTTACATACTTCTTCTTGTGAGGTATCAAAACAATTTTTGAGGCAATTGAATTTTTCTTTACCTCAGTAAATGAGTTTTGAATGCCAGAAAAAAATTTCTTCTTATCTGCTTTTATAATACTTATGGCTTTGTTTATTCTTGTTTCAATTATGTCATAAATATTCAATTTGGACTATTCATTTGTTCATTCTTTTAAAATGACAGATTGTTCACTTATTTTGTTTGCAATAGAAGTTTCATTATTTGATTTTTTGATTTTTCTTAAGATTTCTCAAAACACATAAGTGTTTCATCTATTTGGCTTAAACTCAGATTATTAGTTTTACTATTGTTACAAATATCTGAATTCTTATCAGGAATATGGCTTTTCACATGATTTATGGCTATATACAAGGCTGGAATTACATCCAAAATCTCAGAAATAATTTATGATATTTTGATCTGTCTTCCTCTCTCTCTTCTGCATTTCCATAATGGATTTGTCCATCTGAAACACATTTCCCATGGCATCCTGTTGAATATTTGTGATTCTGTAGCCCTGGCTGCATGGTTTTGTGGATGGTACTTTTCCTTTTCCTTTGCTCTAAGATTTTGGCTGCTTTTTCAAATTGGAATTTCTGCTGCTGGCCACTGGGGTTGGGTTTGGCACTGTTTTGGGTGGTTGAGGGTTGTTTTTCCTCAATTCTGCTGTTAAAAGCCTCATGTTCGTATTGTCCATCAATGGATGCCATTTTTTCAGTAACTTTCAAGTATTGGGATTTCCCAGAAAACTTCTCACAGTCAATTAATAGTTAATGAAGTTTCTCCAAAGATCTTCCATTATCTGATACTCTTTTTGTTGAAGTGAATTGTTGTATTCCTTCTGGCTGGCTTTGCAAATGTCTACTGAGGCTTCTTTTTGAGGTTTCAATTCTTTATTAAGGAAAAACAGTGTTATCAGCTTCAGAAAGGCATAATTTGTCAGTTTGGGTTTTCTTCACTGACCCTTGTCCTTCTTTAACTGATTGGCTTCTGCCACAATTATTTCTATAACCTTTTTGGGAGCTTCTTGAGGGGTTATAGATTACTCCTGATCTGGTTGAAGGTATAATTATAATGAAAAAATATTAAAAATAAAATCTTTCCTTCTCCAAGAGTATTACTAATACTCAAATTGATTAATTCAGAATAAATTGGTTCTGGTTGATTTTTCCGAGTTATAATAGCTGTACTATTATGGTCAGAATTTACAGTAGTAGCTGGAATAATGCTAGTTACTGTTGAAGCTGTTTCCATTTTTTCTTTTCTCAACACATTTTCAGGAACTCAATTCATGAATAAAACAATTACTCAAGTAAAAAGAGGGAATTTCTAAAGTTAAAAAATAAAAATAAAGCCTCATCTATAATATGCAAAAAGGAATATGTTTATGAATTTTTGAGATTATAAGTATTGTTTATGTATTTTGAAGTTTCAAATATAAGAAAAAAAACTTAAAAAAGGTAAATAATGATTACACGGGTACATTATCTTTTCTGGGATTCCAGATTTAAGGTGTTGATCTGAAACTTTCATTAAAAATCAAGTACTTTTCCTGTCCTCAAAATTTGTATAATGTAAGATTTCATTAAAAATAGTAAACTTGGAGAGTTTAAAGAGAAAACAAAACCCAATTTTTTTTCAAATTTTCAATATAAAATAATAATATTTCAAAAATTTCTTGTTTTACCAACAATAAAAATGGCTCCCAAAATACTCTACAAGAGATATTTATGGCTACAAAAGGAATCCCTTCAAGGGAAATTTGAATTGGAATTAATTGAAAAAAGGCTCAAGCCAATTAATATTAGAAAATAGTCTATAAGAAGATTATTAAAGAGAAAAACACCCAAAATTAACCATAGTGAATCTGGACAAAAAGTGAAAAAATGCAAAGTGATGCAAGATGCTTTAATTCACTTTTGGGGTGGTTGGAGGGTAGAAATAATTATAAGAGTTACAACAAAGTATTGAAATTCTTTTTGGATGTTTCCAAGGTATTTTAAATTATTTATAAATATTCTTTGGAATCTTTTATTTATTGGTTTAAAGTTGTTTAAACTAATTCTAAAAGAAAAAGATGATAACATGAAGAGAAAAGTGGGACAAAGAAGAAATTCTTTTATAGCCACCAATTCTGTTATTCCAAAAGTAAAACTTACTCTCATGAGTTGTGAGAAACAGAATGACAAAAGAAAAGAGAAATAAGGCATAATTGAACCCTGTTTTGGACCAAAAAAGGTCTTTTTTCAGCCAATTTAGTCTGTTAAAACAGCCATTGCTGTAGTAATACTTGGTTTAAATCCTTAAAAGTACATCATAATATGTGTAAATGACCCTAAAGCCAGTTAAAATTATCTTCCTAAGTTCTTTTCAACTTGAGGGTGGTTTCACCCTTTTGCAAAAAGTTAAAACTGCCCTGGTTGGTAGCAAAACCTCATCATCAATTTAGTCACAGACCCTGTGACTCAATTCCAGTCCAAAAGTGATGAATATTTGAGTGAGTTTTGACACCTCAAGCCTTTCAGCAAGGAATCTGGGGGAGTCTGGCACCCTTGGAGCCAAGACTTCTTTCCCCCAAAAAAAAATTAATCTTTACAATTTATTTCTCATTTAATTCCTCATCACTTGATAGACTTAAATATTACACATGTAATCCACTTGAAAAATTAAAGTACACAACTGTAATTATTGATTCCTCATATGTAAATTGAAGTTTACTTATTTAATACATGCACACATTTTGACATTTCAATTGAAAACAATTGAATTCCTCATAAATTCTAATATACACACCACCCTCCAATTTTATCACAAAAATTGAACTTTAACACCACATGTGGTGTGAACTCAAACAAATATTTTATTATTTTCATACAGAAAATACTAATAACTTAATTTAAGCTTATTTATAGCTGAGCTACAGAATTTTCACTCAGAGGTGAGCCTTCTTGATTTTCTATTAGGAATCCAATGGTAAAATAATCCTCAGAAGTTAATTCATTGGAAAAGAATTTATAATGATTTTCATTACTTTTTTCCAAAAAATATTTCAATTTTAATATTTTTTATGAAAATTTATTTTTAATTTAAATTTTTCATGTAAAAATATATATATTCACATTTTTAAATTTTTATGTGAATTTAATGTCAAATTTCCATTATAAATGTTATATTTATATTTTAATATTACTTTTATATTGAAAATACATTTTTTATTCTTAATTATAGCTTAGTTTTATCATTTGTGGTCTTTTGGGTATATGTAAATATCTATGAGGCTCAAAATTTTCATAGAAGGTGTTACAGGACTGTTATGCAAAATTGTTGAAAATCCTCAACACTTTTAAAGTAGCAGGCCTTACAGGGCTATCACTGTCATTTTCAAAAATTAAATTTTCAATTAATTAAAGCAATCAAAGTAATAGAAAAATAGAATAAAAATTAAATAGAAAATAATCAAAATAGAACCTGAGGAAAATTGGGGGGAAATTTAAAAAACAAGAAAATTAACCTTATAAGATAATATCATTTAATCCACAACAACATATAATAAGTCTTTCAAAAGTGAATGTGATCAAGGAAAAACATTATTTTATAGTAGTAGGATGAAATTGTTTGCTACTGGCTGTCCTCAAATAAAAATGACAAAAATAATCTTATCAGTAAAAATAACAAGAGAAATAGCTCATCTTCAACAAATATTTTCAGTATTAATTTACTTAAGTGATTCTTATTACTTTATTTGAATCATTTGTGAAAAAAAATTATTGATTCATTCTCTTTGGTTGCCTTTTTTATCTTTTGTCTTTAAGAAATAAAAGAGTCCCTGATAAAGTAAGAAAAAATGTGGCAGGCAATAATAGCAAATTTCTTACTTCAATATACTGTTGATCATCATAGTTACAGAAATGAGGAACAAGTCATTCAATATCCAAAAGCTATTTGAAAATATTACTCATATGATTAAGTAAGAAATATTCCAAAAATATTCATTGAACTTTAATCCTGATCAGAAAAATTTCAACCTTGAAATCAACTTTACCATTTCAATTTCACAAAGATTAGGGAAACTCTTTGTGTTTACAAATGATTTTTTTTAAATTTAATCATAATTTCATTATTGAATACATATTTTTCATTATTTAAATGAAAGATAAGTTCAATTGAAGAACAAAAACTCTATTTAGGGGTTAGAAAGTTCTTACAAATTCCCATGAATGAAAGTTTGAACATAGGTAAATTCCTTGAGAAATCTTGAATAAATGAATGGAAATCTTTGAGAAGTGATTAATACCATACCTTAAATCCGGTTTGAAATGTCTCTTAATTAAGTTTTTTCATATTTCAACTGTAATTCTTTATATTTTTCATCTTATTTTTGTGTCCTCTTTTATCAAAATATCAGTTTATTCCTTAATTAAAGCCCTTCTTTTAACATAAATAACAAGATGAAAAACAATAATTATGAAAATCTTATATCTTCAATGCACTTAAATTACTTAAATACCTATTTCAATCAGATTCAACTTATAAATAACCCATGATTATCACTTTATTATTTTTTAGGATTTATCCATTTATCAATCTTAATAAAGCTTCAGAAGCATCTCATAATCTCTTTCAAATAAATTTTGAGAAAAAATATCATAAAATCAATTATTTATCACAGTTATTCTTGATTCAATGTCACAATGGAGTTTAATTATCCCAAAACAATCAGATGAATTCTCTGCTTCTTCAGGAATGAGTAGTGGCTTATTTGTTGAAATTGATATTTTATATGAAAATTAGTTTTCATTAAATTGTTAATGAGAATACAGAAAAATGTCCACAATATCTCTTAGAAAAGTAAAATTTTGAGAAATTCTGAAATAATCTCCACAATTTATTTTTATAGAATAGGTTTTCTCATTGTTTATAGATTATAAACTCACAAAATAATTTTGGAATAGTTGATTTATCAATCCATTCAATCCAGTCACAATTTTCAATTTTTTAAGACATGAAGTTCTTTTCATATATACTAATTGTGACAAAAGGAATTCAAATGAAACTCACTTTAAAAAAAGGAAAAATGGACATAGAATATAATCAAAATAATTCAAAGCTTAAAGACCTCGCAAGTTTTCTACATGAAATATCTTGAACTAAGTGAATTATTGGTGAGAATTAATTTTAACTTCCCTTAAAACTAGAGAGTACTTTTGATCTGACTTCATATAAGCTTTATAAATATTAGTCCTTTGAGTTATATTACAATTTTTGATAGGTATCCCCCTAAACAGGTTTGAATAAAAATTCACAACATCAATCACTTTTGAAAATATAATTTCAGTTTTCATATTTTCAAATGAACCACTACATCAAGAGCTTAAGATGTAGAATTTATTGTCTTTTCAGCAGGAATATGGCAGGTTGTATATTAACTTTTATTAAGAAAGAAAAAGATTTGAAGGGCCAAAAAATCAAAGGACCTGATATTCTCACTTCTTATGATAATAAACTATGAAAGTATCAATCCATATTTTGTTCTTAAATATCATGATGATTACTGATTCAGAATTTGTATTCTATAATGAAAAGCTTTCCACTGGAAAGATGAATCCAAGTATATAACTTTAAATATTTTTATCTCCTTAATATAAGTAAAAAATCCTCTTTTAAAGAATTTTATGGTCTTAAATACTAATTAATCTCACCCATTATTTACTTCATCTTGGTTAGCCTCTCCCCAAAATGATTTTTTTACATTAAGACTCATGGTTTCTTTTAATATTAAATAAAACACTTGAATAAATAAGAGAAGAATATTAAGTAATATCATGTCTCTTTCAATGCTGATTTTCTTTATAAAGTAATTTTATAGCAGGATATATATTTTGCAATATATGTGCAGAAAATCCTCAAGGCCTTGAAGAATTTCTGATTAATAGAAGGCTTATTATGAGCTCAAAGGGCATCATCTTTAATATAATTTATATTTCTTTTCAGATGTGTGATCTGTAGAGATTATTAATATTCATATTGTAACATTTATGTAAAAATACATAGGAAAGAATTCAGATTTGGGTTTTTTTCTCATGAAAGTATCTTTAGTTATAAAATTAAAATACATGGAAAATTTAAATGACCAATTATATATTATTTATTGAGGAGTTATTGAGTTTTGACAATTATTACCATAAACTGATATTAAGCTAAAAGAATTGAGCCTTTTTTGGCTTGCATATGTAGATTTAATTTCTTCCAAAACTTCTTTTTCTAAATTAAATTGATTTCCTATTTTGTACCTAAGTCCAATCCATATCCTATGTCATATTGTAAATGGAACACCTTCTGTCAAGTGTAGTCACCTTTTGCATGGCGACTTAATTACAAAATCTGGATGGTGCTTGACAATTTTCATTTTGAAATGATTGATTCTCTTTAGCTTGAATTGTTCTACTCAAAAGTACAAGTTATTTTGAAATTCCTATTATTACCTTATGTTTTATCTCAAAATGATAACATTATATGCATGTCACCAGAATAAAGACCATTATGATAGCTACTAAAGGCACATTTTGAGATCTATGTATCATTCATGATGTTTTCTTTCAATGAAAAATTTAAAAATTGTCAATTTTTTTGATGACCCCTTTTCACTTGCAATTATTTACTAAATACAGAGTATTAAGAAGAACAGCTTTCAATTCCCCCTGTTCCAAAATATTTCTCCCATTTCCCTTTGACCAATTATTCAGGTTTCCATATCTGATGGGCTTTTAATCATTACTATTTGATTTAAAATAATATCACTATCAAAGAAAACTAAATCTAAATTTTAGAAAGTGTTTTGAAGTCTCACTTATGTGGTTTTATAAGCTATTTCTATGCATTTATGTATATATGTGAGTGATTGTTTATTTTGTTCCTTTGTTATGTGAATCACATTCAATAAATATTTCACCTTATAAAAGACATCCTTGTACACAATAAATTAATTCTATTAGTGTTTCATTGAGTCTTTTTGCTTCACCAGACTTGAAATAAAAGAATTACAAATTTGTCTAGAAAGATATCTCATTTCCTGGGAATTTATAGTGATATTTAGAGCCCTAAAGTTAGGATTTAATAAGTAGGGTTACTCACAAGCTTAGTGGATTTGAGCCTTTGAGATATGATCACATATCCAAAAAGGTCACAGGAATATTTCTCTAATAATTATACTTATGATAATTATCTCAAAAATTAGTAAAATACCATAAATAAGTACAAAATCTGAATTAACTCAGAATCTAATAAATAAACATGTGAAATAAATTCAACTACTAGACTTCTCATGGTAAAATACAGATATGTCATTTTTATGGCATATCTGAAAAGTCAATGATTACTAAAGTATAAGTAATAATATCTTAAAAAAGGTACAAAACCTCATTTATCTCAGAAGCCAATGAAATACCATGTGAAATAAATTGTACCATTTGATTCTCCATATAGCTTTACACATAGAACAATTATAAAGCTAATCTCTAAAGGCAATACTTATAGAATTAAGCTGAATATATGCACTTTTTTGGTCAATGCATATATTGATGATTTTTAGCTAATATCTCTTGAGATATACAAGATAGAGAGATAGACCAAAGATAAATTCACCACTTAAGTACTGTAGGAATACAGATATGAAATTTATTTCACAAGTTATAAACAAGGTTAAAACTTGCAATGGATTATTGAATAAAATCAATAGATCTGTTGACCACTTTGTTGTGAAAGTGGTCAAAAGTTAAAAAGGAGTAGACAGTCAGATTCTACTAGTTCATACGTGAAGAATGACGTAATTTGTATCATAATATTCAAGGTATAACCCCTTGAAATCATGGTTTTAAGCTCAAAATATTAAATTTTGACAGAAAAGATGAGTTACAAGAAAAATTATCAAAAATAGAGTTTTCATGATGTAATGAAATGCTCTTGACATATCAAGCTATCAGAATGCATTCTCAGAATAGCTGTATTGTTTATAACCTAAAAGTTATCAATTATCAAAGTTTAAGCTTAATAGTGATCATTTATGATCACTCACTGTAATCATATTTCAAGTTTAACAGTCATATAAGTGATAAAACTGATTAATACTATTATATTATGATTAAAAATAAATTCCACAAAGTTTAGGCTTCTTCCAAGCCTATGATGTCATCAAACCTATAGTTATAGTGATAACTCTAAATAATGGCATAATAATAAGATAAGATGGTTTGATCATGATGTAATCATCACTAAAACTTAAAATATTGATCATTTATAGTAGAAAGAATAAGTACACGTCTACTAGAAGCCTGCTGGACTCTAGAAGGGAGGTATTTACTATAAATGGAGCTCTTTTTACTCTATTTTCCCCTCAGACACTTACAAAATACTAAATAATTAAATCAAAAAAGGTAAAATCTTTATTCTTTATATATAAAACTCTTATATTATCAAAGACCAAGGATAATCTTTATTAAAATCATCAATCTTGACATGATTACATCAATTATTTAATTGTTTTTGTTCAAAATTCTCTTTAAACTCAATGTCCACATAAAAACTAAAGAATATTTGTAATTTCTCTATTTTTATTTGTAAATACAGTTTGTATAAATTGTACTTACATTATTTTGGCATAAAATCTTTCAAAATTATTATATTAAGTGTTAAAAGTAGGTTATTTTCTCTTTTATTATTATTTTTAATAATTCTAATATTAATATAAATAGTATTTATACTAATAAATAACTTTGATATTAGTAATATTATTGTTATTAATCGTTTTTTATTTATAAAAAACAATTTTTTACACCTTTACTCTTTGTTGGTGACAATAATAAAGTGCTTTTAAATATATTAATTATCTTATATTAATATATTTATTTATTATATTATTCTTTTCATAATATAAATTATATTATTATATTTATTTAATAATATAATTATTTTTACACCATAATTATAATAATTTTTTATTATTAGAATTATTTTTATCTTATTTATTTTATTTATAAGGACATTCATAGTGCAATAAGTAAAATATTAGTAATTTTTACTTATTGTTTCATAGTCAAAACTTACATTTAGGGGCCTGGCCGTGATATTTACTTTAAAATACCTTTAAAAAAGATTCTAATTGGGTTTATCCAATAATAAATTTTAATCATAGTCATAAAATTATATAATAATTTTATATTGATTGTTTTTAAAAGCTATTGAGGCATTTGGAAAGCAATTGTACTGTCTTACATGTGGTTTTTCCCATCCTTAGACTTACAAGAACTTTCTTTGAGTGACTCTAGTGATTAAAAAAGATATTTATAAATTAAAAATAATTTTATATTATATATTAATCTCATAAAATAATCATATTCATTTTTATTTTTATTCTTTACAAATAAAAACAAAAAGATTTAAAAACCAATAAAAAAAGTTATTTTTATTCATTTTGATTCATTTATTTATTCACTTCATTTTTTCAAAGATATAAAAGCAATTTTTACGTGGAAAATTGCCATATCTTACCAAAAATAACACTTCTTATATAAAAGACTTATATCTATTTGTCTTTTGTAGTGTTTGAAGACAGTCCAACAGAAAACAACCAAGCCAATGTGGAAAGATTGGTTGAATAAACTTGCCCAAGTGTCCAACACCAATTGTCATTAAGAAAAAGAAAGCTAAGAAATTAGACTTTGCAGGACCCACTATTCAGGACTCTGAAGGTGAGTACCTCATTTATAAATTTCCATAAGAAAAATTCTTGTTTGGAAATCCTCTTATTTCTTAACTCATGACTACCACAAGAGGCTCCCAATATTCCATCCAATCAGATGGAGCTGCACTCAGAGGTAGAATCGATTTCTCAAAAGGGAAAAGAAAGGGCAATATCCCCAGTGGAACAGAATCCACACAAGGAAGTGCCTTATCCCAAAGGCAAGTCCCAGAAATGCCCATGATATCTTAACCAGAGTTAGAACTAAGTATGAGTAACTCAAATAGGCACAAATCACATTCAGAGGGCTCAAATAGACATTTACATGAGCCAGTACAAACAGTACTACACAGTGTAAAAAGACAAGGACTGGGAAATGTTGCCTCAAATACATCAAGGAGTGATGAACTCCTGGCACATCCTCAAAAGGTTCCTCACAGAGGAGGAGATAGTGTTATACTCCAATGAATGGAATCCACTGTCATCCAAGCCTCAAATCAAAAAGATCAAGGAGTACCACTCCAAAAAGAGGGAAGCAAGGAAGGAAGAAGCCCCAGTAGCTTCTACCAGCAAGCCTCAAGCCAACCAACCTCCCCAAGAATGGAAGAAGAACAAGAAAAATAATTGGGGGAAACCATATTCCCCAAGCTACAGGATTCCAAAAATCTAAAAAGATGCCATGGACAATGTCCTCAACATGGCCAGAAACTTGATGGAATTCAAAGACAAAGAGGAGCAAAGAATGAGACAACCCCATTTCCCAAACAAATAGCCTTATCTCCTGATGTTTTAAATACTTTAACAGAGCTTAAAGACAGTATTTTACCTCTTAAAGACATTAAAAATAGTTTATTATCTTTACAAGAAATAAATAATAGCTTATCATCTTTGACAAAAATTATTGTACAAAATGAAAAACAAATTGATAACATTAAATTTATGGTTGAAAACAACAAACCAAAAGTTTTAATTTATAATACTCAAAAATTGATACAAGGACAACAAGAATTGTATAAATACATAAAAGATATCAAATATAAAACTTTTACAATCAATTATGACGTGAGTATTGATAATCTTACAGAAAAATTAAACAAATTAAGTATTTCTGTAGAAAAATTTGAATAAAAGACTTCATGACACCAAAAATTACTTTTAGATCATGTGGAAAAAAGTGATGAAGCAAGAATGCATCTGAAAGATGATATTGAAAGTGAAATAAGGCTTGTCACTGAAAAAATGGATAAAATGGATGAGGCTAACTCAAATATGCCAAAGTTATCAACTCCATTTTCTCACATAAGAAGCCCTGTTAAACCAAAAGAGGAATTAACAAATCCATTCATAAGAGACTTAAGTCACCAAGACAATAACCAAGTCTTAATGAAGGAAGCACCTCAATTGAAAGAATGGCCAACATTCACAGGAGAAGGTGAATATGACCATATATCACTTATCAAAACAATTGACATGCTACAAGAAGATTATGCCATACCAGATGAATTAATCACTGCAAGATTACATTCATTGTTTGAAAAATATTCAAAAAGATGGTATTATGGCATAAGGCGAACAAATGGCAAAAATACCTGGTCTTGGTGGAAACAAGAAATAATCACCAAGTGGGCTAATGATGCCTGGAGGTACAAAATAGAAAATGCATTTGAAAATTCTTTCTTTGACCCAGACAAAGATAAACCTTTGACTTGGTTCTTAAAAAAAGTTGAAATATTGAATGCACTGTACCCAGAAATGTCACAACAAATGGTACACATGAAAATACTTAAGAAATGTGGAGGTGAGTTGGAACATGCCCTCAGGAGCAGGTGTATAGAACCATGCTCCACAGAAGATTATATAAATGCACTAGAAGACATAGTGACAAAAACAAAAATTGGCAGAACTTGGAAAAAAATTGGACATAAAAAGTCCAAATAATCCATTTATTAAAAAAGATAAATCAAAAAAAGCTTTCAAGCCCAATGCATCCAACAATAATGAACAAAGAAAATGCCATAAATGTGGAGGTATTGGACACTTGGCCAATTATTGCCTTAAAAAAGCAAAAATCAATGAAATTGTGGAAACAGAAGACCACAATGAAAAAGAAGATGAATCTGATTCTGGAAAGGACGCAGAAGAGTCAGAAACTTCTGAGAGTGATGAAATTAATATAATTAATGCACAGATTAATAATATTGATATAATTTATGAAGTACTAGATGTTAACTCAAACTTACCACAAGTTGGAACATCTGACACAAAACTGACAAATGTACAAGATGCCAAACTGTATAGAGCCAAACCTGAAAAAGGAGTGAGATATACAGCTGGAAAATCAAGTATAAGTATTTTCATGGTTGATAACCACGAGGCAAAAGTAAACTTGGATACAGGAGCATATTGCACCTGTGTTGGTAAAAGTTATTTAAAAATAATTGTTCCAGATTAGCAAGAAAAACTTATACCAAGACAAGGTGTCAAATTTAGTAGTGCAAGTGAGAGCATAAAGCCCCTTGGAGTAATTGACTTAACAGTCATTTTTCCTCAGCCTTCACAATGTGTCAGAATTAAAGTATAGTTTGTGGTAATGGACAACTGTACTAGCAATCACTTCATACTTGGAAATGACTACTTGTCAATATATGGTATAGACATCTCTAACCAAAAAGACAGATATTTTACTATAGGAGACAACAAAAGACAAAATTTTGGCTTCTTAAGTAACAAAAAACAAATTACAGTCATTAAGAAGGAAGAAAAAAGTCCAGAAAAGAAACTTTTTATATCTGAACAGCTCAAAGAGGAAGAATTCAATCAAGATTTAACAGAAAAAATGAAAGAGAAATTGATTGACCTCTTATTTAAGTATAAAAATGCCTTTGAAACTGACAAAGAGCCACTAGGTGCCATAATTGGGAATGAGGTAGATATAATTCTTAATGTGGAAAAGCCTTACCCACCCTTACCAAGGAGACCTGCTTACCCAGCTAGTCCAAGGGCTAGAGAAGCCTTGGAGGTACACATCAAAGAATTAATGGAACTTGGAGTATTAAGGAAAGTAGGACATAATGAACAGGTAGAAGTCACTACACCTGTCATTTTAACTTGGAATAATGGAAAATAAAGAATGGTAGGGGACTTCAGAGCCCTGAACATCTATACCATGCTTGACAGATATCCAATACCCAGAATCCATGAGACATTGACACAATCGTCACAAGCCAAGTTCATCACAGACATGGATGCTCTAAAGGTTTTTCACCAAAATGTCTTAACAGGCAATGCCAAAAAACTACTAAAGATAATAGTCCACTGTGAAATTTTTGAATACCTAAGAATTCCTTTTGGTATTAAGAATGCACCTTCCCATTATCAAAGAATTATGAAAACCATGTTTCCTGAATAATTATCAAAAGGATGGTTAATTATCTATATTGATGATATCATAGTTTGTTCAGAAACTTGGAAAAATCACCTCACAATACTAGAAAGGGTACTAAAAAAAGTGAAAGTGAATATGAAAATTTCCTTGAAAAAGTTTCATTTTGCATATAGTGAACTAAAAGCACTAGGAAATGTTGTATCTGGACTTAGTCTAGGCATAGACAAGAATAAAGTAGCAGCATTAGTACTCAAGTCAATGCCTCAAACTAAAAAATAAATTCAATCATTTCTAGGATTTGCTGGTTACTTTAGACAGCATATAAAGGAATTTTCAAAAATTGCCAAATCATTGTATAAACTATGTGACCAACAAAAAGTCTATGAAATGACTGAAGAAAGAGTCAAAGCATATGAAAAATTGAAAAATTCCTCAACGAATTCCCCATTTCTTCTGATGCCAGATTGGAAACTACCCTCTAAGCTTTACATTGATGCTTGTGGAGAAGGACTAGGTGTTGCACTACACCAGACACAAATAATCAATGATAAACCAGTGGAATGACCAATTTGTTTTATTTCAAGACAGATAAAGCCAACAGAGGAAAGATATGGAGCAAGCCAAATGGAATGCCTCGGCTTAGTGTGGGCTTTAGGAAAATTACACTATTACTTCAATGGAACAGTATTTGATGTGATTACAGACTTTAATGCTGTAAAATCTCTATTAAATATGAACAGTCCAAAAGACATATGCTGAGATGGCAAATTGCTAGCCAAGAATCTAGAGGAAATATGACTATTGTTCATAAATCTGGTAATATTCATAAAAATGCAGATGGTCTTAGCAGATGGGCTCTAGCAAATACTCTTGAAAATCCAGCATGGGTACCACAGGAGGAGTACCATATAGAAGGGATATGTGTCACAGACATTGGCACAGAATTCTTTAACCAAGTTAAAGAAAGCTATAAGATAGATAATAATTGCCATATCTTAAGCCAACTTCTAATGAAAGACTGCAAAGACCCATCACTTTCATTAAAATTAGATGAAATATGGAAAAAGGCATATGATGAAGGAAGATTCCACCTCCTTGATGGAATCCTCTATCATAGAACAAAACACACATGTGTTATGGCCTTAGCAGATAGAACTCTAATAAACACTATTTTACATGAGTGTCATGATAGTGTTTCAGCTTGACATCTCTCAGAAGATAGAACACTAGAGATGGTGAAAACCTGCTCTTGGTGGCAAAATTGGAAGAAAGATGTTGCAGAATACTGCCAAACCTGTGACAGATTTCAAAAAGCCAACAGAGCCACAGGAAAGAAATTTGGAATGATGATCCAAATTCAAGAACCAAAATCCCCTTGGGAATTAGCTCATATGGATTGGGTAACAGCACTGCCTCTGTAAGGTTTGACTATGAAACAATAAGTAAAAAATTACTAATTTATTCCTTATTGTACTCTGAATGTCCTTATAATTGAAATAAATAAGATTAAAATAATAATAATAATAAAGAAATATTTTTATTATGGCGTAAAAATATTATATTATTAAATAAATATAATAATATAATTAATATTATATGAAATTATAATATTGTAAATAATATATTAATATAAAATAATTAATATATTATAAAGCTCTTTATTATTGTTACCAACAAATAATAAAGGCATAAAAAACTGTTTTTTTATAAATAAAAAACAATTAATAACAATAATATTACCAATATTAAAGTTATATATTAATATAAATACTATTTATATTAATTAAGAATTATTAAGAGTAATAATAAGAGAGAAATTATTATAATAAGATGAAATAACCTACTTTTAACACTTGAAATAATAATTTTGAGATATTTTACGCCAAAAGAATATAATACAACTTTTTCAAATTGTAGTTACAATAAAAAATAAAGAAAATTTACTAAATTTCTTGATTTTACGTGGAAATGAGTTTATAGAGAGATTTATGACAAAAACAATTAAAGAATTGATTTAATCGCTTAAAAATAGTGATTAATATTAAGATGGTCTTTGGTCTTTAATAATATAAGAGTTTTATATATAAAGAATAAAGAAATTACCTTTTATTTAATTGATTTAATGTTTTTGATGCATCTGAGGGGAAAATAGAGTAAAAAGGGCTCTATTTATAGTAAATACCTCCCTCCTAGAGTCCAACAGGCTTCTAGTAGACGTGTACTGATCATATCCACTGGAATTGATCAATATTTTAAGGTTTGGAGATGATTACATCATTATTACACCATTATTTAGAGTTATCACTATAACTCTAAAGTTGATGACATCAGAGGCTTGGCAGAACCCCAAATTTCGTGGATTTTATTAGTTTTAATCATAAACTAATAGTATTCACCAATTTTATCACTCTTAAGACTGTTAAACTTAAATTAAGGTTACAGTATGTGATCATAACTGCTCAAATTAAGCTCAAACTTTGATCCTCAATAACTTTTAAGATTTATACGCTACAGCAATTCAGAAAGTGAATTCTGATAGCCTGGCATAACCTTATTATGCTGCCAAGAGCTCTTCATTACATCATCAAAACTCTAATTTTGATGATTTTCCTTGTAACTCATCTTTTCTGTTGAAATTCAATATTTTAAACTTCAAACCTTGATTTCAGGGGGTTATACCCTGAATTTAATAATAAAAATTTCATCATTCTTCACGAATGAACTAGTAGAATCCAACTGTATACTTTTTTTTAAGTTTGGAACACTTTCACAACAAAGTGGTCAACAGCTCTGTTGATTTTTATCAATAATTCATCATAGGTTTTAACCTTGTTTATAATTTGTAAAATAAAGTTCATATCTGTGTTCCTACAGTAATTACGTGGTAACTTTATTTTTGGTTCATCATTCTATCATGTATAGTTTAGAAGATATTAGCTATGATCCTTGAATATATGCGTTGACCAAAAAAGTGCATATATTCAGGATAATTCCTTAAGTATTAACATTGGAAATTAGCTTATGAATTGTTTTATGTGTGGATTTTCATGGGAGAACCACTGGTACAATTTATTTCACATGTTGTTTCATTAGTTCTTGAGATAAATAAGGTTTTATGATTTTTATAAGGTATTATACCTTATAATTCCTTAAGTATTGACTTTACAGATATGCCATAAAAATGGTATATGTGTATTTTTCCATGGGGAATCCAATGGTATAATTTATTTTACAATTTGATTCATTGGTTTTTAAGTTAAACCAATTTTTGTACCAATTTATCGTATTTTTTGTATGTTTAAGTAATTATTCTTAATGTATAATTATTCTAAGTAATTTTAATATAATTATATTAAAGGTATAATTATTCTGAGTCTTTTTTGTGACCTTATTGGGTATGTGGTTATATCTCAAAGGCTCACAGCCTCCAGGAGGACACAGAAGTTATAATGCATTCCTAATGCTAGTTAACAGGTATAGAAAAACTCCTATGTTCCTACCATATCAAAAAGATGACACAGCTATGGACACAGCCATAATTATATGTAATAAAGTCATTATCCACACAGGCTTATTCCAAAATATCATAAGCTACAGAGACCCAATGTTCACTTCAGCATTATGGACAAACCTCCATAACTTGTTTGGGACAAAACTGTCATTCTCAACAGCTTACCATCCTCAAACTGATGGCTTAGCAGAAAGAATGATACAAACCTTGGAGGACATGATCAGAATATCCTGTGCTTATGGACTGGAACTTAATGTCACAGGGGCTCTTCGAAGTGAAGAGGGCCTGGCACTCAGTAAACTGGGACTCACTTATGGAGGGCTCAAAGATAAGATAAAAGGGAATACACTTAAGAGTGTTAAAGATGAATTACTAAAAGAATAAATATAAGAAAGCAGCAACAAAAGATAAGAGTAAAGAATAGAAGAGCCAACCACAAACAAGTCCAAGTCCACTGTTTCAACCTGTCAGAATGGAAAGAGAAGGGTTAATAAGGATATGGCCACCCAACTCATACTGTACAGGCGAAGAGAGAAATGCAAAGACTAACTTAAGATTTAATAATTATAATACCCAAAAATAAGGATAAGAATAATTATAAAATAATAAATAAACTAAATTAATTAACTGGGGAAAAGTCCCCAGGGGGGAGAAAGAGGGGCTGGTATATGTGAGAATCACCAGCCCTGATCCAGAGAAGAATTTTCATGAGAATAATTGATTACTGAATTGAGCCTGGCCAATACAGGTCCTGTACAGCTGTACAGAACCTGTACAAGAGGTGTGGTGTATTTGAGTGATCATACAGATTCATACTGGTGTATTGAAACTGTATTGGGTGAATCCATCCTGTACAAGTATTGACAGGCTGTATTGATGTACCAAACTGTATGCATGTTTCAGAATGAAGATTGCTGAAACTGACTGCTGATGCAGATACTGGATTTTCTGATTTGAGGTGTTTGAGTGGGTGTATGAATGAATGCCCTTACCCCTGATGGATGGTTGTTACAGTATCCCCCTCTTGAAACTGGTGGGCTCCTGAACACCATAATACCCTGCCACTGTTGAGTGGCATCTCAATATCCCCACATTTTTTTCAAAAAATTTTCTTTTAAATTTCTTTCCTCTTGACCATTATCCTGAAAATCCTTGATTCCTTCTTCCCTGCCAACTTCAATTGATTCCCCCTTTTTTCAAGCTTGAGTGAGTATTCCTTCCAGAATATGCCATTCTTTTCTCTTGATTCAATCAGCCATGCCTTGGAATGTGACCTTGGGATCTGTCCCAGAATAAAAGCCATTGAGCACTTGTGCTCAGAAATTGGGGCCCAATGAGTATATGACTTGTACTCATTGGCCCAGACTTAATCCAATGAATGAATGCAACTTTCCTCCAAGGGGTCTTGTCCCCATTATCCAAGGAATTGGCCTCAGACAGCCCTCCAAGTGGGTTTTGGGCTGTGGCCTCCATCCTGAGTGATCTTGATGAAATTTGCTTTTTATGGCCTTTTAGGCCTTTTTGGGTGCTCTGGTGAAAAACCTTGATTTATTGATTTTTGGCCTTTTTTGGCCCTTTTGAGTCTCTGGGATCCTACGGTCCGCGGTCCGTACGCCGCGGTCCGTGGGCCGTGGTCTGCGGTCCGCGGTCCGTGGGGGCTATTGGAGGCCCCCTGGGCCCAAATTTGCTGGGGACCCAGGGTGACCAAGGGGCCCAGAAATGGCCCATTTTCAAATTTCACCATATATGGCCTGGACCCATTGAAGGGGTCCAGGACCATCAAGATCTTGGCCTCCCCCAAAGTTGCAGGGGAGGCCCTGGGTGATGAGTTCAGCCCCAAAGGGGTGTGAACCTTCACCTTACAGGCTTTGAGGTGGGGCATAATTGAGTTATGGCCCCATTTCCTTGAGTCAAATTTCCTTTTTCTTGATGTGGAGTGGATTGATTCTGACGTCTTGAATCTTCTGCTTGCACATTCTTCAGTTATGAGTTCCAAACTGACTGAACTCACTGAATCTTCCCCTTCTGCACCGCCACCGTCTATTCTCCATGGTTCTGGCGTCTTCAGTCGATTGTCTTCTCCTTCTATGGCGTCTTCTGGCCATTTTGACCCCTCCCAAACATATGATGGGTTCAGAGCAGTTGAAGTTCTTGATCCTGCCTGTACTGAGTGTGTGGCCAGGGGTAAGGATTGCTTCCAACATTACAATCCTCGATCGTCAAAATGCCATTTCTGCTTTATTGGGAAGAAGCCATGCCGCCGTACCGGATCAACTTTGTCCCAGGTCAGGAGGCACCTATGGAGTAGGAAGGATGGGCCTTATGGGCAGGAATTCCCCATTCTTGAGGAACCTACCCCTGATGCCACTTCTGGATTTTCTCAATGTGAGTGATTTGCATATTTTGATTGAATTGGTGCTGATATCTTGATGTAGTGACTGGTTCCAGGCAGAGGGATGTGGCCAGATGGACTAATGTTGGAGGGTCCATTCCAATTGGTGGTAGGCCCATCAACTACAGCTCAGAAATTCCAATTTCAAGAACCAATGCTGATGGAGTGGTGAAAGTAGTGAAGAAGCTAAGAAGAATTGTTGATTCCCCATCAGATCCAGATGCTGAAGGAAGTGATGAGTTGGATGGTGAAGAAGTTCAAGTTATTCCTCATTCAAGTGGCCATCCATCCAGCAATTCCTCTTCTCAACCTCTTGCCAACACCAGATTCCAAAGCCAAATTATTCCCAGCACTCCAAGAAACTTCCAACCAATGCTTGCTTCTATTCCTACAACCCTTCCTCCTCCTTCACCAACTACTTCCCATACCACCAGGCCTGCCTTGAATCCAGCAGTAAGACCATCTCCAGTTCAACAGCCCAGAAACTCACCCATAAACACCTCCCGTCAACTCCAACCTGTGGCCAGCTCCAGCAGAAGAAGAGATGGATTGTCTCTTTTGCCGTTTCCTGCCGCTCAAGTTTTTCAAAGAAGAGAACGTTGGCCTATCCGGGTTACCAGAGAAGATCCCAACGCGGCTAGTGAAAATCAAGATGCTGTGGCCAGATTATTCAGGAGGGTTGATAGAAATAGCAGAGAGGTGATTATGTATGCCAATGACAGGACTATTCCAGGTACTGCTTCTGAAGAGATGGCTGCAAAATTTGCCTGGTATGAAGATGAGTTGATAAATGACTTCCAGAGAACTTTTGATGACTTGGGTCGAGATAACTAGTTTCCTTTTCCTTGTTTGTGTTTGGTTTGACTTCTATCCCCACTCTTATAACTACTAAAAAATAAAAAATAAAAAAGATAATGGAACCTCCCAATACATGATTTGGGGAGGGGATGCTGCTGCTTTAAAGAAATAAAAGAAGAAAATTATACAAGTAAAGAAGAAAGAAAAAATGAAAGAATAAGAGAAAATGAGAGTAAAGAAAGAAATAAAGAAAAATTCCTGATGGCTGGTCCTTCTTGTGGTGAGTTGCTTGATTCTGGCCAAGAAGTGTCTGAAAAATGAAAACCAAGCATTTGATGCTCACAGAGTGGCCAAGGTGATGTTTTACAAGAAGTAGAACCCTCAGGGATGCATACCAGGAGATGGAACTTACTTTCATAACTTCCACTCCCCACCAAGCACCAGAAGACTGAAATAAATTGCCATAAATGCCTTCTGAAATGATTTGCCATAAATGACTACTGAAATGAATTGCCGTAAATGACTTGAAGTAATGAATGTCTTGAATTATGATGATTGGCATAAAATGAAAAGATAATAAAGAAAGAAAATGAAACATAAAGAAAGAAAACATTGGGCCATATCTTGATAAGGTCCAAATCGGAGGGTATTGATGTTGTATGCTTCCTGAACCTGTCCAAAGAATTGACAAGTGCTCACAAAGTGGCCAAGGTGATGCTTACAACAACATATGGGTAGAATACCCCCTTAAAGGTGCATGCCAGGAGAGGAACTTACTTTCATAACTTCTTCTCCCCACCAAGCACCATAAATCAAACTCTTGAGGTATTTGGACCAGGCTTGTCTGGATACAATGAGTGAAAATCCTTGACAAGGTCTGGTGAGTTGGTAAGGTTGGAAGATGGTTCCCAAGTGGTTCTTTCTGGGTCTTTACTGAATCCTTTCCACTCTACAAGATACCATAATTTACCTCTTTTGAGTTTTGAGTCCAGAACCTGAGCCACTTCCCATTCTTCTTGCTCTTCCACTAAAACTGGTGGTGGCGGCAATTGATGACAATTTGGGATAGTTTAATGCTTGACTGGTTCTAATAAGGACACATGGAATACAGGGTGAACTGTCTTCCATTGCTGAGGCAACTTGAGGTGATATGCATGGCTGCCAATCTTCTTAAGAACTTCAAAGGGTCCCAACCATCTTTCTGATAATTTCTTGGTGGGTCTTGTTGTCTTGATGTTCTTGGAAGCTAGCCATACTTTGTCCCCAGGTTGGAAATCAGGTGGAATTGCCCTATTTCTATCTGCATACTTCTTGAATCTCCTTATTGCTGACTCTAGTTCTTCTTTGACAACTTGCTGTACTGATTGGAGTTTTTTTGATAACTTTCCAGCAGGTGAGTCTTGAGAAATGTGGATTGAGTCAAAGCTGGGATTTCTTCCATAAATGGTGAAAAAAGGTGATTGCTTGGTTGATGAATGTTCTGCATTATTATAGGCAAATTCAGCCAGAGGGAGCCAGGTGTACCAGTCATCTTGATGATAGCTGACATACATCCGAAGGTACTGTTCTAGTATCTGATTTACCCTCTCTGTCTGTCCATCTGTTTCAGGGTGAAAGGCAGTTGAAAGATCTCTTGATATCTTGAGCTGCTGACACAATTGAGTCCAGAATGATGAAACAAATAAGGATCCTCTATCACTGACAATACTGACTGGGAGTCCATGCTTGGAAAATACATGGCTAATGAATATTTGAGCTAAATCCAGAGCAGTGATTGTGCCATAAGTTGGGATGAAGATTGCCATTTTTGAGAATCTGTCCACAACTACTAAAATTGAATCAAAGTTGTTGGACAGTGGCAATTGAGTGACAAAGTCCATTGATAATGAATTCCAAGGACCAGATGGAATTGAAAGAGGCTTGAGTAATCCAAACTTCTTGTGATGGATGTTCTTGTTTCTTGAACATTGCTGACATGAGGACACATAGTCCTTGATGAATTGATTCATGCCAGCCCAATAAAAATCCCTCTTGATGAGCTTGAGGGTCTTCTCCTGGCCAGGATGGCCAGCCAATGGTGAGTCATGACGCTTTTGAAGAATATTGAGTTGAAGTTCTTCATTGCTTGGGATTACCACTCTATCTTTGAATAATAATAACTTGGCGTGAGGTTCAAGAGAATAATCTGGAACTGATTCACCTCTTGCTAGTTGCTTGAGTATTTCTCTATAGTCTTTGTCTTGCCATACTTCTTTTTGAATCTTGTCCACTCAATCTGAGAAAATTTCCACTTTGATTGAGAAGAATCTTGACTCTTGAATTCCATCTTGCTTAAGTATTTGATGAAAATTGTGAGGATTCTTGCTGATGAAGTCCACCCCCCTCTCTGGGTACACGTTGTCCCGACGTGACAAGGCATCCGGCAAAGTGGCCAGCCTGCCTGGGTGGTAAGTGATAGTGAAATGAAATTCTGAGAGAAATTCAGCCCAACGGGCCTGACGACGAGTAAGAACTTTGGAAGACATGAAAAACTGCAAGGAAGAGTGGTCTGTCAAGACCTCAAAAGGATTGGAAAGAGAAAGAAGAAATGCTCTCCAGCGCTTGAGAGCCCAAACTATGCCAAGGAGTTGTTTGTCATGAATCTCATAGTTGAGCTCAGCTGGTAAGAGCTTGCGACTATCAAACGCAATGGGATGCTTTCCAGAGTCATTCACCTGACTCAGTACGGTGCCCAATGCATAATCAGAAGCATCAGTCTCTACTATAGTAGGTAGATAAGGATTAAAATGAGATAAGATAGGAGCAGAGGTGAAAGCTTCTTTGAGTGCTTGAAACTGACTAAGAGCTTCCTCATTGAAGATAAAGGGAGAATCTTTTTTAAGGAGGGATGTGAGAGAAGTGATTTTTTTAGAATAATTTTTAATGAAACGTTGATAAAAATTGGCAAAGCCAAGAAAATATTGAAGAGCCTTGATGTTTCTGGGCTGAGGCCAATTGAGGATTTGCTGAACTTTTGAAGAATCCATCTTGAGGCCATCACTTGAGGCAACATAGCCCAAGTATTCCACACTTGAGGCATGGAATACACACTTGGAGGCTTTGGCAAACAGATTATTGTCCCTCAGTCTTTGGAGGACAGAGGCCACATGTTTGACATGTTCCTCCTCAGAACTGGAAAAAACCATAATATCATCTAGATAAACCACAACAAACACATCCAAAAAATCTGCAAAGATATCATTTACTAGATTTTGGAAAGAAGCAGGAGCATTGGTCAAACCAAATGGCATGACCAAATACTCATAACTGCCATATTTGGTTCTAAAAGCAGTTAAGTGCTCATCCCCCTCTTTGATTCTCAGAAGGTTATATGCACCACACAAATCTATCTTGGAGAAGATAGTGGAACCGTTGAATACGGTAAGAAGCTGGTTCATAGGAGGAACAGGGTATCTGTTCTTCCTAGTGACAGCATTGAGTTTGCGGTAGTCAACACACAAACGAAGACCTCCATCCTTTTTCTTGACAAAAAGGACAGGTGCTCCTGTTGAAGAGGAGCTTGGTCTAATGAAACCTTTCTCTACATTCTCTGAAAGGTAGGCCCGCAGTGTTTCTGACTCTTGATTTGATAATGAGTAGATAACACCAATTGGAGGTAGAAGACCCTCCAATTCGATATGGTGATCACAGGCGCGGTGTGGAGGAAGTTTCTCTGCTTTCACCTTGGAGAATACATCCAAATATTGGTGATAAGCAGGAGGAACAACCTTCAACACAGTTTCAATTTCTTCTGGCTCTTCCTCCTCATCCCACTGCTCCTCCAGGGATGCATGAAAAGATAAGGGAGGAAGGTCCATATCCCCTTGGAAGAGATGAAGTGAAGATATGGCAACATCTTCTCCAACATCCTTTATCTCTTTGAAGACTTCATCTCTTGATGGAAGTAATGACTGAGAGGGAATTATGGAAGGGATATGGACAGAAGAAGGGATGGAAGGTGTCTTAAGTTCACCAGCCAGAGCAACACTGTTGACAGCAGTGGCTAAGTCATTACTAGTAGAAGGAATAATACCACTAGAATCCTTATGATTAGAATCATAGGTGATCAATCCATTTTTCCAATCAATAATGGGATTGAAATGGTAAAGGAAATCATAGCCCAATATCAGGTCTTCTCCTTTGGGTGAATCTATGATAAAGAAATCCCATTCAAAGCTTGGGAAGGAAGGCAAGTCAACTACCCACTTGGTATAATGGGTGATGAACAAGGCAGGGGATTCATTAGAATCCAAAATGAAAAGAGGAATCTTTTCAGGGAGCTCTGACAGAGTCAATGAGTACTTGAGAACAAAATTCTTTGCAATAAAAGAGTTTGTAGCACCAGAATCAATGAGAATACTATAAAAAATATCAGAGACAGAAGAGAAAATAAGAAATTTTAAAGATTTCTTGACACTAGTATTCAGAGTGCACAATTGTGCTCTTGAAGGAAATAAGTGAGAACCATTGAACACATCATGATCCCCACTCAGGCTTTTCCCTGCTTGCTAGGGAAGCCTTTTGATGATGACCCAGGCTTGTTCTGAGGTCTCTTGAAGCATTTTTCAATTGGGTGCTTGCCACCACAATAAGTACACAACCCTGCTTGAATCCTCCTCTCCTTTTCAGAACCGATTAATTTATTGTCCTTATTGAGGAGAGCAGCATGGGGTTTGTCCTTTGAAGATTGAAATTGCTTGCCCTTCTTATTCTTCTTCTGATGAGGCTTCTTTTGAAATGAGTTTTGAGGAGGCCTAGACTGATTGGATCCACTGACTGGAGGCTTCTTTTCTTGATTTCCACCCTTTTCCTTTTGCCTCTCATGATATCTTGTGTCTAATTCTAGAGTGACATCCATAAGTTCTTGAAGAGTATCAAAAGTTCCAGGGTGAGAAGCCAACTGATCCAATAATCTTGATGCCAATCCTCTTCTGTAAACATGGATATAAGCTCTTTCCCCCCAATCTCCAATTCTTGACATTAAGCTTCTGAAATCTGCTATGTACAAGGAAACATGACCACTTTCCTTCATCCTCAAATTGTCCAACTCTTGTTCAGCTTTCCTGACTTCATTGGGGTCACCAAACAGAGTGAATAATTGAGATTCAAACAATGGCCAATTATTGAGGAGGTAGGAAGGGTCTTCATTGGAAATATTTGAGAGGTAGGGTTCAATCCATTTGCCAGCTCTACCAGTAAGAAAAGAAGTTGAGTACAAAACCTTCTTCCTGTCAGAGAAGAAGTTTGCTGGATCATTATGGAAGATTAGTTGACAGGATTGGATAAATCCTCTCAACTTATGAGCTTGAGTACCATCAAAAGAATCAGGTGCCTTCATGGATGGAGTTTTGAAAGCAGGGGCTTTGGAATTGTCCCTGGTGGCAACTGCTTGAGTGAGTTGTCCCATGAATTGAGTCATCTGCTCCATCATCTTGAGGAGACTTGGATCAGTTTGAGAGACAAGAGGTTGACTAGAAAGGGCTAGATTAGAACCCTGAGGTACCTCTGGAGCATTTGCCAAGGCATCTGCCACTTCAGTTTCCCCAGAATCTTCCTCTTCCACAGGCTCTTCCCCCTCTTCATCTTCAACTTCCCCTAATCTTGCTCTTGCACCTTCAGACATGCCAGGGTAGCCACCCAAAAGTCCAGAAAAGGATCTTGATCTTCTAGATTTCATTCCACCTCTTCTTGAGGGTGCTGCTCCTTCCATTGGTGGTCCTCTGTCCAAATTTGCACTCAGTTGATGAACTGATGGTGTGCGGTCAAGAGGAGCCCTTGCTGTAGGAGTGAGAACAGCTGGAATTTTCTGGGATCTAGTATTCTTTGCTGGGGGGCTATGCTGGACTGGCATTATGAAAAGAATTAAAGTAACTTGATGGTATTAAGAAGAATAATCAGGCTTGGCCAAATCAATCACAATAAAATCTTGATGAATCTTGAGGAATCAATTCAAATCTTGAGGAATCAAATTCAATCAACAGTCAAATAAATTCAATCAATCAACAATCAATTCAATAAAATATCAATAATCTTGAGGAAATCAATAATCAATCAATATTCAATCAATAATCAATCAATAAGTGTCTTCAATATGAAATCAAGTCTTGAGGAATCAATCAATCAGTTCAAATCTTCAGAAATCAATTCAATATCTTGATGAGTCAAATCAAATCAATAATCAAAATCAATTCTTGAGGATCAATCAATATCTTGAGAGTTCAAAGTCAATAAATCCAACAAATCCTGAATCAATAATCCAGATGAATCCCAATGAATAATCCAATCAATTAACCCAATCAATAATCCCTAGATAAAACCTGAATAAGAACACAGAAAAAATTTGATTGATAAAAGTAAAATGAAGTGATGAAATGGTCAGCAATGATTGAGAAAAGAAAAAGAATCAATTTTAATAAGAGTGAAATGAGTGAGATGAAAATTGATAAGAGAGAAAAAATCATAATCATTAAGATCATTAAATCATAAAAGGAATCATAATTGATGAATGAGAGGAAATGAATATGAATGAATGAAAAGAAAGAATCAAATATGAGTTAATTAATTTAATGTCACAGGGGCTCTTCAAAGTGAAGAGGGCCTGGCACTCAGTAAACTGGGACTCACTTATGGAGGGCTCAAAGATAAGATAAAAGGGAATACACTTAAGAGTGTTAAAGATGAATTACTAAAAGAATAAATATAAGAAAGCAGCAACAAAAGATAAGAGTAAAGAATAGAAGAGCCAACCACAAACAAGTCCAAGTCCACTGTTTCAACCTGTCAGAATGGAAAGAGAAGGGTTAATAAGGATATGGCCACCCAACTCATACTGTACAGGCGAAGAGAGAAATGCAAAGACTAACTTAAGATTTAATAATTATAATACCCAAAAATAAGGATAAGAATAATTATAAAATAATAAATAAACTAAATTAATTAACTGGGGAAAAGTCCCCAGGGGGGAGAAAGAGGGGCTGGTATATGTGAGAATCACCAGCCCTGATCCAGAGAAGAATTTTCATGAGAATAATTGATTACTGAATTGAGCCTGGCCAATACAGGTCCTGTACAGCTGTACAGAACCTGTACAAGAGGTGTGGTGTATTTGAGTGATCATACAGATTCATACTGGTGTATTGAAACTGTATTGGGTGAATCCATCCTGTACAAGTATTGACAGGCTGTATTGATGTACCAAACTGTATGCATGTTTCAGAATGAAGATTGCTGAAACTGACTGCTGATGCAGATACTGGATTTGCTGATTTGAGGTGTTTGAGTGGGTGTATGAATGAATGCCCTTACCCCTGATGGATGGTTGTTACACTTAAATATTCTGATGGTCTTACCCATGATTGGTGTACATTAATACCAGCTCTTGAGCTAGCATATAAAACATAAATCCATTCTTCTACTGGCAAAACACCAGCAATGCTAGAAAAAGGTTGGAAACCAAGGCTTCCTTGTGATACCCTCAAAAAGGACTTGGTGGATATACATCCAACAGCAAGCAGTTTTAAAATAATGCTTGACAAAGCAAGACAGCATGCAAACAGAGGTATGCAAGCTTCTTTCAAATATTCAAAAGAAAGATGAGATAAAAGTCATAAACCACCTGGCTTCAAAATAGGAGACTTGCTCCTAGTGTCAACTCTTAATTTCAATAATATAAGAGGGCCAAAGAAATTGAAATATTCCTTTGCCAGACCATTCATGATAAAAGCACTACATGGACCTAATGCTGTGCAATTGGAGCTCACAGGTGAACTAATGAATAAACACCCAGCTTTCCCTATAAGTCTTATAAAACCTTACAGCTCAAGTTATAAGGAATTATTTCCACTAAGAAACAAACCCCCACTTGAAATACCCCCTTTGGAAGAAGGAGATGAAAAGAAAATTATGAAAGTCCTTAAAGAAAGAAGGACAAGAAATAAGAAATAAAGAGAGTACCTTGTAAGGTATAGAGATCCAACTCAAGAAGATGAATGGCTACTTGAGAAGGATATAACAAGTTCTGATAAACTACTAAGAAGGCTCAGAAATGAAAGAAAACCTAAAGAATAGAAAAATCAAGCATTATTGAGCTTCAAGACTAACAACATCTATTCAAGAGGTAGGACAGTGGATGATACCCTAATTAACTATATCAGATTGTGGTTCTTTTTTTTTGGTGGTAAGGAATGTGAGCCTTTGAGATATGACCACATATCCAAAAAGGTCACAGCAAAATTTCTGTAATAATTATACTCATGATAATTATCTCAAAAATTAGTAAGATACCATAAATAAGTACAAAATCTGAATTAAGTCAGAATCTAATGAATAAAAATTTGAAATAAATTACACCATTAGATTTCCCATGGTAAAATATTATGTCATTTTTATGGCATATCTGAAAAGTCAATAATTACTGAAGTATAAGTGATAATATCTTAAAAAAGGTTCAAAACCTCATTTATCTCAGAGACCAATGAAACACCATGTGAGATAAATTTTACCATTTGATTCTCCATAAATATCTGCACATAAAGCAATTACAAAGCTAATCTCTAAAGTCAATACTTATAGAATTAAGCTGAATATATGCACTTTTTTGGTCAATGCATATATTCATGGTTTTGAGTTAATATATCTTGAAATATACAAGATAGAGAGATAAACCAAAAGTAAAGTCACCACGTAATTACTGTAGGAATACATATATGAAATTTATTTCACAAGCTATAAACAAGGTTAAACCTTGTAATGGATTATTGAATAAAATCAATAGAGCTGTTGACCACTTTGTTGTGAAAGTGGTCCAAACTTAAAAAAAAGTATACAGTCAGATTCTACTAGTTCATACGTGAAGAATGAAGTAATTTTACTATAATATTCAAGGTATAACCCCTTGAAATCACGGTTTGAAGTTCAAAATATTAAATTTCAACAGAAAAGATGAGTTACAAGAAAAATTATCAAAAATGGAGTTTTGATGATGTAATAAAATTCTCTTTAAAGTTTAAGAATGACATTCAAAGCTATCAGAATAGCTGTAGCGTGTATAGCTTCAAAGTTATTAATGATGAAAGCTTAAGCTTAAATTTGATTATTTATGATCACTCACTGTAATCTTATTTTAGGTTTAAAAGTCATTCAAGTGATAAAGCTGATGAATACTATTATATTATGATTAATACTAATAAAATCCATGAAGCCTAGGCTTCTTCCAAGCCTATGATGTCATCAAACTTAGAGTTATAGTGATAACTCTAAATAATGGCGTAATAATGAGATAAGATAGTTTGATCATGATGTAATCATTACTAAACCTTAAAATATTGATCATTTCTAGTAGAAAGCATCAGTACACGTCTACTAGAAGCCTGATGGACTCTAGAAGGGAGGTATTTACTATAAATAGAGCTCTTTTTACTCTATTTTCCCCTCAGACACTTACAAAACACTAAATAATTAAATCAAAAAAGGTAAATTCTTTATTCTTTATATATACAACCTTTATATTATAAAAATACCAAAGATCATCTTTATTATAATGATCAATCTTGACGTGATTACATATATTAATTTTTTTAATTTTTTTTGTTCAAAAATCTCTTTAAACTCAATTTCCACGTAAAAACTAAATAATATTTTCAATTTCTTAATTTTTATTTGTAAATACAGTTTTTATAAATTGTACTCACATTATTTTGGCGTAAAATCTTTCAAAATTATTATATAAGTGTTAAAAGTAGGTTATTTTCTCTTTATTATTATCTTTAATATTAGTAATATTATTCTTAATAATTGTTTTTTATTTATAAAAAACAGTTTTTACGCCTTTATTATTTGTTGGTAACAATAATAAAGTGCTTTTAAATATATTAATTATCTTATATTTATATATTTATATATTATATTATTATAATTATTTCATCTTATTTATTTTATTTATAAGGACATTCATAGTACAATAAGTAAAATATGAGTAATTTTTACTTATTGTTTCATAATCAAACCTTACAGTGGAGGCTTCCATTTTTATTGAAAATAGGAATAGTATCTTTTTCATTCCCATTAATATCAGATTAATCTATATGGAAAGGAAACAGCATGTTGCGTTTTTTATCCTATTCAGCTGATGAGGGAGCTTGAACATTGTTCAATAGTTCACCCTTAATCTCACAGCCATTCAAAAATACATGTAACCTAGAAGTTTCTTATTTGGGGCAAACAAGAAGCTAAATTTGAGGAAGAAATGACCAAGCTGATGTCATATTTTGAAGTTTGTCTGTATCATAAGAAATATGGAAAGCCTTTATCACCCAAAAAAGCTTAAATTAAAAATATTTTCATAAGCTGTCAACATAATATTTGTAATCCCTGCTTTACTCTTACCTGCAAGTAAAAGCTTCTGAGCTTATGCCAAAAATTATTCTGTTTCCATTCATTTATTTTTTTACTTGAAACACTCCCTTTAAAAAGTGAACTTATTATAAATATTTACTTTCTCAAACTTATACTCACGCTTATTTTTATTGTGCTCCTCTGCAAACAAAAACTGTTTCAAAGAGAAATCTTCTTCAAAAATCAATCTTCTGAATTTGAAACCTTCTTTCTCTTTCTGATAATTAAAATAAAATAAAGTAAGCCTATCTCATTTAGTAGAAACTTCTCCTTGGATAGATGTTCCCTCCCTACATCATTTATTGATCTCTGTGGTGCTGTTGACCTCTTCCTTTTATCACCAATTTTCTGTTTTTCCACGTTCATAATTTGAGAAACTGAAATAGCCATTTAAAAGGTATTCATTACATCTATATAAACTTTTAACTTCAATATTCATACCTTCAATTTTTCTCTTCAACTCACTTGATTTGAAAAAGTTTCTTTGGTGCCAAAAACATGTTCCATCCTCTAATAGAATGGATATATAGAGTGTTTAATCAAGGGATATTCCTAATTTTTGAGCATCTAGCCCTTACCTAGTGCTGTTTTCCCATATAATATCTTAAATGTGTTAAAACATTGCACAAAATTAAAATCAGTTATCTCAAAAAATGAATTAAAAGAATCAAGATAATCAGAAAAATATCATACACCCCTGAATGTATAATTGAATGTTCACCTATGTTAGTCTTTGAATTCTTCTTATACAGTCATTAATAATTATCTTTGTATTTGATATAAGCTAACATGTTCTCATAATATTTACCTTTGAACTTTTAGTTTGTATCAAAATTACCTTTTCTCTTGGATTCCTCTTTTTCCATCTTTTTTTCAACATTCTCAAACATTTACTTCTTCTGGTTCACCCAGTTTACTACTATTTTCATCTGTAACCAAACTAAGACAACTCACTTTGTTTTATGCAAGAGAATTCAACTTTTCAACCAGCTTTATAATTCCTGAAGGGGTAATTGGTGATTGTAACATGCGCCTTAGGTATGTTGCGCTTATCAAACTCAGGTGATACAAATGCTCTAATGTCCCCTAATACTAAGACCCTTCTGAATTAACATTGATTAATGGGGAGACACAAAGATAAAATATAAAATCTGAGGCTTTAAGAGATTAGCTCTCACCTGGATATAATTGGGAGTGGTACTCTTAAGCTTATGAATCCTCATTACATTAATCGATTGACAAATTGGGCTTTTGAGTCTCGTAATGAAGGATTTCATGGTTAAGGAAGCTCATTGTATTCCCAGTGTTAATGCTTTCAGAGGCTCTCCTTATTTCTTGTTAGTCCCTAGTATTCTCTATATATTGTATGATTTTCTTCCAAGAGAAATTTTGGCACAACTACAAAAGAATATGTCTGACATGTCAAAGATTTGTTGTGGTCAGAGGGATCGGGTGGTTCTTCAAGGAGCTTATCATAAAGGAAAAACTCAACCTCCACCAATAAATTCAAATAATGGACTTATCATGGCTTTTTCCCACTCATAAAGCTTGCAATAGTACCAATACCATGTCTCCTCCTCCTTCTGCTACTCGAAAAATCAAGAATTACCAAAATCAACTGTTCTCACCAGTTTTTGAAAAAAAACACTCATCACTTACCTCAATGAAACATTATCGTCCAAGAACCCTTCTCATAGCTTAAGCCAATACTAAATCCAAATTTTGTTAAAAAAGGTAGGGTACATAAATCATAATAGAAAAAGGCAGAATTGGTGTTGCCTTAAAGCATATTACATTTAATCTTGAAATTCCTGGTTTATTTAGAGAAGCAGAAACCAGAAGAACAAACCCCACTAGTTTCTGTATTGAAAGAAAATACAGGGGCCACAATTTTAATCAATACTGATAGGAAAGACAAAAGGGAGAAGGGGAACTTTCTGGCTCAAGACATTCCATTACCATAGGAACAAAATTAAATCAATTCAAACCATAATTTTTAGTTACTCACACTCCACCAGGACTTACAGGTTTTGACTCACTGTCAGCCTGTGACTCAAAACCGGAGCACAAGCATGACAGCCAAAATACCATAAACCAATGGTATAGCCAAGATACCACCAAAACATGGAGCTGAGCCAAATCAGCTCAAAAGGAAGAGGAAACTCACCCCTTTCTGAAAATATAAGTCCCATCACCATTGGACAAGAAATAACAAAGTTGTTGCTGAGCATAAACCTTAATTTTCACCTCTCATCCAAAATCCAGAAGAAGAGACCTAACCCCATCAAATGGGTACTCAAAATGAAGCTCTAAGCCAGGGCTATCCAATGGTACTAGCCAAACTGAGCTAGCACCAGTATTACTTGAGTTATGGCCAAATTCAGGCCAAATAATGGTGAACAAAACATTCACCTCTCATCTAGCTTTTGCAGTTTTAGTGTGAGATACCTAAAGTGGGGTCTTTTTGGAAAGAGCACAATCAGGGCTATCTGATGGTGTCATCTATTTCCTCATATCTCAACTATAGCAGAAGCTATGGGGCAAACAAGCCCAATACAGCTTTTTGCCTAAACCACGCATATGTACAAAAGTCTTGTACATGGCATAACTTTGCCATATTTAATGATAGCCATATCAAATAAGGTATCATTGTGTAGAGCACATGCAGGGCTACATACCAATTCAGTTTTGAGGTTGATATCTCAAGAACTGACAAAGTTACGGCTGCTTTAAGGTCAAAATCCCACATTCTGACCAACACAGCCTTACCATGGGATAATGTCCCATAATCATGAATATGAGGTGTCAAATAGACAAAGAATCTTGTTTTTACTTCAATACCTCATATTTCAGTCAATACTGGGGTCCCATACAGTTTCTGTACAGCATTCTACGTGTCATACACATCAGAATCAGGCTGTGAGGTCCCCAGAGGAAAATTTTCACCCTGTATTGGTAAAAACTGCCCAGATGTGGTTTCAAAACCACATCTGAGCCCAATACAGGCTATAAAGGTCTTTGCAAACCACAAGCCTGTCTCAGAGAGTGAAGAAATCTTCACTTCCTCTACGTGGAAAGGTCTATCACCCTTTTCACCCCATTTCAGCATAAAAAGGAGGCTTTTCACAGCCAGAATTATTTCCTCATCCTGCTCTTGAATACCCTATGTAGTAAACTTTCCAAAACAGTTTTGCTCTTGGGTAATAATCAGGTATAATTATAATTTTAATTATTGTAGTTCTTATTATAGTAATCCAACTGGTAAGACTGCACCCAGGGTTCTCAATAGCGCTCACCACCACTATTCTTTAATAGTAGAGCCCTTTCATTATATTAAAAATCTTTATTCTACTCAAAATACTATTATCTTAAATTATTTTTTGCGTGTCACAGTCAAAGTTCTAGTTGTAAATAGCCTAATTACTGATTCAACATAGACTCAGCCTGACACTCACTCTCCCCTATCATAATCACAAACATGATAAATGATATCTTGAGAGATTCAGGATCTTTTTTAGATTCAAAAATATTGACAATATGTGTTTCAGAGCAACCATCTTTTAAATATATCTCAAAATCTATAACTCAACTTGTTCTGAATCTTGATGGCTACTAATTAAGAAACATAACCATATAATTTGTTTGAATTCAGATTTTAAAAAAACCTTCCCTACATAGCTCAAATTTATAATAAATGGTATTTTAACTCAAACTAAAATTTATCCCTTCTTGATACACTCGGCCAGATGGTTTGAGGACCCAAACAAGATCAATAAAGAAATGTCACACTCATACTTTATCTTTTGAAAAAATCTCTTTTAAAATTGAATTCTTGGGACTCTTTATTCAAAACTAAATTTATCATGGATCACATTAATTGAAAAAATTCCAATGCTATAAAGTCTGTAAAACAGGACATAAGAAGAAAACCCTGTGTGGAGCATGTGGATTCCCCATGAGTGAAAAGAACTATACTACCATAGAAGTACCTTTGGGAAAACTATGGGGTATCATATTTTCTAATAAAGCTAAATACACTTCCAAAGGTGTTGCAAATACTTTATTTGTAATTTTTTCTCAATTACCTTAATGAAAAGGAAACTTCTGAGTTTCGATATCTGAAATCCATTAGTAGAAAGACTTGATGGAAAGAATTATTATTTCTTTCATTTCTTTTTTATTGTATTTCTTATTTAATATTCTGATTAGTTTTAAAACCTCAATATCTTTATTAAGTTACATTGCACCAACTGGTTATTTTTTTGGTATCAATGGGCTCCTTGGTTTTGTACTTACTTATGATATACACAATCAGTGTAATATTTGAAATCAAATTCACTTCAACCAAAAAGAACATTATCACTCCACTCCCACTTGAAGATGATTTAAATCTATGACTTGAGAATCCTGCACTATCATAACAATAATTACCCCCCACATCCTGGGCTTGCAAGTCGCAAGGTGAAAATATATTTTTATGGAATGGTTGACTTGAGTAAATCTAAATTACAAATAAATTTAAGGTGGTCAGAATTACTCTTCCTTTGATTCTATATCAAGCTCACTAGCTGGCCAAATTAATTAAAAATAACTCCTTACTTTTCTGCAGAGGTAACAAATTTTTCATGAAATTGAAAACAATAAAAATCAATGAAAGACTGAGTGTCTCTTCTTGAGATTTCGGGGTAGAGGATTTTATTAAAACCCAATATTTCTAAAAACGGAAAGACAAAAGGTTGCATTCTTGCCAAAAAAAGCCACATGAGGTGTATGGTTTGCTGAGGTTTGGTGCCTTAAATTACCATTTAATGGGCCCAAGTTGTGGTCCAAATCCAAAATTCATTTAAGAAAAAGAAAAGTAATTCAATCCCGTCAGGAACATCATCCTCACATTGATTTATTCTTTTGGTAATTGAGTTCCATTGTGTATTTAACAATCAAAGTCTTTTTTACAAAAAGCCAAGGAACACACAATACCATGAAATGCTTATGTTTGTATGAGTCAACCCAAACCTATTTCTCAGTGTAAATTTTGGCACATAAGAGAATCTAAACCAGTTTTTCTGGACATGGAGATCTCTAAGTCACAGATAGCTCCCTATTTCTGTGAGATGGGTTCTTTATGTGCAATGTAAAATTTTAAAATAGGTATCTGGGGAGGCAAATTTTCACTTTAACAGAAATAGTTTTGTTTCTAATTGAGTAGGGGTGGCTGAGTGATATTTTGGATACTATAAATACAATTTTCACACATATTGATGAGTCTTGCAGGAGCTAGAGGGTTTCCATATCTGGAAACCCAAGGAAGGCCTATTTTTATATTTGGAGCTTGGATGGACAGCATGACACCCTGGGACATGCACTTTCTGAAGTATGACATTATTTAGTCGAAAATCAGGATTCCTATGATTTAATTAAAGAGTCTTAAAACATATTTTAAGCAATACTGTCTGAAAGAGAGCTTTTCCCTCAATTTATTTGAATTAATCCATTAATTCAAAAGTTATTTTGAACCTTTATACACCCCATTATTTCCAATGGTAAGACCTGGGTCAAGCCCACAAATTACATGAAAGCCTCTGTACAGGTTTTATTATGCCTGAAACATGTGGAACTGTGAGCCTTAGAGGTATCATTATATACCCAAAAGACCACAAATAATGAAAAATTATACAATTATAAACAAATACATCTATTTATGCTATTAATTACAAGATATAAATATCAATATAAAATTCATATAAGAAATTAAAATTTTAATTTTAATTTAAAATAAAAATTACTTTAGAAATTAAAATTGGGAAAACATATTTTTACTTAAAAAAAATTGAGTAAAAATAAATTTTCAACAAAATTACTAAAATTGAAATATTTTTGGAAAAAAGGTAATAAAAAGTATTATATCTTTTTATCCAAATAATAAAACTATGAAAAATATTTCACCATTGGACTCCTCATAAAAAATAAGGTGGGGTCACCTCTGGGTAAAATTTCTGTAACTCAACTCTAAATAAGCTTAAATTAAGTTTTTAGTATTTTCTGTACAAAAATTGAAAATACTCAAAACCTTGATTTAACTCACATCAAATGTGTTGTTAAACATCAAATCATGTGCTAAAATTGAGGTGTTGCGTGTAGCTTAGAAGCTATGAGGAATTGATGTATTTTCAATTCAAATGTCAAAATGTGCATGTGTATTACATAAGTGAACTTTAGTTTACATATGAGATATCAATTATGACAGTTGTGTACTGTAAAACTCAATTGAATTACATATGTAAATTACAAGTATAATATATGATGAGGAATTAAAGAAAAAATAAATTGGAAAGATTAATTCTGGGGGGAAAGGAATCTTGGCTCTATGGGGAAGATGGACCCCAAATTCCTTTCTTACGGGCATGAGATGTCAAAATTCATGCACAAAAGTCCATCAATTTTGGCCTGGAATTGAGTCACAGGGTCTTTGTCTCAATTGATGATGACTTTTTGATACCAACCAGTGTAGTTTTAACTGTTGCCAAGAGGTTAAAACTACCCTTAAGATAAAAAAATCATAGTAAAAACAGTTTTTAATGGTTTTGACTTCCCTCACACACATTCCGGCCTGTTTTCAAGGCTTAAAACCAGGTATTACTATAGCAATGGCTGAAAATAGCAGGAAGTGGCTAAAACCAGCCCTTTTTTGGTCTAAACCAGGGTTCAATGATGCCATAACTGGCTTTTCTGTTTCAAGAGTGTTTTGAATTACTGATAAGAGTAAATCTTACTTTTGGAGTAAGAAAATTGGTGGCTCTAAAAGAATGTCTTCTTTGCCTCACTTTTCTCTTCATGTTAGAATCTTTTCCTTTTGTAATTAGCTTAAACACAGTTAAACCAATCAATAAAGGATTACAACCACCATTTTCTTATCATTTTAAAATCTTTAACCTCGCAAAAAAATAATTATAATCATTTTTTGTAACTCTTATAATCCTTTTTACCCCTGAACCACCCCATAAGTGAATTAAAGCAGCTTTCATCACTGTTAACTTTGTAACTTTGTTTCCAAATTCACTCTGATCACTTTTGGGTGTGTTTTCCCTTTAATAATATTTTTAAAGACTCTTTCCTTATATAAATTTCTTGCATTTGTTTTTTCAATTAATTCCAATTGAAATTGCTCTTGAAGAACTTTCTTTTGTAGCCTTAAATATCTCTTGTAGAGTATTTTGGGATAAATTTTTATTTTTGGTAAAACAATAAATCTTTATAATATTATTGTTTTATACTTATAAAGTTAAAAACAATAAATTTAGCATGTTTTCTTTTAAAAATATTAAATCTTGACATTTTGAATCATATTTTTACCTTATACAAATTTTGAGGACAGGAAAAATACTTGATTTTCAATCAAAGTCTCATATCCACACCTTACAGGAACTGTTTCAAACAGACATATGGTCAAATGGGGCTTCTGTAATATTACTTTTTGCAATGAAAAAACCAACATCCTACTCAGTCATATTAAAGATATTTGTACCAAATTCTTCACAAAAAAAGGTAAACAGACCATTCCAAAGGATTATTTCAAAGAGGGGTAATTGGAAAATTCATTTACCAATATTTTGATTAAACAAAAGTGCATAGCTGAATTTGAAACAGTATCAATTCATTTCACACAAATATCCAAAGAGGAAACTGAATCTATTCATGAACTTCTTCTCCGAGCAATTATTAAATCCAAAATTCCTTGGTGTTTCTTACAGAATGAGAACTCTAAAGGATATCAGATACAATTGGCATTCTCAGCATTCACAGTACCGAATCTTCAACACATGGGTGAGAAAAAACTTATAGTCCTGAATGAAAAGGAGAAGTTAGCAATGCTTTGAGATCTTAGACACCAAGCCAATCTCACTCCTTCACATGATGGCTGGACTGATAGCTTAGGAAACAGTATTTATTCCCTGCTACATTTGTGTGG
The DNA here is from genome assembly GCA_023105745.1 of Austropuccinia psidii. Classification (NCBI taxonomy): domain Eukaryota; kingdom Fungi; phylum Basidiomycota; class Pucciniomycetes; order Pucciniales; family Sphaerophragmiaceae; genus Austropuccinia; species Austropuccinia psidii. The sequence continues at coordinate 19,709,120 of JALGQZ010000014.1, read as the reverse complement.
GAACCACACACAGTTTTTACTACATATTCTTGACTTGTACCAAAAACAGAATACAGCACATGATATTTTGGATTATTTTAAGCAGAGTTTCAATAAAAAAGATGTTAAATTCAAAAGAATGAAATAATCTGTAACTTAATTCCCATTGTTTATGGTTTTCTTTTGAGTAAGCTGTTTGATTCTTATTTAAAATAAAAAACCATTAATACTAAATATCATTCTATAATCTAGAATATTTTTAAGAAGCAATTTCTACATGAACTTGGAGTGAGCTGTTGTTTGCATTCCATCAAGCTTATGGCTAAAGATATTCTCACCCATCCCTCAGCTGAGGGCATTGTCAAAGCAAATAAACTTTTGGTCAATTTTTTCACTACTTCAGGACTTTAGAATGAAACCTTGGAAGCCTGGAACAAAGAAAATAAATTTCAGCACAGCCTTCAAGCTGCATGTGAACCTAGATGGTACTCAATGGGAAAGGTCTTTCTCTCAGTAATGGAACATGAGCAAGGCTTTCATTTGTGTATAGCTCTTTAAAACAACTCAGATGTTGATAAAACATCTATTGGAAAAAATATAAAGAAGGTAATTGAAAACAGAGATCATTTCACCACCAACCAGGTCTTAGTGAAACTTGTCTTCTCAGTAGTTGATGTGATTTGAGTATTAGAAAGTTAAAACACAACAATAGAAGACATTTGGAAATAAATTACCACCACATATTTCATCACCCAAAAGATGGATGTCTACCCATGCTTTGAGCCATTCAAGGAACACTGCCTCGATTCACCTTTTGCAATGAAATTTATGCTGTTTGATTTTCTTAAGACCTTCATATTGTTGTTTATCTGTATCAAAAAAAAAAATCAAGAATAGTACTCAAAATAGCCAAGGCTTGGAATTTTACAAGAGCTGAGGATGTAATCATATGCACTCAGATTCAGTGCTACTACAGCAATGAAGAACCATTCAAAATCATGACTGAAGCTAGTTTACTTGAATATTGGCTACAGCTTCCATCAAAAGACGCCACATTGGCACTGAAGAAGCTTTCAATATTTCCTTTTGAGGTGATCCCACCTGAAGCTGGGGTCAAGGGACTTTTCTCAACAATGTCTGAAACAACAACAAAAAATCACAATTGTATGATCCCAAATACTTTGTGCATGGTGAGCCCGGTAAAGCTCAATCTGATTCAAAACTCAAATAATAAAGCAATAGGTTCCTCAAAGAATCAAACAAAACCATTGAAGTTCCCAACTTTGAGGGAGTATGACTTCATGAACTCCTATGACTCTTTTGTGTTGCCTGATGAGCTTGCAGACCTTGAAGCTGGAATTTTTCATGAAGTTAGTAATGAGATGCAAATTAGTCATTGCAATGCCTTGATGGCTTCACTATTTGACTTCAATTTGCTAGATCAAACAAACAATGATAGTACTGAGGAAAGGGCTCTGGTTGAGGTTGAAAATGATGATTGGGAAATTGAAGTGCTTCTGTAAAGAAAACTGGCCATTCAAGTTGTATCATAATTTCATTTTTCCAAAAAGATATATTTTCAGTGCTGTAATTACAATTTTTTTTAGAAAAAAGGATACAAGCATGTGGCCCCTGCAAGGTGGATGCCCAGACATCTGCAAAGTGCATGCACCAGACATGCACTTCGCAAAAAAGACGCGTCCACCCTACTGGTGGGGCTGGATTTCGGACACGGGAGGGGGTAAACCGTGAAATCTGATTACTTAGCAACGCTGATGGAGATGCTCTAGGCAACATTGAATGAACGCTTACAGCACCCCAATGACAACTAACAAGAACTCAAAGGGTAAGCTTTGAGCAGGGCTAAAAAATTGAATAGACCCTTTTACAGGCTTGGGATTGCACATTCAAGTTATCATTAAAGCACTAGCTTGAACCTGCGAAGAAAGTCAGTAGTTCGAAAAGTTTGGCTTTAGCATAAACAGGGGCCACGGCAGATTGGTCACAGGATAAATTTTATTGCTTCCAAAACCAACCAGTAAGGACATGATTGAAAAAAAAGCATTTTTGACAAGCAACCCAATGGAAGAGCTGGCAAGATCATAGACGACGACCACGACGACCACCTATTCAGAAACCTCGTTAGTTCTTGAAATATTTACCTAAACTGAATACAAGGGACCAACCTTTTCTGCGAGTACTGTCGGTGGGCACAGGGGTAACATCCTCAATTCGGCCGATACGCATTCCAGCACGAGCTAAAGCTCTGAGAGCAGCTTGTCCACCCGGACCAGGGGTCTTGGTATGTGTACCACCAGTAGCACGGAGCTTGATGTGGAGAGCAGTGATTCCAACTTCTTTGCATCGTGCGGCAACATCTTGTGCGGCCAACATGGCAGCATACGGCGAGCTTTCATCGCGATCAGCTTTGACCTTCATTCCACCAGTAACTCGAGAAACAGTTTCGCGACCAGAGAGATCAGTGACGTGGACAAAAGTATCATTGAACGAGGCAAAGATGTGAGCAACGCCAAAAACGAGTTCACCCTCACGGACTAGAGGTCCGAGTGCGACATTGGTGGTTTCGTCTTTGGCAACCTTGGCACCTTTTTTCGGCGGCTGCAAGTGTTTGTGGTTAGTAGGAGATAGACCTTTGATGTGGTATTGTGAGAATCGACAAAGAATGGCAACGGACCATGTTGTAAATGAACTTGAGAAGGAATACGTCCTGGAACTAAAACTTCGGAGGTGATCAAACGCTCAACTGGGGCTGACTTCGTTGGAAGCAGGGGCCGTGTTGAGGATAGGCTGGGCTGGTGCTGACGAGCGATTCGCAGGTGGACACAGACGGCGGCAGGCGAACCACAGCGAGGATGTCAAACCTAACTCCATGAGACCAGCAGCCACGGCGATGCGCGACACGCGGCGCAGCGGAAGCACCTTTTACGAGGGGTCAAGCTGCGCGGCCCAGCGGCGATGACCCTCTCGGGTGGTGGGTGGGGCACCCTTGGGCGTGCCTCCCTTGCGGGACACAGCCTTAAAATGTGGGTGGGCGGGAGTTTGGTGGGAGCTAAACCCTAGTTAGGGTTGGCCTACAATTTTTCCAACTCCCTTGTTCTCAATTTGTTTTTTTTTGCCTCTTTTGTCTTCAAACTCTGCCACCTTTTTTTTAAAAAACAAACTTGATCTTACTTCTTTCTTCCTTTCATATTTGATTCACAATTTATTTATTTGTTTCTTATTTCTTATCCACTTTCTTGCACCTAAATATTTTTGTTTCAACTCCAATATAACCCAAAATGTCACCACCCCCATCAAATGAAAGCACCTGACAAACCCCATTTCATGTCCATGGATCACACTGGAATGGGTTTCTTATGCCAAAACTTAATTATGATTCACCATCACATCAATGTAAAGCAAAATTCTCATATTGTAATGAGCTTTTTAATGATGCTTCACCACATTGACTCTTCATGCACATAAAGGACTGATGTCAGAAAATCTTACCAGATAAGAAATAGAAATATATCCAGGAATACCAGCCTTTTGACTCCACTATTGATAGCTTTAAGCATAAACCCAAAACAACCTTATGGTGATACACCATAAACTGCCTCCTATTTATGATGCATGAGGAATGATTTTGCTCAAGAGCTACATGAGCCCATCCTCAAAGTGTTGATTGTTTCAAGAATATCATTCCAGTTTCTCAACAATAAAGACTTTAAATATTATAAAATGGCACTTGTCCCTTCCCCATATAAGCTTCCAACTCATGACTCAATCTTCAATAATGTCTTGCCTTTTATCCATGCAAAACACAAGAAAATGATTTTGGAGCAATTAATCAAAACCCAAGGAATGACCCTATCTGTTGATGGGTGAACCAATGTCTCTGGTTGTTCGTTGTATTCATTGCTTTTACTCAAGGATCAACATATCAAACAATTCATTGATATATTAGATCTCAATTTAAAACAACATACCCCTGAAGACTTGTATGAAGCTGTTAGTAAATTAGAAAAATATTAGCAGTTGTAACTGATTCCTCTTCAGTAATGATCAAATTTCAGCCAAGTCATCCATTTCAAGACTCATTTGATCAATATTAAATGTTAATACTTTTTTATTGTATGTTATAGATACTTCTGACAACTGATAACCCTTAAATTGTGGATACTTATTGTGTCTTACATTTGGTTAGTCTTATTGAAAAAAAATTTAACTTGTGTCCGGCAACAACTTCAATTGTGAAGGGAAACAAAATGTTAGTCAATTATTTTACAAGCCCTTCTACTGGAGTATGCATTGGCTTTCAGCTTTGTGTGAGTCACAATGATACTCACTTTCAAAATTATGCATGAGTTTTCAATCACACAAGGAAGGTTTCAAAATATTCTTGAGCACATTGCAAAATACCACGAGTGATACACCCTCCATATCAGCTGATGTTATCTCAGTAACTGAAGATAGAGACCAATTTACTTCCAATTATGCACTGTTTTACCCCCTTAAGCCAGTAGTTGATGCGATTTGGTGGTTGGAGAATAAACATACAGGACTTGAGGCTATATGGAAAAAAATTTCAAGTTTTTATTTCTCACTTATATCTACTAAAGCTTATGATTGCTTCACCAATTTCAAAGAACACTGTCTTAAAGTAATTTATCAATTTTCTCAAGATTTCAAAGTAAATATCTACATCATTTCCTCTTTTTACACCCATCTTTCCACAATGTGGCAGTCTCTCTCAAAAATTCACTGAAATATATAACAGTAATTATTTTAGCTCTTTCCAGAGATTGGCAGTACTACAAGGAGGATTCTGAGCTCTTAATTTTACAAATTAAATGATATTTCAGTCAGCATGAGCCCATCTGGGCACAGATACAATGGTATGTTCTTTTCTAAACCCTTTAATTATCTGAAGAAAATTTTATTGATTTAGGCATCCAATTTTTCACAGGTGTATTTGAAACAAAGGCCATCAATTACTGGATTGGTCTGCCTGATATAGCACAATGTTTTCCACTTAAGACACTTTCACTGAATATTTGTGAGCATTTACCACATGCAGCAGGGCTTGAAAGACTGTTTTCCATCATGGATGCAATTAAAACCAAGTACCTTAACCCAATTTTGCTAATGACACTGAAAGTGATAAGTCAAATAAAGTTACATCTAATTCAAGAAAACCCTCAAGAACCCTTACAAAACCCAAGAAAAATGAAAACCTCAAGAATTTTGATTATGAAATCATATGCAGACACAAATTCTTCAGTTCACTGATTGACTTGAAAGAATTTTAGGAGGGAATCTTTTCCTAATCCAAAATGGATGTGATTTCACAGCAAGACACATGCATGGAAGAATCATTTGATTTTAGATAATGGGAGGAATCCAACCAACAAATGATTCTGGGTGCGCTTACAATCAGGGATAAAGAAAATCAAATTGTTCAGAGAAAAATGATTTGTGACCCTTACAATATGAAGATTTGAGGAACTTAGCTTTTAGTATTTATTTATTTCATCTTTTTTGTTTTCTTTATTTCTTTTCTTGATTGAAGTTAATTTTTTAGCCTGTAATTAAAAATTCAAGGTGGATTGATATGCCATAACCACCATCAGCTAAGGGCATGTCCAAAGAGGTTTGAGAATGGCACCATTGATGTTCCTGGGCATGAAGGGGCCTGCCCACCACCTTACCATCATGGAGTTTTTTCAAACCCAAGGGTTTAAGAATTCCTGCCAACAAGCCATGTGAGAAAGCCATTGTGAGGGTTGAATTTTCCCTTTTTTGTAAGGCTTGACTATGAAACAAAAAGTAAAGATTGCTAATATTTTACTTGTACCCTGAATGTCCTTATGAAATTTAAATAATAAGATAAAAGATAGCTATGATAATAAAGAATTATTATAATTATGGCGTAAAATATGTATATTATTAAATGAATATAATAATATAAGCTATATATTAAGAAGATTAATCTAGTAAAATAAATATATTATTATATGATAATCAATATATTTATGGCACTTTATTATTGTTACAAACAAATAATAAAGGTGTCAAAAAGAAATTTTTAATAAGAAAACAATTATAACAATAATATTACTAATATTAGAGTTATTAATTAATATAAATACTATTTATATCAATTTGAGAATTATTCAAAAGTAATAATAAAGATAAATTATTATAAAAAGAGAAATAACCTACTTTTAACACTTAATATAATAATTTTGAAGAATTTTACACCAAAAAATATAAGTAAAACATATTTAAAATGTATTTACAATAAAAATTGAAAGAAATTACAAATATTCTCGTTTTTATGTGGAATTAAAGATTTTTAGAGAAATTTAACAAAAAGAATTAAAAATGGATTATTATAATAAAGATGAACTTGATTTTTTGAATATAGAGCAGTTTGATATAAAAAGAAGAAAGCTTTTACCTTTGGTTTGATAATTTAATTTTTTTGTTGTGTCTGAGGGGGAAATATATTCAAAAGAGCTCTATTTATAGTAAAATATTCCCTCCTAGAGTCCAACAGGCTTCTAGTAAACATGTACTGATGGTATCCACTGGATATGATCAGTATTTTAAATCATAATTAAACCATCTTATCTTGCTATTACACCATTATTCAGAGTTATCACTATAACATTACATTTGATGAAATAATAGGCTTGAAAGAAGCCTAAGCTTTGTGGATCTTATTAGTATTAATAGTAGTCTAATAGTATTCACCAGGTTTATTACTTATATAACTGTTGAACGTAAAATAAGATTACAGTGAGTGATCATAAATGATCAAGTTCAAGCTTAAACTTTGATCATTAATAACTTTTAAGCTATACACACTACAGCCAACAAGAGAGTGAATTCTGATAACTTAACATGTTATAATGAAACTTCCAAGAGAATTTCATTACATCATCAAAAATCTATTTTTGATGATTTTTCTTGTAGCTCATCTTTTCTGTGGAAATTCACTATTTTAAACTTCAAAACATGATTTCAAGGTGTTTTACCTTGAATATAATGATAAAAAATCCATAATTGTTCACATATGAGCTAGTAGATCCTGAATATCCACTTTAATTTAAGCTTGGACCACCTTAACAACAAAGTGGTCAACAGCTACAGAAATTTTATTCAATAAACCCTTAGAAGCTGTAACCTTTCTTATAGCTTGTTGAATAAAGTTTATATCTGTATTCCTACATTAATTACATGATAAGTTTTTTCTGGTTTAGCTCTCTATCATGTGTATTTCAAGAGATATGAGCTATAAACCATGAATATATTCACTTATCATAAAAGTGCATATATTCAGTTTATTTCCTTATTGTACCACAATCTGATATAGTTAGTTAGGGTATAATCCACTTTCCTACCTCTTCATTAAAATTTCTTGGTCTTGAAGCTCAATAATACTTGACATTTCTATTCTCTAGACCTTCTTTGATTTATGAACCTTCTTAGTAGTTTATCAACATTAGTTATATCTTTCTCAAGTAGCCATTCATCTTCTTGAGTTGGGTTTCTATACAACACAAGGTATTCTCTTTCTTTTTTTTCTAGTCCTCCTTCTTTAAGGACTTTTACAATTTTCCTTTCTTCTCCTTCTTCTAGAGGGGGAATTTCAATTTTTGGTTTATTTCTTGGGGGAAATAACTCTTTGTCACTTGAGCTATAAGGGTTTATCAGGCTTACAGGGAAAGTTGGGTGTTTATTCATTAATTCACCTGTGAGTTCTAGTTAAACAGAATTAGGTCCATGTATCGCTTTTATGATGAATGGTCCTCCAAAGGAATCTGTAAATTTCTTTGGGACTTTGATATTATTAAAATTTGGAGTTGATACTAAGACCAAGTTTCCTACTTTTAAGTTTGGTGGCTTATGACTTTTATCCCATCTTTCTTTTGAATACTTGAAATAATCTTGGTCACATCTGTTTGCATGATGTCTTGCCTTGTCAAGAATCATTTTGAAACTACTTGCTGTTGGATGTATATTGTCACAATGCTGTCTTCCAGACCTCAGAAAAGGGAACTCTTGTCAAAAATGCTATTAAACCAGTTGAAAGACTGGTTAAAACTGGAAAGCTGTAGATCACATTCCACCATGTGACAGTACCCCCTGGGTTTAGAGCACTGTGTCCTGAAGTGCATGTAACTGATGGTATTACCCATGTCACCCTCATGGAGTTACATTAGTCACAATAGGAGCCTACAAGGAGCCCCCAAGGGGCAGAACCCTTGTACACCAATGGAGCAGAAAACCCAGTGATTTCTGGTTGTTTGATTGAGACCTCCTCTTGTCTCCAACTGGAATCAAACCCATGACATTGGTAACTGGTTTATTGTCACAATGCTGTCTGCCAGACCTCAGCAAAGGGAGCTATTGCCAAAAAGGCTATTAAACTGGTTGAAAGACTGGTCAATAATGGCAAGTTGTAGATCACATTCCACATGTGACATATATCCACTGAGGTCTTTTTAAGAGTATCATATGGAAGTCTTGGATTCCATCCTTTTTCCAAAATTTCTGGTGTCTTACTAGTTAAATAATGGATTTATATTCTATATTCCAGCTCAAGAGCTGGGATTAAGGTACACCAATCATGGTTAAAGCCATCAGAGTCTTTTAATTCTAGGCAATAAACACAGAATCTTCTGCTCATATCTTCTAAGGTTTGTATCATTATTTCTTCCGGACCATCAGTTTGAGGGTGGTAGGCTGTGGAGAATGATTAATTTGTTCCAAACAAGTTATGGAAGTTTTTCCATAATTCTGAGGTTGTTTTGGGTCTCTGTCACTTATGATATTTTTGAATAGCCATGTATGGCTGATAGCTTTATTCCATATCTTTATGGCTGTGTCCATAGCTGTCCCATCTTTGTGACATGGCAAGAACATTGGATTTTTGCTGTACCTGTCAACTAATACTAGGCATGCATTATAGCTTCTGTCTCCTCCTGGAGGTAAGGCTGTTACCCAGTCCATGTGAACTATTTCCCAAGGGGCTTTTGGTTCTTAAATTTGGATCATCATTCCAAATTTCTTTCCTGTGGCTCTGTTTGCTTTTTTACATCTTTCACAGGTTTGGCAGTATTATGCAACATCTTTTTTCCAATTTGGCCACCAAGAGCAGGTTTTTACCCTTTCTAGTGTCCTGTCTTCTGAGATATGTCCAGATGGAACACTATCATGATATTCATGTAGTATAGTTTTTATCAGAGTTCTGACTGTTAAAGCCATAAAACATGTATGTTTAGTACTATGATAGAGGATTCCATCAAGGTGGTGTAATCTTCCCTCATCATATGCTTTTTTCTATGCTCCATCTAGCTTGGATGAAAGTGATGGATCTTTACAGTTTTTCATTAGAAGTTGGCAAAGGATATGACAGTTCTTGTCCATTTTATAGCTCTCTTTAACTGGGTCAATATCTGTGACAAATATGCCTTCTATATGATGTTCTTCCTGTGGTACCCATGCCGGGTTTTCAGGTGTATTTGCTAAAGCCCATCTGCTAAGAACATCTACATTTCTATTAATATTTCCAGATTCATGAGCTATAGTCATATTTACTCTATATTCTTGGATAGAAATTTGACATCTCAGCATGTGTCTATTTAGTATCTTAATGTTTAATGAAGATTTTAGAAAATTGCAGTCTGTTATCACATCAAACACTGTCCCATACAAATAATAGTGTAATTTTTCTAAAGCCCACAATAGGAAAAGAAATGCCATTTGGATTTCTCCATATCTTTCTTCTGTTGGATTAATTTGTCTTGAAATAAAGCAAATTGGTCCTTCAACAGGTTTATCATTGATGATTTGTGTCTGGTGTAGTGCATCACCTAGTCCTTCTCCACATGCATCAATGTACAGCTTGAAAGTTAGTTTCCAATCTGTCATTAGAAGAAATGGGGAATTTGTGAGGGAATCATTCAGTTCCTCATATCCTTTGACCCTTTCTTCAGTCATTTCATAGACTGTCTGTTAGTCACAGAGCTTGTAAAAGGATTTGGAAATTCTTGCAAAGTCTTTTATATGCTGTCTGTAATAACCAGAAAATCCTAGAAATGATTGCATTTCTTTTTTGGTTTGGGGAATAGGCTTCAGTAGGCCTTCTGCTACTTTGTTTTTATCTATGCCCAAACTTAGTCCAGATACAACATGTCCTAGTGCTTTTGGTTTGCTGTATGAAAAATGAAATTTTTTCAAGGAAATTTTCATATTTACTTGTGCTATTTTTTGAAAGACTCTTCCTAGTATTGTTAAGTGACTGTCCCAAGTTTCTGAGCAAACCATGATATCATCAACATAGATAATTAACAATCCTTGTGATAATTCTTCAGGAAATATGGTATTCATCATTCTTTGATAATGGGAAGGTGCATTTTTTATACCAAATGGCATTCTTAAGTATTCATATATTCCACAGTGGAATATTATCCTTAGTAGTTATTTAAAATGGTCTGTTAAGACATTTTGGTGAAAACCCCTTAGATAATCCATGGCTGTAATTAACTTAGCCTGTGACAATTGGGTTAATGTCTCATGGATTCTGGGTATTGGATATCTTTCAGTGATAGTAGAGGTATTTAGAGCTCTAAAGTCCTCTACCATCCTTTATTTTACATTATTCCAAGCTATAATGACAGGTGTAGTGTCCTACATTTCTTGATAATCCAAGGGCCATTCATTCTTTAATGTGTACCTCTAAGGCTTCTCTAGCTCTTGAGATAGCTGGGTAAGCTGTCATTTTCAAAGGCATTTTTGTATTTAAACAAGAGATCAATCAGTTTTTCTCTCAATCTTTCTGTTAATTATTGATTGAATTCTGCCTCATTAAGCTATTCATTTATGAAGAAATGTTTCTCTGGGATTTTCTCTTCATTTTTTATAACTGTAATTTGTTTTTTGTTATTTGAAAAACCAAATTTCTGCCTCTTATTGTCTCTTATGGTAAAATATATGTCTTCTTGATTAGAGATATCTATGCCATAAATTGACAAGTAATAATTTCCAAGTATAAAATGGTTACTAGTACAGTTTTCCATTACTAAAAACTTTCCTTTCACTCTTATACATTGGGATGGGTGAGGAAAAATTAATGTTAGGTCAATTATTCCAAGGGGCTTCATGCTTTCACTTACACTACTAAATTCAACCCCTTGAATTAGTATAAGTTTTTCTTCCCAATCTGGTATAATTGTTTTTAAATAATCCTTAAGAACACAGGTAAAGTATTCTCCTGTATCTAAGCTTGCTTTTTCCTCTTGGCTTTCAACCATGACAATACTTATACTTGATTTTCTAGCTGTATATTCCATTCCTTTTGCTGGTTTGGTTCTATAAAGCTTGGCATCTTGTATATTTAAGAGGCTTGTTTCAGATGTTCCAACTTGTGGTAAGTTTGAATTTACATCTAGTACTTTGTACGTTAAATCAATATTATTAATTTTTTTAATTTCATCACTTTCAGAGGATTATGACTCTTCGGTGAAATGCATAGCTATTTGAAAAATTTGATTTTCACTATTTGAAATATTTGTCTTCAAATTCAAATTTTTGAACCACAAAATGAAAACCAAAAAATTTGAATAAAAAATTATGAAAAAAAGATCCATTTGAATTTTTCAACCTCCAAATTCAAATTCAAAACCAAAATCTCAAATTTTGGTTGAAAGAATGATTTATGAATATAATTCATTGATTAAAAGAAGTGAAAAATGCTATTTATGGCATCAACCACAGCATAACCATGCCATAAATGGTATTAAAAATATATTTATGGCATCAACAATGGAATAAATAATTCCATTTATGCCATTTATGGAACCAACAATGCCATAAATTGGGCTTTTACCAACCTAGGTATTTTTAAGCTAAACTTTAATTAGAAAACACACCTTATTTTTTTACTAAATAATTACATAATTTTACCAATTTATGGCAAATCCACATAAGGGAATAAATGTTTTTGCCAAATTACTTACATGGGTTTACCAATAACCCAGATTAATTATGAGTATTTATAGCTTATTGGAATTAATTAAAATTAATTGCAATCAATGAAACTTAATAACCATTATTTCAAGCTAATTGAAACCAACAAAATTGATGAGCATTAGTTGAAACTAGTAAAAATTAATTAGAATTGCTTTAAATTTAAAATGAATTACAATAATTTCAAATAGCTTCAAAAAATAGAGCTTGACAGAAATTATTGCAAGCTAACTGAAATTAATAAAAAGGATGAGCATTACTGAAATTGGTGAAAATTAAATAAAACTGCCAAAAATTAATGAAAATTAATAAAAATTAAGTGAAATGAATTAAAATAAATTAAAACTAATTCAAATTAATTGATAAAAATCAATCAAAATTAATGAAAATTAATAAAGGGTGTTGGTAAACACACGTAAGCTTTTAGTAAAAACACGTAAGTGACCTTATTTTTCAAGAAAATTCCTCAGGCTCAGTTTTGAGGATTTTTTTAATTTTTTTTTGCAATATTTTTCCCGACTTGGCATGTCAATAAGCAAAAATTTTTTCAGAATTTTTTTTTTGCCAAATTTCACCAATTTGGCCAATATGCCTAAAATGGCATATTTTTTTCAAAAATTCATTTAAAATCTTCCCACTTATGAATTTCCTTCATTTTTTTTTAAAATGAAGGGTTCAATGTGGAGAATAAAGCACCAGAATCCCATAATTTTGGGAATTTTTTTGGGTGGGACAAGTGAAGGTGCAAAAAGGGTTTTTTTTCGAATGTTTTTTCCCATCATTGTAATATGCCTATTTTTAAAAAGTGAATTTAATAACTTCCCACTTATGAATTTCCTTCATTTTTTTAAATTAAAGGGTTCAATCTGGACAATAAAGAAGCAGAAGCTCATGAATTGGGAAATTTTTTTTGGTGGGACAACAAGTGAAGGCGCAATGAGTGTTTTTTTTCAACTGTTTTTTTTCTTGTGTGTAATATGACTATTTTCAAGTACAAAAGCTCCACATGTTTGATAAAAAAGGAGACTGAGGTGCGATTTAAGCAATAAATATTACTGAGGAGGGGGATAATTGGCATAAATTGTATATACAAAAATCATTGAATCAGAATCAACCTCCAAAATAGTGGGTTTTTTCTGAGAGGGGGGAGGAAGATTGGACAAATACAACATTCTGTGTTTCTTAAAGTTATCAGCCCATCCCGGGTCTTGTGTTTGGGCATGAAACTCCCAGTTCACAGTAATGGGGGGGACTGGATAAACTTTAGAAATGATGATGCCCAAAGGAACAAAATGAGAACAGCTATTCAAGAAGCAGATGAAAATGGGGGGATTGTCATTTGGAGGACAGAAATAAGGGAAAAAAGAAAAAGATTGGGCCGTGGAATAAAAGAAAACTGGTCTTTTATACTTATTTGCAATTGGGTCCCCCATGTCAGGCATGGACATCCACTTGCTTTTTGGAGCCTGGCCAACATCTTCATACCATTCAATTCTTTCCAAATAAATGGATACTGAGGGAATTAAGGTGTTAATGGCTTCATAAAGGTCTTGATTTTGTTGAATTTCTTCATCCAAGTCACCTCTGACATCAGCCCATTGATCTTGAGTCTTGTAAATGAAGTGGGATACTGTTCTGTAGCCACAGTTTCCATCACCCTGGACATTGATGGCCTTGAAGGTGTATTTCAATATAAACTTGGGAAAGTCTTCTGAGCCAGTTATCTGATAAAATAAGTTCAAAAAATGAATAAATATCAAAATAAACAACAGAAAATTACATTAAAAAGAATCAGAAACTCACAAACAGCTTGGAGCATTCATCACTTGTGTGATAATTGCTTTGACAATGCTCAAAGGTCAAGTAAATTGCATCATAGATATTCAAACCGGTGGCAGGCTTTTGTGATTTTCTTTGTGAGGTTTTGCTTCCAATTGCCAATCTTCTGGACCTTCTAAGGGTTACTTCTGATTTATTTAATTCAGTTGCTGAGGGTAGTGAATCTGATGAACTGATGGATTTAGATAATGAGTCCTCAGAATCTTCAGAATCTTCAGATGAGTCCACTTCCATAATTGGAGAGGGGACATTTGACTGGGATCTTGACGTTGTTGTACTGGTCACTTTTGAGGGGGGTCTTCCTCTTCTCTTGGATTGACTTTCAATAATTTCAAATCTTGAAGGTTCTCTTTTTTTGATTTTTGTTTTTATTCTTGGCTCCTTGGGGTCTTCCACGGATATTCTTGCATTCTAGAGGGTCTTCATAATATTTATCATCCTCTTGACTCTTGGGAATTTGATCAAATAGGACTTTTCCAGTCAAAACATCTTGAAAATGTTGAAGTATTGGAGTGATTTCTGCCATTGGTCTTTGAAACAGGTCTTCCCCAATGTCTTCAAATATTTTCTTGGCTTCATTCTTTCTTTATTTTTCAACACTTTGATCATCACCTTGAAAAACAGCCTGAGAAGAATATTACAAATAAAATCAGTTAATAAGAAAAAAAATAATAATAAGAAATTAAAAAACCCTCACAGGAAAATTCAAATGCCATTTAGGATGGAAGTCTGATAATTCAAGCCTTTGGCGCTTGGCAAATGCCTTTTGGGTCTTATGCTTGCAATGAATGCATTTATAATTGTTGTATTTTTTGGTGCATTTTTCATTTGGAGGAAATTTTGTTTTGAAATTTTCAAAGGCAATCTGAAGAGCATAATGAGACACCTTGCCATTGAGGGCACATATGTGTGGAGGAAATTTCTTGACATGGACAATAATTTCTTTGGAGATTCTGTTGATTATTTCAATAAATTGTTTTCTGAATGCCATGTGGAGAGCCCTGACTACCTCCAGGATAGTACCAGTGGACTTTTGGAGCCAAAGTTTAACCATGGCATGGGCACCTTCAACTCTGGATGTGGAGCCCACACCCAGGTGGCAATGGTGGTTGGTCCAGGCTGGCACATAATACTCCTTTAGAGGAAGCCATGTCTTTTCCAAATATTGCAAGACCTCAGGATTTTTGACTTGCTTTTGAAGCTTCTTCCAGCTGTCTTTGAAAGACTTTTCAGTGGATGAATACATAAGCTGAGAAATGAATCCCAAAGTCATTAATAAAGACAATAATAAGAAAAAAAGTGAAATAAAGTGAAATAAAGTGAAGAAGTATATTAATTGATTCCAAAGGGCCATAAAATTTTCAAAATAAGCTCCATGACCAATTTTCTTCATGCAATGAGAAGATACATCCTTGTTGATGTGCCAAATGCATAGCATGACTTTGGAGTCTGGGAAGAGCTTCTTAATAGAGTTTTTCAAGGCCAGATCCCTTTCAATAACAATAACTGGAGGGGGAACAAGATTGGTGTTGTTGAGGACCTTTTCTATGTATTGATTTGATGCCCAAGTATATGAAGGTTCATTTTCATTCTTCATCAAACAAAAAGCCCCAGAAAAGGTCTTATTGGTTGAGCTGAATCCAACAATATGAAAAAGGGGCATTTTGTACTTATTGGTTTTAGAAGTACAATCCATAAGAATGACATGAGGAAAGCCATGAAGAAGTTTTATGGCCAGGGGGTGGGTAAAAAACAAGGAGGTAATGTGTCCCTCAGAATCCTTTGCAGAGGACCAAACAAAATTTTCTTCTTTGAGAGTGTCAATAAGAGAATCAATGGGCCTTCTGCCTTGCAGTTTGTCTTTCTTGATTTTCTTGACTTGGTTGTAAATGTCTTGAAGGATTACAGGCCTGTAAGACTGCCTCTGGCTGCATAATTGGGCCTGAATTTGCCTTGGCATGAGCAGTGATTCAGACATTTGAGAAATTTGGGATGTTTCTTGCTCATTGAATTTCCTGAAAGCAGGATGTGCCATGATATTTTCAGTGGCATCATGGCTATGTTCAGGATTTTTGACTTTAAGAGTCCAAGTGGTACTCTTGGCATATTTCCTGGCATAAAGTCTAAAAGTACAGTAAAGCTTTCTTGAGGTGACTGTTTTTGAGGGGTTTTTGTTGGCATTTGGGGTTCCAGACCTGTCACAACATATTTCAATTTGGTTGTGGGTCATATTGGACCTCAAGGTGGACACTGCATACCCCTGAGCCCTGGCAACATTATGCACATGTTGCCAAAGAAGCTCAAGGGTCTGAAATTCACCTTAAGTGGGGTGTTGAAGCATTTTTTTAATGAAAAATATGTATAAAAGTGAAAAAAAGGGGGAATTGGGGGATTTGGAATGGGGTAAGAACCTTTTGAAATGTGAAAAAGAGGTGAAAAAAGCTGTGAAAAGTGAACAGAAGTGGTTAAGAGTGAAAGAAAGTAGTTTAAATGTGGGATTAATAGATGAGGGAAGGTAAAAAATTGAAAATTGAGAGGCTTGAAAGCAGGTTGTTGTGGTGGAAAATGCAGGCTTTGGGGGAAAAAAAGAAAAAAAAGTGTGAAAAGCTTTGCACAATGGCTTTGGTAATGCTGTTTTTCCAAAAAAAAACAATGGTTTGGGGTGGGGATAATGTGGATTATTGCGGTGTTTGGGCTTGTTTTTTTTGGGGGGGGGCTGGGCAAAAATATCTGAAACAATTTGGAGTTAGAGAGGTTTTGTGGGGAAAAAACCTCTTTTGGGAATGTTTTGGCCTAATACAGGCCCAATTGTGTTTCATTTTTAATTAAGAATGGGCCCAGGGAACCCCTTATGTGTTTTTACCAACACCCTATATAAATGAAGGTGTTCATGAAAATTCAAAATTTGCTTTTGAATATTCAAAGGTAGGTGAAATTTGATTCTGAATATTTGGTCATGATGGAAGTTCGATATTGAATATTCAATGACCCTTAAAATTCGATGGATTTTCAAAGAGCTATGCATTGTATTTAGAGAGAATTAATATTTGTTTAAAAATTGATTGAAAATTGAGTTTAAGATATTTTCACTTGAAACTCTATTTTTAAGCTGTTCATGTGATTAACTTCAATATAAATAAACTTATTTTATATTAAAACTTAAAATAATTAACTTAAAAATGAGGATTAAAGTTACTTGGAGTTAAGAATAACACCAGTAACTTTAAGTTGGAATTAAAAATAAGTTACCTTAAGTTAAGAACCTTATTTTGAAGCATTATTTTTCAGTTTTGACCTGAGCACGCCCTCTATATCCATTATCAATCATGAGAGCTACTCTTCAGACATAAAAAGAGTCTATTCATCACTGTTTTTGTCCATCAATTTAATCAATCCAATTATATTAGACATTTAAAAGGGTAATTTTTATATATATAAAATATTATTATTAAAAGTATTTCTCAAGTATTTTATTCTTTATGGATCTTAAATTAAAGAATAGAAATAATCGAAATTAGATTATTGTTCTAATCACCAATAATATATTTTATTTTATAAAATTATTGTCTTAAATATCTTTTTAAATCCACAAATTCCTCTTAAAAACTCTTTAAATCATATTTTTATTATAAAAAGTTGTTTTATCTTTTAAAATATTGATTTTTGGTGTGTTTTTAACTTATAATAATTATTCAATATAATAAATGTTGTATTTGACTTTATGTATTAATTATATATTATAAGTAAGTTTTTCTCCAAAATTCTATAATTTTTTTTATATAGAATTTTTTATAATAATTATATCTGCACAGTGTGTGTTATAATTTCTTTTTATAAATAATATTCATATTATTTATAAGTGGTTAAATATTTATATTTCCCATGTGTAATTTTCTCATTAAGAGCTTTACACTTCTTATTGTTATAACTGTCAGTGACTATAACAATAATAGAATAATTATAATTTATTATAATTATTAATATTTTTATTATTATTATATAATATAATAATAATTAAATTTCTTTTTTTCAATATAACTATTTTAATAATTATATTTAATTTGTGGTTATAATGATTTGTTATATTATATTTTTCTACTGAGGACAGTCATAGTACTCTTGATATTGTTACTATTATCAAGAGTTTCATAGAAAAACCTTACACTCAGTAAGTATTAGGCTTACAGATATTAAATTCAAATATTCATATATTTAATCTTGAATGGAGCATAAATTACTTCAATCTATTTCACATTTTTTCCCATTGGTTTCTTAGATAATGAATAATTCATGCATTTTATTAATTTCTACTATTTTACTGGGTTTTTAGTAATTAAGCTTTCATCAGTTCTATTAAAATAAGGTTTATAATTTTTTTGGGGATTTTTTGAGCATGTGTTCATATCTCAAAGGTGCAAAATAAGCCATTTACCCCATAAATATGGAAAGCTTCCTAAGGTCTACTTGGTTCTTGGATCTTCATCATATTTAGAGGTATTTTTCCAGTGGATATATTGGCTTTCTGACATCTTTCACAGGTTTTTCAGTACTATGAAACATAACTGTGACACATTGGCAACCATATTCAGGATTTAACCTTTTCTCTTGTGCTGTCCCCAGAAAGATTTCCAGAGAAGGGGCTTGAATGGCAATCTTTCAGTAAGACGTTCATTAGAGACCTATCTACAAATTTAATATTACATGTTTTGTTTTTTCTATGGTATAGTATCCCATCAATTAGGTCAAATATTTCTTTTTCACAACATTTATTCCATACTAAATTTAAGTAATCTATCAAGTAATTATCTTTAGAATATTCAGAAAGTAATTGGCATAAAATTCAATCATTATTTTCCTGAGTATAGCTTCTCCTTACTTCTTCAAAGAAGGTGGTTTTCAGGTTTGTGTAACTAATTCCTTCTATTGGTATTTTTGGAGAATCTTCTTCTTGAAAATAATAAGGAGTTTTTAATAATATCCTTTATTAAATTCTTTGTGGTCTTTTGGGTAGATGAAAATACTTATAAGGCTCACAGGTTGATATATTTTTATTTGAAGGTTGGAATTATTAAATAAGTATAGAATATGCTGGTAAGGAGGAAAGAATTCTCAAAAAAAAGTAATAAGATCCCAATTTAATTGAAACCCTATATTAATGTCAATAAACAAAAAGATAATCTAGTAATGTAGAATCAGTTCAAGATAATTATTTTATCAAGAAAAATTATAATTAAAAAATCATTAAACAAAAAAAACAATAAAGCATCATTAGTTTTAATCATCCAGTGTGATATGATCAATTAAAATAAAGTAACAAAAGCTTCAAAATGAAATCATCAAAATATCTCTTTAAATCGATAATTTTATTTATTAATGATGAATTTAGTTAAGAAATGAAAGCTAAATTCCTTTTTCAATAATTTTTACTCAAAAAATGAAAATTATTCATTAATATTCTATATTAATTCTCAAGTTTATTAGAAAAATACAAATTATATATGTAATAATTGAAAATGGATTAAATTCAAAGCTTCCCTTTAATTGAAAATAAATTCAAAATAAATATGCAAAAAAATACCCATTAACTTATTCATTGAGTCTTAATGAAATAGAAAATAAATTTATGTTTTAGTGGTAGTGTAGCGTAGTGATAGTAAATGATGTATCCACCCCCTGACTTTATCATTCAGAATCTATTATGGATAGATTTTTTCCTTATTTTCACTTACTCTGTATGGGAGGTTACAAACCTTTCGGAACAGATATATTTGTAATTTTTGAAGATATAAAATATTCAATGTGACAGAATTTCAATTATTGATGTGGACTTTAATTGTGTAGCACTCATTTTATGCCTTTTATCAAATATGGAAAGACTATAGTAACTTCTCACTTAGCTAAATCTGAATTTTCAGGCATAAAATTCCCTACCAGGATATCTCAGTCATATTTTGGGATCCAGGGTTGGTAAGTTGCTGTAATTGAAGAGATTCATAAGCTCTTGAGATTTTATATAATTTCCTTTCATATCTGTATAATACACACCTTCTTTTTAAGGGGTTTTTTGAAGTAAAATTGGAAGAATTATTAACTTATGAAGTAGTGGTTCTACCATGGAATGGATAGCACCATTAAAAATATCTGACTTATAGCCTCGAGAGCTATATTCTTTTTATGGGGCTTAAATAAAAAATATATAATCTATATGAGAGGTGGAATTAAGTTTTTGGCTTGGTGGATAATCAGTCAAAATTCAAGGTGTTATAGCTTGGTCAGTTATTATACAATTTGGATAAGGATGATATATTCTTAAGTAGGAGACTTCCATTTTTTATTACTTTCTCGAATGATATTGATTTTATCAGTTTCAGTTTTAAGTGATGCTACCATTATTCATTCTACATTGATTTCACTCTGATGTGATATCTGAAGTCAAAAGCTGACATCACTCCTTTGGAGATTCCAAATTTCGAGTTAAATCATGGAGTTTCAAGCAATCTCCCACTTCAAGGAAAGCCCTTTTTACATGTTCCTCAAAAACAGCACATTGACAATGAACTGGATCGGTATTTCCAATTATTTACAAAAAGAAAAAAAATAAAGGCCAGAGTTTTGATTTTGCCAGATTTTTGGTGGAACTTTAATCTTCACCAAAAAAGGCACAGGAATGTTCAAATTTCAGAAAAGGATAAAGCTTCAAATATAATTAGTATTGAATATACAGGATTGAAGTGTTTGAACTCCTCAGATGCAGATAAACAAACAAATTTCGAAGATTTACCTGTTAACTGTATGAAAACAATCACAGGCGATTGAAGGAAAAAAGAATTGAAAATAATTTCAAGCTTGAGTAAAAACCACTGGATATATCAGAGGACCCTTCAAGAAAAGTAATCATGGTGTCATCCAGGAGCTACTTGATATTAAGAAGCTAAAACCTCTCAGTGATATATTTTAGTTCTCAAGAAAAGGGAATTCAAACTGGAAAAAAACAAAAGCAAGGCCATAGTTAAACTAATGAAACAATTTCCTTGTCAAATGTACGAAAATATGAAATGAAGAACTAGGTAATAATAGTTTCAATTTCAAGTAAAATCAGCTATTCATAATCTAAATATTCATTCCATTTTAAATAGAGTTATGAGCCTTGAGACCTTTTATGAGCCTCTTGTTAAAGTCAATTATTTTGAGTATTGCATTGTGTGTCATGTGGTTCTTCCAAGCTTTAAATTAATATTTGATCTCAATGTATTGGATTCATTATTTCTGGAAAGGATAATATTTCCTCTAAAAGTAGGTCATATTATGCCTTTTTGTGCTGAACTATCATGATGCGAATAATAACGCAAAAGTAAATTATCTTCCTAACTTTCCTTGTATTACTTATAAACAGCTTGGTTTGCTTATTATCTCACACCTTTCTTTTGATACCACAAATGAACTTCAATTTTTCTCTGAAAATATCTTTCCTGCCCCATCCTGAACATTAGGGAGACTTTTTATTAGAAAACCCAACAATAATTGGATTCTCTCAACCAAAAAATATCTATTTGTATAATAATTACTGTTAGCTTTTAAATACACCCCTTTATGTTATTCCTTTCATAAATTGATTGAAAATGTGGCTTCAATTGAGAGTTTTTCTTTCATATAATGCACCTGGAGTTCCAAAAAATCAATTACATATTTTGAGACTTTGAGAAGAAACATATTTTAATCCAATGGACTTCATCTTTTCTTCTCCTTCAACAAAATTTTCTCAAGCTTGAGAGAATCTCTTAAAATACAAGTGCATAAAATGAATTCTTCCAGTGCATCTTGGAAAACTCCTTTTCTTTTATTTAAAGATGATGACCTTCAACCCTTTATGAGTGAGCCCATGTAAGTATTCCTTCCAAAAGATTTCTGTTATGTTTTTGGAGAGAAATCTAAAACAGAGGAGGGCTTTTTATTCTCCAATTGAAAGCTATTAATCAATGGGATATACTAAGATGCCATACTCAAATTTTAACAGGGCTGGTAAGATCTTTAGGCAGTCTGATAGACCCACCTGTTTTCTGCAATCCTATACAAAAGCACATTATATTATTCTTTCTATTTTTCTTATGAAATAGTTGTGTCTTACCTTTTTGGACCTCTAGAATAAAGTTTTTTCCTGAAAGTTTCCCTATTATTTTTGGGAGTGGTGACTTGGGAATATGGTATCTACGTTGAAATACATTCTCTGGGTAGGCACAGTCATCAAACAACCATTGATATTCCAAAACTTCTTTTTCAGTCAATTTATATTCAAGATTTGACATCATAGATAACATTGGTGGTTTGGGTAATGAGAGACACAAGCTCTTAATCATCATCACCATAGATTTTCAATTTATTCATGAGTAATTTCTGAATGAAGCTCATCTTTTGTGAATTTTGCTGGTTGTGGAAAGGTTTTTGTAGGAAGTGGTTTCTTTCTTTGGGTGAAAGTTAGAAATAATTTGCTTGTGGTTGCACCGTTATCTGCATTTATTTCTCCTGTAAAATTTTTTATAGACACTAACTTACAGAAAAGCTACAGAAATGGTTGGATATGCTCTTACTAAATATTCAGGTATCAATTTAAGATCAATTCAAGCCCAATTTTTGGTATCTGAAATCCTCAGATAAGCTTTTCATATCATCAATATCAATTGTTTGTTAAAAAGAAAAGATTCAGACAAAATTAAGGATTATAAAAATCTCTTAAACTTCCATTCCCCTTTTGCTAATTAATTCACCTCTTTGCAAGTTCTTTGTAATTCTTGCAAAAAGTTTAATTTGGACTTATACTTTTTGCCTGGGATTCAAGCAAATTTTGAAAGTTTTATTACCTTTGCTCAAAATTAGCTTTCACTTGATGCCTACAGGATTATTGGGTCCATCATCTTCATGTCCACTTGAATATCATCAAATGAAGTGAAGACAGCTTCATAGTCAAAATAATTCACAAATTCTTCAAATTGTTTTTCAATGACATGTATATATATAGCTTTGGGGATGTCTCGAGAGATGATCAAATCTCTTTACCCACAAAACCTATCTCTGCTTTGTTGAAGCTTATCAAAACCTGATCACGCTCGTGTGTATTTATGTGGTTGAGTTCTCCAAACATTCCATTTGGAGGTTTTAGTGCTTAAAACACATTCAGCAATAGGCACTGTAAAGGAACTCAGGTCAAATATAAATTTGCCTTTAGGAGCTACTGAAAAACTAATGAAGTGTTAGACTCTCGATCTTCTTCCAAGTATAGTTGCATCCTGTTGGTTAAAAGACGGCGCACAAGTTATTGTTGACTTCAATGGGGATAATAATAAAAACATAGCTTGTTTTTGCGGAAAGTCTCAGATCGTTTTCGTTTGAATAAAATAACATGATAAGAAGGCTTTTTTCTCTCTGGACTCGTATTTCAACATGTTATTCAACAAATCATGCACATTCATCACCAATAATTACATCTCAATCCGTCAATAGACAAAGTAACAGTTTGCATGCATGTAATATACGCAATGCATTGCTTTCATGAAGGAAGATGGTGCCGGACAACTCGAAAACAGGGGCTGTTCTGCTAGACCTAAGTGTCTTTCAATTTTTTTATAAGCCTTAGAAAGTTCTGAGTTCGTCAACATGTTCTAGGGCGAAAACTGGATTAAATGTTAAGGCCAAGACGAAGACAGAATCAACCATTATGATGGATCGAGAGTTATGGTGATTTTTTGATGAAGCGATGTGCGTCGAGCCGCGAGCGTGACAACGATTTCCAAAAGGTCTGACTTGATACACCTTGAGCTCAGAGACTTTATGATGACATTGGTTCGGTTAGCGGACGCTGTCGATTGTCCACCCCAAGGTTGGCAGCTCGCATGGCTTCCTCCAGCGTGTAAGGGCCTTCTGCAAGAGCTTTGAGTCTGAGTGATTCGGACATAAGCAAGCAAAGTTTCAATACTGTGAGCTGGTAGCATCATCGCTAAATAAAATCAACTGACCTGCGTTTATGAACCTTACTTCTGTGATGGTCATTTAAACTCTTTTGATCGATAAAAAAACGAGCACATTCCACACAAGGCCAATTTCCTGAGCCTGTCGTATCCTCGTCCACGTCACCAGTTATCGTAGGGTGGGATGTCGTCCCGAAATTAGGAGGAACGACATATTGGTGCTGCTGCTGGGGTTTCACTGAGCGGATTGCTTGGGCAAGCTGAATGTCAAGAGCAATTTGGTCCAAATCTCGTGTGTAACGTTTTGTTTTGCGATCCTTGGTCTGGGATTTGGCCGAGCCATGAGTTCTGCTCCGTCGTAAGCGTCCCATCTCGTCTTTGCTGAGATTTCGTTGGAGGAACTACGAAGACGGCGACCACCAGGATTCTTCTTGGAATTCCTGCTGCGGCGGAAGCAGCTGCCCATACTTCTCTCAGTGCCTCACTCAAAACTTCATCAATTACTATCAACACTTGCAATTTGGAACACTTTTCACTGGAAAAGCCTCTTTTGATCCATCCATGCAGGTTTTGTATCATTCTTAAAGCCCAACTTGAGATTTTTATCACTAGGGACGATGGGAGAGGCCCGTCAATGGGAAACACTCACATACACAGTCATCCTTCACATCTTGTCTATAAGGCTTCAATACTTCCTTGCCATAATTTGACCTGATTTACATTTTTCGAGAGGAAAAGATAGTTCCAATTGATTATCTCGGTATTTAAAAAAACATTATTTTCAACATTCCTCAAAGCTATACCAGAAAATATTCCTTATTTTTTTAATAAATAAAAAGCTAGAGACTAGGTTACTATGAGTATGAGTAGGCTTTGTTTGCAAGGCTGATTGAATTTGACATAAAACAATTGTTAATATTTTTGATAACGAGCAAGTACGACAGGAGCTATAAGGCCTTTAGATCAAGTCCATATATGATTTCACTAATGTGAAGTATTTCTTTATTATACCATAGTCTTGGATACAATTCTCATAAAAATATTAAAAGTGGAAAAATTTGCTAAAACCAAAGCACTATGCATATATAATTAAGTCTCACTTAAACACAAAATAAAGAAATTTAATTGAAAGCTTCAAGAGCTTAATAAAACTGCTGAAGATTACATTTAGAAAAAGCAATTGAAAGATTTCATTTTGACTAACTCTTTCTAATGAATTGAAAAAATTCCTTCTTATTGATTATATCAATGATGAATTATTCCTTCATTATTAAGAAATCTAGCTCAAATAATCAGCTCTGAATCGTTTTCTATATCTGTAATATAAATGAGCATGGGTTGGATTGAAGTTTCTGTAGAACAGACAAAAACATCTTGACTAGGCAGAAAAACTTTTTGGAATCCTATGAAATTTCATGAGGGCTTTTCATATACAACAAAGATTATTTATCAAACCTGTAAGGGGGGATGAGTAATCAAGTACATGGCCACAAATGCTACCAAGAGGAAATTTGTTTCAAAATAGTTAGTCTTGATAGCAATAAATCAAAAGAAATGAAAATAAAAAACTTAAATTATTATAACAGCAAGCTTGGGATAGGCCTCCAAAGGCCAGTTCTTGAGAATTCCTGGGCTTGGAGTGCCGGGGGTTATTAATTTCCCTATTTGACTAGCCATTTTTTGAAGTACATGTTTCAGTAGATCTGAGTGTTGGATATTAAACTTAAGGATGCTTGGGTAAGAAGCTCTTTAAGGATAATTTTTTTGGTTTTTATAATTCTTGAGATATTGCACATCCTTAAAATTTACTTGAATTCTGCTTCTCAGAGACTTTAAGAGGTTATTTTAGTTCATTTCGGGGAAGAAGGTTCTGGTAATGGTGCTAAGCCTCCTTACGTACAGTAGAAAATCTCTGAAGGATTCACTGCTACATGAAAAAATACTTGGTATAAAGATATTTCTAGAGGAAGAAAAAAGGAAATGAAGATATGCTCAAATATTTAACGCTATATAGTCAGATTAATATTATAAACATGGAATGATTGGGGTTTATATAGAAAGCTCAAAAGATCTATTTTAAACCTAAGAAATAAATCAAGGTTTAATACCAAAAGTAAGAGATATTTCATTCAATTATAAAAAACACCTTTTTAGTTTTCAATTAAAATTAGTTACCGCCTCATTTGCATTGAATAAGTGTTTTTATTGGCTAAAAGAAGTTTTTTTTGAGGATTTCAAATATGAAAAAAATATTTTTATTATCCATGCAATACTTAAATTGATTTCAAACTAAGATAATGAATCTATAATCCAAGATTTTCTATCAATTTTTACTTTGTGGTAGCTATTTTCTTAGGACTATTAAGAAAGTATAGGTATTATTACCACTAATTAAAGTTTCTCTCTAAAGATATAATTATAATATAAATCTAGTAAAGCTTTCTGAATAACCATCTTTACTTACCTAATGAGAAAAATTATCCACATACTCATAGTTGAATTAAAACTTTCAACTATCTTAAAAAGAATCAGAATGTTTTTTTGATGTGAGTGTACTCTTATTATTAAAAAAATTAAAAAGAATCTTTTTTTAATAATATTTAAATATATCAAAAACCACGCAAAAAAATACAATCTATTGAGAATTTAAAATAACTTAATCTTGGATATTAAGCAAATTAGCAATTTCTGAGAAGTTTAAATTTAACCCAAAAAATTGTTTTCATTTCAAGAAAAATTTAAAACACCTTTTTTTGAAGCAAAATTTACATTTTCAAACTATATTGTTAGCTTAAGATAAAAATAGCTCTCAAAGTTACCAACTATTGAATTTTAAGTAAGTGTTATTTTTTGCAATGTTTTCAATAAATTTTGATTCAATGAATGAATAATTAAGAACTTTTAATACTAAACTAGTCCAATTTTGGCTTTATTCCTCAAGTACTCTTCAGAGTTTAGTTTCTTGCCTATAAAATTGGAAGTAACTAAACTATTTTCTTCGATTATTGATAGAATTCAGATATATATTACATCTATTGCATAATTGAATTTAATAAGTTAAATTATTCAGAAGCTATGGAAGGCATATGAGAAGTACGTTGAGTTTTTAGAGATTTTTAACCCAGTAAATAATTCATTATTAGTTTTTCTAATTTTTTATCAAAAGTTGAATTTCCTCAAAAATTTATCATTTTTTCGAACAAATGAAAAACTGATGGAGTCCTTATAGTATATATATGTAAGGAGAAGAGTCACTATCTATATATCCCACCAAAGAGGTAGCATTCTTCTAAAAATATTGATATTATACTAATATTACTTTTATCAAATATCAATGAATTAAAATATCATAATAATTCTAGTTTTGAGTTTAGCTTTGTAATTAGGGATGAGTTATCATATTGAAGCCATGGATATTCCTATCAAACTGAAAATAATTCCAAAAAGAAGTGAAAAAATAATAATATTGAATATTTCCTCATCATTTTTTTCATTGATTTCTCAGGAGAGACCACCAAAAATATTTAAATAAACCTTGAATGAAATAATTTTCTCTTCTGTATTCAAAGAAAAATATCTTTCAAAGAGAAAATAGTTTTGAACCAATTGCAAATTTATTGAAAAAAATAAAGAAATCAAACCATTAAATTTCTTTGAGGTATTTTTCTTTAGCTAGACTCCTTATAAGCTTTAATCAAAAAATATAACTAAAACATTTAAAAAATAAAATAAAAAGAGAATTTTTTCAAAAAAATATATAATATTTAATTTTATAAAAAAATGTGTTTTGAAAATAAATTTGTTTATTTTTTATGCTTTGAAATGAAATAATGTATTTTTTTTTCTCTCTTTTAATTTCAAATTTTGTGAATTTTATTTCCTCAAAAAATTATTTAAAATAATTAATATTCTCAAGTTTTAAATAAATTTTAATTATTAAGAAAATACTTAAACAAAGGCTTATTAAGAATTACTTGGGTTTGAATTTTATTTTAAATGATAATTTATCTTATTTTATTCAAAAATAAATATACTTAAAAGAACTACTGTGAAATAAATCCAGATTTTTTTCGATTTATTTTATTGTGAAATATTTCTCAAGTATTTCAAAGTGTGAATATAAGATTTTTATCAAATCTCAAGAGATTCTTTTCTTTATAAGTATTTTGTATTTAAATTACTATAAAGAATAGTTCAGTAAATTTTGATATGAAAATATGCAACATATCTTATCTTTTCCACTTTATTAAAGCTAATTTATAATATTATTAGAAGATAGTATTTAATAAAGAAGGAAAATTTATCTAAAATCACTCTAAAAATATAATCAAGGCTTAAAATGATATTTAGAGAAGAATTATTTCCTTTGAATTAACTAACAAATGAAATACAATGTAATCATATGAAAAAGAACCTCCAATTATGATCTTAAAGCCATTATATTTTTAAAGCTTATAAGATTGAATATATAGGATGAGCCTTATATTTTGCATTAATTGAGGATCTTTAAGCTTACTTCTATTTAAGCTATTAGGTTCAAATTACCATAAGCGTAAAAATAAATTATCATAATGAGTTTTTTAGTTTGATGTATTTTTCTTAAATGATACAAAAAAAAATTCTGAGAATATTTATTTTATTAATTTGATTTATATTCAAGAATATTATAAAAACAAAATATTATAACCTTAGAATTAAATACAGGTCAAAGCCTTCCTTCATTCTTTTAAAATATCTCTAATAAAGCTTAAAATTTCTTACCTCATTCCCAGTCAATATTTAGTCACTAAAAATTAGATCAGCTCAACAAAATAAGTTTTCCAAGCCATTATGATACTTGTTTTTTACAAGGAATTTATATCTTTGAGGCTAAAATAAATTTCATAAAGAGTTTACAACAGCTCTAAGAAACTAAATAGTACTACTATAATGGTAAAGTATCATGAATAATAGTTTCAAACTGTTGGAAAAAATTCATATTCACTATTTGGTAATAAAAAAAGATAATTTAATTACTTAATAGATCTTTCCATAGATTTAGGTATAAACTGAAACAAAATTCTGAGAAATATTGGCTTGAAGCTCCCTTTTTGATCTCGAAAATTGATATTTTAATTATTTTTATATTTATTCATCTACTTTTACTAGAAACTGAATACTTTATATTAAATTAAATTCAGCTTTGTAGATACACAGCTTTTAAAGTAAATCTTTCATATAAACCTTAATTTTCCTTAGATTTCATGAAAAATTTGATTAATAATAGTTTAGTTCATTCTATCTTCTAAGAATTAAATTAATATTCATCCTTAATAGAAAAATACTTTCTTAAAAGTAAACTAAATATAAATGGGATGCACGTTTACATATTTTAAAACTTGATACCAAGTAAAACTTAAAATTAAACTAAGATTAAGTTAGTTAAGCTAAATATATAAGATTCACTCAAAGAAAAACTAGATTATTCTTACATATTGGAACAAATCATAAGTTAATTTTCTATGACTTAATAAAAAATAAATACATATGAATAATCTCACTATCAAAATCTACTCACCATGAAACTCTTTTCAAAAAATTCATTTCTCATCATTTTGTTTTTCAAAGCACATAATGTTGGTTAATAATTTTTTTTCAGATTTCATCAGTCACCAGGGGAAATTAGTATCAAGGGCCATCCCTTAGCTCTGAATCAGGTGGAAATAAGGGGATGAGCAACACTGGTGTACATCAGTAGAACATCACTGGCACATCAAGAGAAAAATTAGTGTCACAACCATGGCAATTCACCTCCTTGGATCTCCGTATGGCATATCAAGCCACAGTCCTTTTATGGCCAATTGGACATATCCATCACCAGTGGCCAATATGACCACATCATCATCTTATGGACCATTTATAGCCATTTGTCTTTTGGGTCCTTCATGGCCCCTCACCTCAATACAGAAGCCATAGCGGAAATTTATGCCCAATTGGGTATTTCTGGTCATTTCCCTCAAAACCAGAGGAAATGGCCCAAATGGCTGTTTTGGCCATTTGGGCTCATGATGCCCATTTCTGTGCATTTGTGCACTTTTTTGCACACGCAAAGTGTCCAAAAGACACTTTCCTGCCCTTTGGGCCAGTTTTTGGCTCAGAACCCAAAAGTGGCCAAAAACCCCAAAGGACCCAGAAACACCTTTCCAAGCTCTGAAGCCATCACATCCATCTTTTTCCCCTCTGTCTTTCCATCTCAAGACCTTTGGACATAATCTTCTTTCCAATGAACCAATATGCCATAAATGATGTTATATATCATTATGCATCATTTTTCAACAGCAATTCAATGGTTTCAATATCAAATGGTCATTTCAATATTCCAACATATCATCATGTCATTAAGGCACCCAATCATTCAGAGGACTCATCAAGGCTCAAGAACAAGTGTTTCAGCATCAAAGACCAATCATGCCATCAAGACATCATTGGATAATTTTATTCACAGTATTCCTCCAAGGCAATACTGTTCAACCATTCTCAAGGGATTCAAGAGGCAGTTCATTCATTAATTGATTAATTCATTTGTCAAGTGTCAAAGCTTCACTCAATCCATCTTGGCAACCACCTTCATTTCAATACAGTCCGGATCCATCAAGAACTGTATTTCATTTTCAAGTATGGGAAATTCATTCAACCCATTTCAATTTCAATATTAGCCAGCTGTATTAATTCCCAAAACAATCAATACAGCCTCAAGTATCAATACAGATCAGTTTTCAGCCTGAAGAACTCAAGCTCCCAACTTTTCACATATACCGGCTACCCTTTGACCCTGGGGGTTTTTTCCCCCAGTTAATTAATATACTTTGATTTTATTTTATCTTTATTTATCTTATCATTTTTGTTAAGTGAATACTGATATTATGGAGTCAGTCATTTAGCACCTTTTCTCTTATTCTTTCTTTGCCTGTCAATTGATACTTGGTGGTCATATCCTTACTAATTCTATTGTTCATTTTGGCAGGTTGAAACAGTGATTAAGGACTTACTTGGTTGGCTCTTTGGTCATTTGGCTTCTCATTTCTCTTATTGCATCTCATCTTTGTACTTGCATCCTTCTTAGAGAAATTTATTCTTTTATTTTATTTTCTTTATTCTTTGGAGTCTTCCAAGTGAGTTACCTGATTGCTGAGTGCCAGGCAACTCTTGGTTTTCTGTCCAAGAGCCCCTGTGACATTATATTAATTAACTGATAATTTATTTTCATTCTGTTCATTCTTTCTTTATAATTTCATTCACTCATTTCATTGAAAACATGACTCTTTAATGCTTATGAACCTTATGATTCATTGTCACCTCTCAGTTTTCTCTCATTCATTCTTCATTCTGAAAATTGAAAGCTGACCCCAATTTTATTTTTGTTTCTCTTTTTAAATCTTATCTCAAATAATCATTTTTTAATTAATTCATAATTCAGGCATCATCTTATTTTTCATTTGATTTTCAAATTTTTCATCAAGTTATTCAGACACATTCTTCACATCAAGATTCATATTTGATTCATTCTTCAAGAATCTTCATATTTAAGAAGAACTCACTTGATTTTGATTTGATTTATTGATTTGACATAAATTTATATTGACCTCAAGCAAATTGATTGACCTGAAGATTTCATTGATTTTGCTGATTTTTCACATCAAGAATTTTTTACATAAATTGATTTTGCTTCAAGAATTCATTTTGCTTGATTGATTTTCTGCAAGATTTTGATTTTGATTGATTTGACATATTGATTCATTGACTTCAAGTTTTCATTTGATATTTAATTGATTGATTTACCTGAAGATCTCATTTGATTTATTGATTTTTATTTATTTTCCTCAAGATATTGATTTTGACTTTTGACTTCAAGCATTATTTTAATTGCCTCAAGTTTTCATCTTGAAATTTTGATTCTTGTTAATTTTATTTCATTTTTATCCTGAAATCATGCCCATCCAACACTCACCTCCTGCAAGTCAGACAAGATCTCAGGCCAGAACTCAAGCTGTTCTCACTCCAACTCCCAGGGCTCCTCTTGATGGCACCCCAGAAGTTTCTCAACTGAGGGCCAAATTGGACATAGGACCCATTTTGGAAGGAGAAGCACCATCCAGGAAGGAAGGAAGAGGGCCCAGAAGATCAAGTTCATTTTCAGGAGTAGCTGGAGGATTCCCAGGAACTTCAAGGACCATTTTCAAGGGTCCAGGTGAAGATGATGAAGAGGAGGAGGAGAATTCTGTGGAAGAGGAAGAGTCTGATGGTAGTGAAGGGGTCCCTGCTCCTGTGGGGGCATCCCAAGGTACTGGAGGGCCAACTCTATCCCAGTCTAGTCAGCCTGCCTCTCATCAGTCTGAACCATCTCTATTGGCCATCATGCAGCAAATGACTCAGATTATGGCCAATATTCAAGCAGCTTCATCCTCTGAAGCATCAAGACTCTATCTATGAAGGCACCAGAATGCTTTGATGGGACTTGACCCTTCAAAGTTAGAAGCTTTATTCAGTCTTGTCAACTGATTTTTCATAATGATCCGGCAAAATTTTCTCAAGACAGAAAGAAGGTCCTTTATGCCACTTCATTTCTCATTGGCAGGGCTGCAAAATGGATTGAGCCTTATCTTTCCAATCTCACCAATCAAGATCCAAATTACCTTCTCAATTCATGGAAATTATTTGAATCTCAACTCTTCACCTTATTTGGGGACCCAAATGAAGTCAGAAAAGCTGAAGCAGAATTGGATTCTTTAAGAATGAAAGAAGTTGGGCATGTATCCTTATACATTGCTTATTTCAGAAGTCTTGTCTCAAGAATTGGAGATTGGGGTTAAATAGCTCTCATCCATCATTTCAGGAAGGGATTGCCATCCAGGATTTTGGATCAATTGGCCTCCCGTCCTTCAATAATTGACTCTCTTCAAGACTTAATGGATATTACCCTGGAGCTTGTTACCAGGTACCATGAGAGGCGAAATGAAAAGAGTCATCATCAAGAGAAGAAGCCAAAAGCCTCAAAGTCACATTCTTCTCATCCTCAAATTTCTTCAAGCTCAAGTCAAAAGAAGAAGAAGAATTTTCAGAAGAGGGACAAGCCCCATTCTTCTTTATTGAATAAATATTTCAAGTTGATGAATTCTGAAAAAGAAAGAAGAATGAAGGAGGGTCTATGTACTTATTGTGATGGGAAGCATAGTCTTGAGTCCTGTTTCAAAAGCCCTCAAAACAAGCTTACCCAACCGTCAGGCAAATTTCCCAGCCAGGGAAAAGCCTGAGTGAAGATCATGTTGTGTTAAATGGTCATCACTGTTTTCCATCCAGAGCACGATTGTGCATTCTGAATACTGGTGTCAAAAATTCTCTTAAATTCTTTGTTTTTTCTTCTCTCTCTGATTTTTTTACAGTATTCTCATTGATTCTGGTGCTAACAACTCATTCATTGCAAAGCAGTTTGTTCACAAGTATTCCTTGACCATGTCAGAACTCCCAGAGAAGATTCCACTTATCATTCTTGACTCCTCAGAGGCTCCTTCTCTATTTGTGACTCACCATACTAAATATATGGTTGAGCCCCCTTCCTTCCCAAGCTTTTAATGGGAATTTTTAGTCATTGATACTCCCAAGGGAGAAGACCTCATATTGGGCTTTGACTTTCTCAATCATTTTAATCCATCTATTGATTGGAGGCAAGGGCTGATCACCTTCAATTTTGATCATAAGGACTATTATGATCCTTGAAAATATTTCAGTAATGACTTTTCTTCTGCCAAATCATGTGCAGCTCTGGTTGGTGATTCTAGAACACCATCATTTCCATCTTCTGTCCATATTCCTTCCCTTAATTCCCATCAGTCATTACTATCATCTAGAGATGAAGTCTTTGAAGAGATTCAAGATGTTGGAGAAGATAATTCTGTATCTTCACTTCATCTCTTCTTTGGGAATATGGACCTTCCTCCTTCATCTTATCATGAATCCCTGGAGGAGTTGTGGGATGAAGAGGAAGAGCCAGAAGAAATAGAAACCATGATGAAGGTTGTTCCTCCTGTCTATCACCAGTACTTGGATGTATTCTCCAAGGTGAAAGCAGAGAAACTTCCTCCTCACCATGCCTGCGATCATCATATCAAGCTGGAGGGGTCTCTACCTCCAGTTGGGGTTATCTACTCTTTATCAAACAAAGAGTCAGATACACTAAGGGCCTACATTTCAGAGAATATAGAGAAAGGTTTCATCCGGCCAAGCTCCTCCTCAACAGGAGCACCTGTCCTCTTTGTCAAAAAGAAAGATGGTGGCCTCCATTTGTGTGTTGATTACCACAAACTCAATGCTGGTACTAGGAAGAACAAGTATCCTGTTCCTCCTATGAATCAGCTTCTTAGTGTTTTCAATGGTTCTTCTATCTTATCCAAGATTGATTTGCATGGTGCATATAGCCTGCTCAGAATCAAGGAAGGTGATGAACACTTGACATGTTTTAGAGCTAAATATGGCAGCTATGAGTATTTGGTTATGCCATTTGGGATCACCAATGCTCCTGCCTTTTTCCAAAACCTTGTCAATTATATTTTTTATGATCTTCTTGGAAATGATATAATTTTTTTTATATTTTTTATAATATTCTTGTTATTTATGTTGTGGTTTATTTGAATGACATTATGATCTTTTCCAAATCTGAAGAAGAAAATTTCACTCATGTGTCCACTGTTCTTTCCAGACTCAGAGCCAATAACCTCTTTGCTAAGGCCTCCAAGTGCCTGTTTCATGTTTCTAGTGTAGAGTATTTGGGTTATGTTGTTTCTTCTGAAGGCCTCAAGATGGACCAAGCAAAAGTCCAGCAAATTCTCAATTGGCCACCTCCAAGAAACCTCAAGGCTCTTCAATCATTCCTTGGCTTTGACAATTTTTACTGCCATTTCATCAAGAATTATTCAAAGAAGATTGGTTCACTCACAGTTTTTCTCAAGGAAGATTCCTGTTTTCCCCTCAATGCGGAATCTCTTAGACAGTTTCATAAACTCAAAGAGGCTTTCACCATTGCTCCAATCCTTTCCCACTTTGATCCTTCTCTACCCACTATTGTAGAGACTGATGCTTCTGATTATGCCTTGGGTGCTGTACTGAGTCAGATTTCTGACTCAGGAAAATATCCCATTGAATTTGATAGCCACAAGCTTCTCCCAGCTGAGCTCAATTATGAGATTCATGACAAGGAACTCCTTGGCATAGTCTAGGCTCTCAAGCTCTGGAGAGCTTTCCTCCTTTCACTTTCTTCCTCTTTTGAAGTTCTCACTGATCATTCCTCACTTCAATATTTCATGTCATCAAAGATTCTCACTCACTGTCAAGCCCGATGGGCTGAATT
Organism: Austropuccinia psidii; assembly: GCA_023105745.1. Classification (NCBI taxonomy): domain Eukaryota; kingdom Fungi; phylum Basidiomycota; class Pucciniomycetes; order Pucciniales; family Sphaerophragmiaceae; genus Austropuccinia; species Austropuccinia psidii. The sequence goes on along the minus strand of JALGQZ010000014.1, from coordinate 19,673,924 downwards.
TCTCTCTGAATTCCATTTTCCAATCACCTACTGCCCTGGCCACTTGGCTACCCTTCCAGATGCTTTATCACGTCGGGACAACGCTTACCCAGAGAGGGGGGAAGATTTCATCAGCAAGAATCCAATGAATTATCAAAAAATAATCAAGAAAGATGAAATTCAAGCCTCAAAATTCTTTTCAGTCAAGGTGGAAGCATTTTCAAACTTGATTGAATCAATTCAGAAGTCATTATGGCAAGATTCTCAATATAGAAGTATTCTTCAAGATTTGGGTAAAGGTAAATCTGTCCAAGATTATTCTCTTGATTCCTCATCCCAACTTCTTCTGTTCAAATATCAGGTGGTGGTCCCAAATGACCTCACAATTCAACTCAGCATACTTCAAAAAAGGCATGACTCTCCTCTAGCTGGACACCCTGGCCAAGAGAAGACTCTCAAACTTGTCAAGCGGGATTTTCACTGGTCTGGCATGACTCAATTTATCAAGGATTATGTATCATCCTGTCAAAAGTGTTCAAGAAACAAAAATATTAACCACAAAACATTTGGACTCCTCAAACCTCTTCCAATTCCAAATGGTCCTTGGATTTTTCTTTCAATTGATTTCATCACTAAATTGCCACTGTCCAATTCCTTTGACTCAATCCTTGTCATAGTGGACAGATTCTCAAAAATGGCAGTTTTTATTCCAACAATGTCTTCAATAACTTCGTTAGATTTGGCCCATTTATTTATCAAGAATATTTTCTCAAAGCATGGCCTTCCTTCAAGCATTGTTAGTGATAGAGGTTCTCTTTTTGCTTCTTGCTTTTGGACCAATCTTTGTCAAAAGCTCAAGATTTGAAGAGATCTGTCAACTGCTTACCATCCAGAAACTGATTGACAGACAGAGAGGGTAAATCAGATACTAGAACAGTACCTTTGAATGTATGTCAGTTATCATCAAGATGATTGGAACACCTGGCTCCCTCTGGCTGAATTTGCCTACAATAACTCTGACCACTCTTCAACAAAAAAATCACCATTTTTCACTGTTTATGCAAGAGATCCACATTTTGACTCAGTTCACATTACTCAAGATACTACTGCTGGAAAGTTATCAACAAAAATCCAAACAGTAAAGCAAGATGTCAAGAGAGAACTTGAAGTTGCCATAAACAGGTTTAAGAGGTATGCAGATGAAAGTAGAGCAAGTCCACCTGTTTTCAATCCTGGTGACATGGTATGGCTTTCCTCCAAGAACATCAAATCAACTAGACCCACCAAAAAACTGTGTGAAAGATGGTTGGGTCCTTGTCCAATCTTGAAGAATGTCAGCACTCATGCCTACCACCTCAAGCTCCCATCTCAATGGAAGTCGATCCACCCAGTCTTCCACATTTCACTCTTAGAACCAGTCAAGAAATCAACAATCCCAAATAGGCATCAAGAGCCTCCTCCTCCAATCATCATTGAAGAAGAAGAGGAATGGGAAGTCTCCCAAATACTGGACTCAAAGCTCAAGAGAGGAAAATTATGGTATCTGGTGGAATGGAAAGGTTTCAGTCAAGACCCAGAAAGATCCACTTGGGAACCAACCAAAAACCTCAAGAATTGTCCTGAACTTGTCAAATATTTTCATTCATTATATCCTGACAAGCCTGGGCCCAATTCTTCAAAAGCTTGATTCATTATGGTGCTTGGTGGGGAGAGGAATTACCAAAAGTAAGTCCCACTCCTGGTATGCACCTTTAGGGGTATTCTACTCTTTTTTTTTGTTGTAAGCATCACCTTGGCCACTCTGTGAGCACTTTGCAATTTTGGACACAGATCTTTGGCATGGCTTTCAACTTCATTTCTAATCTTATGGCCATTTTCACTTGGGACAATGGGCCATTCACTTTTTGATTCATTTCCAAGACTTCAAAATTCAAATTCATTCCTTCAACATTTTTTATTTTTATTTTTATGGCACTAGCGGGAGTGGTAACTACCAAAAGTAAGTTCTTCTCCTGGTGTGCACTACCCTGAGGGGTCTACAATCTTGTCAAAACATCACCTTGGCCACTTTGTGAGAACCTGGCATCAAATTTCCCTTTCCAGGTCCTTGGCCAATTTCAAAATCAGTTATCAACCTCTGTGATGAAGATTGGAACCTCATCAAGATTCAATTCATTTTTCTTTTCTCTTTTCTCTTTCTTTTATTTTCATTTTCATTCTTTATATTAAATTTCATTTTCATTTTCATTTTATCATATCAAAAATTCATCTCAAAGAATATTCATTCATTACAACATCATCAATCATGAAGCCAATCTAAAAAGAAGATCAAGCAAGTCCTGCATCATATGACAAATTTTTGATATCAGTTATTTTTTTATTTTCCTCCTAAAAGAACTTTCCTATATCCCACTCTCAATCCTTTCCAATAGCCTCAACAGGCTTCACCTTGTATTGGTGCTCAGGAGCTCACCATTTCAAGGTGGGGGTACTGTCACAACCATGGAAATTCACCTCCTTGGATCTCCGTATGGCATATCAAGCCACAGTCCTTTTATGGCCAATTGGCCATATCCATCACCAGTGGCCAATATGGCCACGTCATCATCTTATTGACCATTTGTCTTTTGGGGACTTCATGGCCCTTCACCTCAATCCAGAAGCCATAGCGGCAATTTATGCCCAATTGGGTATTTCTGGTCATTTCCCTCAAATCCAGGGGAAATGGCCCAAATGGCTGTTTTGGACATTTGGGCTCATGATGCGCACTTTGACGCAAAGTGGCCAAAAGACACTTCCCTGCCCTTTGGGCCAGTTTTTGGCTCAGAACCCAAAAGTGGCCAAAACCCCCAAAGGACCCAGAAACACCTTTCCAAGCTCTGAATCCATCACATCCATCTTTTTTCCCCTCTGTCTTTCCATCTCAAGACCTTTGGACATAATCTTCTTTCCAATGAACCAATATGCCATAAATGATGTTATATATCATTATGCATCATTTTTCAACAGCAATTCAATGGTTGCAATATCAAATGTTCATTTCAATATTCCAACATATAATCACATCATCAAGGCACCCAAAATCATTCAGAGGACTCATCAAGGCTCAAGAGCAAGTGTTTCAGCGTCAAAGACCTATCACACCATCAAGACGTCATTGGATAATTTCATTCACAGTATTCCTCCAAGGCAATAGTGCTCAACCATTCTCAAGGGATTCAAGAGGAAGTTCATTCATTTGTCAAGTGTCAAAGCTCCACTCAATCCATCTTGGCAACCACCTTCATTTCAATACAGTCCGGATCCATCAAGAACTGTATTTCATCTTCAAGTATGGGAAATTTATTCAACCCATTTCAATTTCAATATTACCCAGCTGTATCAATTCCCAAAACAATCAATACAGCCTCAAGGATCAATAAAGATCAGTTTTCAGCCTGAAGAACTCAAGCTCCCAACCTTTCACATATACCGGCTACCCTTTGACCCTCGGGGGTTTTCCCCCAGTTAATTAATATACTTTGATTTTATTTTATCTTTATTTATCTTATGATTTTTGTTAAGTGAATACTGATATTATGAAGTCAGTCATTTAGCACCTTTTCTTTTATTCTTTCTTTGCCTTTCAATTGATACTTGGTGGTCATATCCTTACTAATTCCATTGTTCATCTTGGCAGGTTGAAACAGTGATTAAGGACTTACTTGGTTGGCTCTTTGGCCATTTGGCTTCTCATTTCTCTTATTGCATCTCATCTTTGTACTTGCATCCTTCTTAGAGAAATATATTGTTTTATTTTATTTTCTTTATTCTTTGGAGTCTTCCAAGTGAGTTCCCTTATTGCTGAGTGCCAGGACACTCTTGATTTTCTGTCCAAGAGCCCCTGTGACAATTAGATTCTCAATGGAATTATAATACAATTTCAGCTCAAGTTAATCAATTGGTATGCATTATATTATTAGACAGTAAGCTTGGCTTGTATTAAAAATTTATTCTGTTCAATCTGATACCATGTTGGTAATGAAGATTTTTGAAATGTCTCAAATATCCAAATATTGAAAAGAATTGTTGTGCCGCATAAATTTGGTTTTTTTGAAATAATATTGTTACACTAGCTTGAAATCAGTAAGAATTAAAATAATAACACACCAGGGGAGAAGTGGGGTCAAGGGACAGCTTTTGAAATGACATTGAATCTTTGTCCAGGGTCAAAATTGCATTAGGTGGTATTCTTGAATAGATAAAATTTCACAACCTCATAGCTCTACTCAAAATAGTTATTGGCTTGATTTTCGAAATCCATTTTTCCTGCTTTTGCACAGCCAAGCCACAGTAACTTTTCCTGCTGTGGTGCAGCAAAGCTGAAATAAATTTTCCTTCTTCACAGCTGAGTTTCAGTTACCTTTCATTCTTCTTCACAGAAAAGTGACAGAAAGTATGACTGCTATCATAAATCTGAGACACAATCACTTTGACTGTGTATGTGCAGAAATTTCTTGATAAAAATTTGTATTCCTAAAAATCTAAATCTCTGTTTTTTTCCATGCTCATGGAAATATATACTTCTATGGTAAATGTTAAATAGATCCATATTAGCTCATTAAATTATTATTTTTTATCAAATTTAAAGATAGAGAACTCTCCTTAGTAAGATTATATATTTTATTCTGACTAATTTCAACCAAATAAAGTGAGTTCTTGACATATATGGCTAAGGGTATTCACAATAACATATGTAAAACAAATAAGCTGAGTACTCAAAGTAGTTTTTTTGCATATGTAGGGATTAATTCCCTCAATAAAGTATAGGCAAGGTCCACATCAAGAACTTTCACTTGAAGCCATAGATTTCCCTTCATGAAGATAGCTTATTGCAGCCTTATTCATACAAACGTTGCACTCAACTAGCTAAAGATTACCCCATTAAAAGTTTCTTGAGGAAAACCTGGTGATAAAGCTTCTTCAGTTCACCCAATATGTATTTCCCTGCATGAATATGATTGTGCACATGCTGAGCCATCCAGCTGTAGAGCTTCACAAGGTATTTATTTCCCTTAAAAGCGCTTCCTGAGTGCAGAATGAGCCATAAATTATTTGCACTTCAATAACTAAATTTTTCCTCCACAAAGCTCCTTGAGTGTATCCTGAGTCATCCAGCCTTTGAGCTTAACAAAATATGGATTTCCCTCCACACAGTTCCTTGTGTTTGGCATAAGTGATACAGTTTTATGCTTCACCAACTACATATTGCCCTCTGTGGAGTTCCTTGAGTGCAGCCTGAGTAATTCACTTTTACATTTCACCAAATAAATATTTCCCTTAATTAGGTTTCTTGGGTTTAGCCTTAGTAATACACTTCCACAATTAAGAAACTATGGTTTGCCCTCCATAAGTTTTCTTTAGTGTAGCCTTGGTCATATATCCTTTGCACTCCACCAACCACATATTTCCCCTTGAGTGTAGCCTAAATAATCACTTTTAGATTTTTCCAACTATGGTCCTCCCTCCATAAATCTCCTTGAGTTTAGCCTAACTCTACAACATTTGCACTTAACCAACTATGAAGTTCCCTCCACAAAGCTCCTTCAGTTTATCCCAAGTAATACAATTCTACACTTCACCAACTAGGAAGTTCCCTTAACAAAGCTCCCTAAGAGTAACCTGAATCATACAGCCTTTGCATTTCACCAGCTATTGATTACCCTCTGCAAAGATCCTCGAGTTCATCCTGAGTCATACAGATGTGCATTCTGATTCATACACCATCAGCCCTTCACAAGGTATGGATTTCCCTTCAAAAGGGTTCCTGAGTGGATCCTGAGTCATACAGTCTTTTCACTTCACCAAATATGGATCACAGTGATTTTAAAGGTCTAATTTGTTGAGGCCCCTTTTGCATAGGATCAAAATGGTATCATAAAAGTGTCCCTACCTTACCAAATTGCCGGACTAGGTGTATAGCCAAATTTTCTTTAAAAATGAAATGGAATAATACATTGGGGTTTGTATCTTGAATTATGCTGAAGAATATTCGAAAAGACTTGAATGTTGCTGGAGACATATTTGTTGATAGAGTGGGAGGTTTGTTCAAGATTCAAATTTTTCAGTCGAACCACTGCTAAGATGCTGACATAATCAATTGTACGTGGCACTGACCTAATTCCTGACCTAAGCTTCCATTTTTGTTCTGTGATTTGCGCCACAAATACAACATCCCCTTTGCTTTCAATCTGCTCACTGGTTCATCCCAAATGCCCTTTTTTTTAACGACAAACTTCTTTTCATTTCATTCTTCCCTTTTGTCACAGGTCTTTTTTTCAAGACAAAAAGGTAAAGAATTCCCTTTATTTTTAAATTTGACTGAAACCCCCTTCTGATTTGCCTGTCAATTTTACCACAGATCCTCATCCAAAACTATTCAGATGAGAATTCATCAAACAGGATTTAATTTTCTACTCAGTACAAACATTTGAAAATTGTTGCATTCAGTAACTTTCAAATCTCTGAACCATGTTTTGCAATACCCATTATTCATTTTTTTTAATCTAAAACAACACATAGAAAAGTTGGAATACCTTTGTTCTTGGTAAATCTATTTCATAAACTTTTGCATTGTGAGTGATGATTTCTTCCCTCCCTCACCCAATTATTTCTCCCTTGTCTTGAAAACTTATTTCCTCATGAATTATATTTCTTTGATTCTAATCATTGTTGGTCTTATTAGTGTATACACTTATCTCTTGAAAATCGCTTACTTTCCATTTCTCTATTTATATAATTTCATTCTCTATATATACTTTTTTCTCTTATATATATATTTCTTATTCTCAGGAAACTCAACAAACAGTTTGACACTATACAATAACAGCCCAATCCCACATTTGATTCACTTATTCATTAATATTACTTATGAATTTCAGTTCCCACAGTAACTCAGCCACCAATCACCCTTCTTCTCCATCTCTCCCCCCTGATCTCACTGAGCTGTTCAATATACAAGCCAACCATATCAGAAATCTTGAAGAACAAGTGAATTCCCATTATAGAGAATTAGAAGGACTACTCTCTCAAGTAGCCAATCTAAACATTCAAAACCAAGCTCTGACGTCCTCTGCAAAAACTAAAGAGAAAGAAAAAAAACACCTTGTCATCAAAGAAAAGCTTCAATAAAACAAATAAGCCAATATCAAGTAAAGCGTCTGAATGCTTGAAGAAACATTCAATCAAAGAAATTAGAAAAAAAACATTCAAAAAAGAAACACATCACATCAAATATTATTGTTGAACCCTTTGAAGACAGTGAAGTGGCCCATCGTTCAATCTTGTTCTCAATTCCTGGTATATTTATGAACCATTCAAGCCAAATAGATAGACCTTGTGAAACAAAATTTGCATAAGGAACACAAAGATGAGGCTGACCTGATAGGTAAATTTGACCATGTTTCTGTGGTGCAGAAAAGACTCGATTATGTTTAGTTTTGAAATTGATGATGGGGAGAGGTTTGAATTTGGACATGCAAAAGAGCTCAGTGCCACATTGAGCACTATTGATAGTGAGCTCGCTGTCACAATCATTCAGAGCTACCTCAATGCCGTAAAGTGAATGACAATTTGGACAACATATGTATTGGGCCAGTTCCAATTGAAGCTTGAAATGTTTCTCAATCGTTTGAAGGTCTGAAGGAATATGTGGTACAGTAAGCTCATTGGAAGATTTCTCCCTTGCAATCATTTGAATTATGTAGACAATCATGTCCTGTGCCTGCCTGTAATTTGATTGACTGATTCCACATTCAAGGTTTAGCCAAATAAGCATATATAGAACAAAAGCTAGAGAAAAAATTGATCAGTCAATAATAAAAGAAAGATTAATCTTTATTTGAATTACAGATTATGTCCGAGCCCAGTTTGATTGGCTGTTCAGGTTGCTTCTGCAATCCTTCCTTTTTTGCAGTTGGTTTGGGCTTTTATTTTGAGTTTTGTCTTATCAAAATATTGGGAAACATTGGAGAAAGTTTAGCTTCATCAGACTGAGAGGTAATTTTTTCCCAATGGTGATTTTGAGTACTGCAATTGACAAAAAGTCCTTGGCAAGTATTTCCGTCTGCATTGGTAATGACGTGCTTCTTGCAGCTGGGGCAGGTACAGAAATCCATAAGGAATATGGTGGTAAGTTAAAATAATATCATAAAAGAGAAGAGGTTGAGAAAAAAACTTAATGAAGTAAGAAGGAAAAAAGGATGTGTTGCGAGAAGTACTGATTCTTCAAGACAACACACCACTTACGTCAGTGTTACACACAACTGATTAGGTCAGTTGAATCACACTGCTTATGTAAGTGCAATGCCAAACTGATTAGGTCAGCTAAATCGCAGTGGTGTTGGTAAGGGGAACTCTTGCAGTAATTTGGAAGGCAAAAAGCTGGTTCAAGCCACATTTGAGACAAATGAATTATTTCTGCATGCAGTTCTTTAATCGACTCTTTCTGGTGAGAGAATTTTTAAACTCAGAGTAATCTGGGGCTGAAAGACTTCATCCAGTATTTCCTGAACTAGAATACTGGAAGAAATTCTAGCTTGTAAAATCCTTGCTAATCACCGAGTAATCTGGGGCTGTCAGATGTCAACCAGTGTTGTTTGAAACAACCTTACTATATTTCAGGTAGCCCTCAAGCTGTCTTTGTGAACAGAAAAAACCAAATGAAAAACTAGATTGAAATGTCAAACTTAATCTTGTGTGAGATAACCTCAATCTTGTTCCAGGTACTGAATGTAATTTCCTTTGTTGTGAAGTCTATCACAGACCTCTTCAGCTGGAATAACTACATATTTTCTTCCGTGAAGCTCCATTGGTAAAGCCTTACTAATACACTTTTAGACTTCACCAACTGCAGATCTCCCTCCACAATGTTCTTTGATTGAATCCTGATTGATATACTTTTACATTTCACCAACTACATATTTCCCTCCACAAAGCTCCTTGAGTGTAGCTTAGGTCATACAGACTTCCCACACCATCAACTATGGATTTCCTTCCACAAAATGACTTGATTAAATCCTGAGTAATAAAATTTTACACTTCAGAAACCATGGATTGACCTCCATGAATATCCTTGAGTTTAGCCTTTTTACTTCACCAGCTACCAATTTCCCTCCACAAAATTACTTAATTGTAGCCTGAGTAATATTCTTTTATAATTTACCAAATATGTATTTCCCTCCCCAAATTTCCTTGAGTGTATCTTGGGTCATACAGCCTCTTCACTTTATCAACTATGGATTTCCCTACACCAAGCTCCTTGATTACAGACTTGGTCATACAGATTGTGTGATTGGAAAACTACATGTTTCCCTAGTAAAGATTTATTCAGTACATCCTGAGCTATACAGCCTATGAATTCACCATTTACAGAATTTATCATCTCACCTTGTCTGAGAAAATCTTGAGTAATAAATTTTTACGCCTCACAAACCTGATATTGTCCCCCACAGAAACCATGAAAAAGAGCTATTCCTGCCAGCAGGGGTAGCAGGTCCAACCAGGCTTCTAACTTGCTATAAATATTTGGTCCTCTTCAATACCAGACTTTCAAGATTGAGAAATACTTCATATAAAATCAATTGAACTATGTAGCTCCTAGAAATCCTGAAAGTTATTTTATTACCACTCCAGAAAATTTCAAAACAATATTAGGACAATAACCATGAAAAATTTCATTGTATATTTATCAAAATTTTAGAATGCTATTTTCCCATTTCCTATCAAATCTTCCCTCTGATGGATTTTTTCTCTTGGAGTTATCTTATCAGATTTTAAGCTTTCCAATCTCAAATATTTATAGATGAAATTTTTTTCTCCAAAGACTTCCAAAACACCAGTTTCTCTCATTCACAAAAAAAAACAAAATGTGTATATTTCATCATTACTATTTATGGAAGGCTTAATTTATTTATGTAAAAATAAATTGAACAAAAATTGAAATATATAACTTCCTTTTTTAAGAATTGTAATTTTTTTTGAAACTATTTGTGAGTATAAAATTGGAGATCAACTTCTCTTGAACAGATTCTCAGGGTTTATACATTCATATTCCCTTATCCCCAAAATTTTTTCTTCTTTCATTGAGACCTGAGAGAAAATAATATTTTAATATTTTCAAAATTGAATATTTACTAATTTCCACAACTTTTTAAAATTATGGAAATAAACTGGAATCTCCAACAATCTAAATATAATATCTTATCATATCATATGACATGTAACATACCCAAAAGTCTCCAAAAAATGCTTGATAAGAGTATATTATTAAATCTTACTCACTTGATAATAATATTATAAATAAAAGCAACCACTTATCAAGTCCTAATATTGTGGAAAATAAGAAATAAGCTAATTTTCTTACTTTATTTTTTTTCCAGAGTGAAATGAGAAATAATATAGTACATTTTTCCAATTGAAAATGGGAATAAATTACTATTGCTTTATCAAAATGAAAACTTTCATATCTATTTTGGATTTATCTGTATCAATTTTTCATATAAAGAACACTTTTATTTAGAATGAATGGCTGTAAAACACTGCAAATAGTATAAGTATTATGGAATCATTTTTTGAAATTTTGAATATTCTTTTATCTCAATTGATAAAAGTAATTATTTCACTGAAAATTAACTTTAATGATATAGATTCCAAATTATCTCATAATTATCTTTACAAAATAAATTCTTCTTTCTGGAAAAATATTAAAGTTCATTGCACAGCTTATTTTTTAATTCCAATTATTTTGCTAATTATAGCTTGATTATCACTCTTATATTTCACAATGAATAACTATATTTTTTCTATAATGAATAATATTCAATCCTCTTAAATACCTCTTAGGAAGCTTAGATGTAATTTTATATGGGTATTGCTATCTAATCTAAAAAACAAAACAAGATTTATACTCAAAAACTTTGATTCACCATTATATAAATGTAATCAATTATTCATATTTTCGCACTTCTCAAAATCCTCACGATAATCTTTAGAAAAAATTATCTTATTTTAGTTCACAAAAAATAAACTCAGTTCAAAGAATTTCCATATGATAAATCTATATTTGATAGAAACTTTAGTCATTCATCTCATTTTAAGAGAATTTCTTGAATGAGATTCATATCTTTAGATTTAATTAAATCTCAAGGTAAAATTTATTTATTTCAAAAAGCTCATCCAAACCATATATTTAAAATATCTTTGGCATGATATGTCTTTCATAAGCTTGAAATTTCTAACATTATATACTTCCAAGAGCTCAGTCCCCAAAGTTTTTGAAAAGAGTGATACCTTTCAAGTGTGTTTTGAAAGTGGAAAACTTTGACTATGTCTTTCTGTCAGATTTTGTGCAATGAAGAATATAGTCAAAAGGATTTGTTTCGACATTTGTACAGTTAAGGAGAATAATTGAGCCCTGGGGAGATAAGACTCAGAATTCGAATATGTCCCTCAGAAGGGAATTGGAAGTGAATTTTTGAGCTAGGTATTTCTTATGAGCTTTTTCAAGAATTAATACAAGATATAAATTCCCTTCAAAATTTGTGAGCTATGTTTATTCATATATTTACCCCATATTTTGACCATGGAAGTTGGTAATAAATATTGGTTAAATTCCTTTTTATAAGATATGAGTTCAGCCATTATTCTTGGAAGATACAAAATTTCCATAATTAAATACAATTCTATTCATTAATGATAAAAATGCTATTGATGTTTTGAAAATGAAACAGTTGAAGCTCAAAGGGTAGATTTTGCCTTTCTGAGGTTCTTTCACACTGAATTATGTTTCAATAAATGAAAAACGCTGATTTACTTGAGAAAGAAGTCTTTATTGTAGAAAATATTGTTTTAAAGAGAAGATAAAAAAAATAATATATTATGCTAATGATTTATGGTCATTTTTGATTTTTTTTGAGTAAGAGAAAGAACTTGAAACTTCATGTGTTTCAATTTCCAAACTTATTTTCTGCTCATCATTCAAAAAAATCCTTATCAAATTAACAATAGTACACTCTGTGATTGCAAAATATTTGAGTCACATTTATGGAAAGCATTTTGAAGGCTTAGGATTTGTTGATTTTGTTTAAATGAAGATAATCATAAATGTCTCTATGTAAGAATTAATAATCAGATAAAAACCTCTTGATATTAGAAAATATACTTAGTATAAATTATTCAGCTTTCTGATTGAATTTTAATCAGAGTTTCATTTGATATTCCATTGGAACATTTACAAAAGATCCCTAAGTTGTCTAATATTGCCTTTCTTTTAATTAATAATGATCTATTAAGAAGTGGAGATTTTCTAAACCGCTTTCATAGACACTTTTTGGAGGTCTTTGGGTTTTTATTGATAAATGGGTGGAAATTAGGTTAAAATTACTTCAAAATATGCTCAAACCTTTTTCTAACCCACCTCCACTGGCTAGGTTGGTCCCTTGTTAGAGTTGAGTCAGAAACAAATTGTATATTTAAAGACTTAATAGTTCAATATTTTTTATTTGTCGCTTCATTATGAAATAACATGGAGTATATTAGGGGATATCAATTTGAATTACTTGCATATTACAGGTTTTGAATGATTTCAAAAGAATATCATCTATCAGACCATCAACAATTGTGAAAAGAAGAATTCCCTTGGAATTCAAAATTTTGTCAAGTTGTTTGAGTTAAATTTCAGAATGGCCATAAAATGTTTGATCAATATTGATTTCACCATTTTTTCATGCACATGGACATATTATACTGAAATTTATGATTTTGTAAATCTGTAACAAATACTGAATAAAAGATTTTGCTAAAACATCTATGATATTCCTATGCAATATTATCTTTATTTCATGTCGCTCATGACACTTTTATCTCCTTCCTTTTTATTTTTTTGTCATGTTATATTCTATCAGTATTTTTTTTCAATAATATTGTTGATTTTTAATTTCTAAATTCTCCCATTTTAACAGTGTTTGTGTTTTTCTTGTTTTTGTTTATTGTTATCTTTCATTTTTTTCTTCTTTTTTTATTTAATGTGTGATTTTTGTTCTATTTTTAGGTTTATTTTTTAATTTTGAGAAAAAAAGATTTTTTGTTGAACCCAACCTCAACTTTGTATTGATTTCATTCCAGCTTGATTTTTTCTTTTACTTTTATTTCAACTTTTTTTAATTTTATGCCAATTTTCTTTCAACTTTTTTAAAGTTTTTTCCCTTTTTATGTTTTGTTTTTTGAATTTTTTTGTTGATTGTTTTTTTAAAAAAAAACTCTTGCTTATTATATTTTCAATTTTATTTCAGTATTATTTTTAATTTTATTTTTTTGATTTTTTCTTTTTTCTTTTTGCTTTTTTTATCATTTTATTTTAATTTTCATGTTGTTTTTTTTGATTTTTTTTGAAGTGGCTGGGTTGGAGACATACTGATTCCAGTGTAGCTTATTGCAAAAAGATATCAGATATACACTGGAATCAGTGTATCTCCACCCCAGAAACTTGAAACAAAAAACAAAAAAATACAAAATGAATAGAAAATAAAAAAAACACAAAAAAAGAAATTAAAATATAAACAACCAAAAAAATAAAAAGATCAAAATCAACAGATTAATATAAAAAATATGAAACATAAGTTAAATAAATACATGAGTATACATAAATTCAAATAAATGAAAATATTTATGAAAGAGGAATAAAAAATTGAAAAAAAACCTCAAATGAAAAGAGGCAAAAGCTGAAAATATAAAAAAAAGTTTTTCCTGTTTCAAATGAAAATCAATTTTGATGATCATTTGTGCTTTTTTGATTTTTATTTTGAGAGGAGGTATGTAGATGTGCCCAAAGTTGATGGATGTCAAACAAAGATATGTGAACTTTCAAATTTGAATTTTTCAATGTATACAATTTGTAAAAAAAAGAACCTTGAAAAATGATGAGGGATCCGCAACACATTTGAACAATCATTAAAATATTATAAGAAGATTTTCATACAGAAAAAATAACAATATTGCAAAAGCTACAAAACTCCACATGAAATAAAGTTTAAATTGAGAAACAACTTCAATAATGAAACATTTTCATCACATAAAAGGGATCTCAGAAGCGTATAATAAGCTCCATGAGCTATAGAAAAGTATTTCTTCCTAAAAAATATCTTGCATACTAGGGGGAATGGTCCAGATATTCAGAAATAAATTATTTCTGATTCATGCAAATTGATAGCTGATCTCTACAGCTTTAGCTCCAAGATCTTGTGTAAACAATACATTAAAAATGAATATGAGCTATAAGTAATGAGAAGCCAAAATATTTTATATTTCTCATCACATCAAATAAATCTGTGGAAATCCATCTCAAAAGGTATGCAAACTATTTTCAAAGATAGAAACACAAACGGTGTAGTGGTCCATTAACTTTTAAGATTTATCTTTTCTGTAGAAAAAATATTTAATTTTTTGAATGTTTTCTTTTTGGAAAGGTTATTCATAAACATTTTGAAGCTGTGTGAACATGTGCAATGAGTAAATTATTTCAAGTAAAAAAGGCACCGGAATAACGGTGAAATCAATTCATATATTTTTGAAAATTACTGTCTTTCCTAGTTAGGAATAATTTTCATTTTAAAATTCTTATATCAGTGAGAAGTGTATATGCAACGAAAGAGAAAACAAATAAATATGATGAAAAATCCATAATCCTCTATTTAAATTGAATAAAATTCTTAATGACCAAACCTGTGGCCAAACCTATCTTCAAAAATATTTTAGGTTTGAATCAAAGGTTAAAACTAAATTTTAAAGCAGGTTAGAGCTGGGTTGGATCTTCTACCCCTTCTGGGGGGATATCTTTTTTTCCTTGTGAGAGATTCGGGACTGCAAACCCAATCCCTTCTCATAAATAATGAAGAAAAAAAAGCTTTGACATTATATTCCAGTTTTATAGTAATCAATAAAATATAACTTTGAGTATTTGGAAACAAATTATTTCTATTTCTCAATTACCTCCTTCCAAAGGACAAAGTAAAAATGTTTCAAAATTTCTGGATTGATGGTCCCATTTCCTGAAATCTCAACAGGTTAGATTATTCATCCATTTTGAGCTATTTTGTTATCTATAAGTATTGATGGATCAATCTTAGAACAAGAAATGATATTTCAAGACCTAATTACTATCATACAGCTTCTGTGGTTTCTTAATGGTCATTGAAAAAATAATATACTAGGAGGTGCGTTAAAACATCCTTAATATCAATTCACCCAAGAATCATCAATTTTCTAAGAGAATAAAGCCTTTATAGTATTCTCTGAAAAGAAATAATATTATATAATCTTTTAGAACCCCAAGAAATTATATCTATTTCATCAATTTTGTATGTAATCTTCAAGTGCTAAGTGCTTATGTACCCTTTATTTCTATTAATCAAAGGATAATAATGGCTGAAAAACTTTTAATCAGTAATATATGATTAAAATTTCCATTTTTTTGGATTTGAAGGCCTTAACCACAGAGATTATGAGTCTTACATAAATTTTCAATTCTGTGTCCTAAATCCTGATGTAAATCTTTATTATACTGAAAATAAAGGTACAATACATACTAAATTTAACAAAGTATAAATAAGTACTACATTAATATGAAAAAAATTATCCCTTTTTTGTTTGATCATTACCAGATACTTTTTCTTTGTCCAAGCTCAAATATCCCATTTTTGAGCATAGTTTCTCAAATTTACTTCACTACTTCAGCTAGAAACTATACCATCAACAACTAATATTAGCATTTGAAGCTTCTAGTCCTTTTTAAATATCTTGATGTATAAAGAATTGATATTTAATTGAAATTTGTTTAAATAAGAAGGTTTCTTTACTATTTTCTAGTTTATAATTTCTATTCTTATAGTGAATATTCATAATAATATACTTCTAAAATTAGCTCTACATGCAGCATACTGTAAAAAGATTTTCATATTTTGTAACTTTATGTACACCTGAAATTCACTGGATGTTCACTAGAAGTTAATTCAATTCATTTCCCTTTATTCCCATTTCATCCTGAAGACTACTTGGATCTTTAGAGTTTATTATTTATGAAAAAATATGAGCTTTAATTTTATTTTAACCCTAAAGACCATGAGTTGTATTTTGTTTTATCTTTGGCTTTTACTGCTACATGTGCAGTATTGAGATTACAAAGTACCTATACTAGGGAATCACAGGTAGTTATTTTTCAATTTATAATAAATCCTTTGAATTTTATTCTGGTTAAAAGCTGGATTCACACAAGGGCTTTAAAGATTATGCAAGGAATGATATTTTGCCTTTATCTGGTTTATTATTTTCCATTCTATCTGAGATGTTTTTTTGGCTTAATTTAAGCTTCATGAAAAGAATTTCAATTCAATAAAAGGCTTTTTCTCAGATGATTCAGCTTTTTATGGACTGTTGAATTTTTGTAATGTGATTATATTTCTTGAAAGGAATATGGTTTGACTTCTAGTTCAGTTGATGGTTGGATTAATTCAGTGTTATTATTTATCAACTTGAATGTTGGATAGCTGCAACTTTGGGGAAAATATAAAGTGGATTTAATATGGCTTTTGAGGGTTCCTTGGATGTAATTTGCACAGATGTGCAGTTTTTTTGTGATTATATGCAATATGAAAATCTTTGTGCTACATATTCTTCTGTAACATTTTTTCATGTTGTAATACATTGATTACTGTGTACCTTTGAGGTATTATATTATTATTTGATAATAGTTCATTGGGTAAATGTTATTTTGGTGGTAATTTTGAGTGTAATTCTGTAATTGAACTAACTTTTTTTTTCTGAAAAATAATTATAATGAGTTTTAATCTAAAAGGATATATGTAATATTATAGTTCAATTGTGAAACACTATTTTTTTGGAAATTATTCTATCAAAACATGTGATTGAGGTAATATATTAATATTGCAGCTAAATTTTGTTGTTGACAAGATATCTCCGGATTTGGATTGATAATAGTTAGTTTGACATCATTCTCAAACGTATCTCAAGCTTAATTTATTTTATTTTTCATGTTAATTTAAATTAATCATTGAAACCAACAATTAATTTATGAATTATGTTACTTGAGATATATTTTACATACGTAGATAGGAAAAAAAACTGTAAATACTTTTTTTGATATGTAAAGCCCATAAGTCATGTACATATTCAAAATTGATAATTTTTCATAAATAAAAGGAACAATATTTATCTTGGGAGTGAGTAAGCTCATGGATTTGAGGCCAGATTTGGATTCTAAACAAAAGTTTACCTGTGATAGCTTTATATAGGCTGTAGGCTTAAATCCTCTCTATGAGGTGCTAAAGTATAAAATACTTCAACACCACACAAAATATCTGGGTAATTTTTTGTTTTTTTGCATTTTCATGCCAAAATTATAGGATTATAAAATTTCATATTTCACATTTACACTAAAGGTATCTCTATGAATTATTTCAAAACTTAAAATTACTGTATTTTCAAGCAAATTTTTGCTACACCCATACTGAATGTCGGTTTTGAGGCCTGAATTACTACTTTTGAAATTAAAATAGCTAATGGGGGAAGAGTACAGTGAAGATACCCAGGTTATCCTAATCTTCAAGGCCTCCAAGGCACATCCAGCCCCAAATCTTAGATCCATGGCTGATAATTTCCTAAGTGGTCAGCTAAAAAGGTTTTTGAACTTTGTGTACCAAAGGATAAGTCCCATCGAAGCATAATAAAATGGCATATTAGCTTCTATTTTGAAATGAAAAGTAGTTAATGAGCACTTCTCACTCCTGTAATCCTTTACATTCTTGATTATTTACCATTTATAAGAAGAAAATTATTGATTAAAACCCATTTTGGACTAGTATCAATGGAGCTAAATCTTGGAAACCAGGTGTAAGTATTTTATTAGCCTTCACAACATAGAAAATGAAGTTAAATTTTGAAAACTCATTAAAAATACAATTATTGTTTAATCCCTGTGAAATCTTTAGTACAAATAGAAAAATTTTCAAACTTTAATTGAACCCAAAAAGAAATATAACCTCATAATCTAAATTAGAGCTTTTCATTTGAGTCTGTTTTTGATTACTCCATGTGAAACACAGAATCTTCAAAAATTCACAGGAATTACAATCTATAAAAAATTTTCCAATTAAATTGTAAATCTTGGGGGAAAAATTGGATTTTAGAATAAAATGATATTTAAAGTCCTAAACCTATTACTTCTTAGCCACAAATGTGTTGGTATCTATGTAAAATCACATAATTAACTAATTAGGATCAATTTAGGTCACCAAATGTTATTCAATCTTCAATCCAAATAGGGTTATTGGTTTCTAACCTATCATTTATTTTTTTAGAGACTTTTAATTCCCCTTGGATCTTTTTTTAGACTTGAAATAATCCTACCATTGCTATTTCTCCAAAGATATTCATAATTATCTTTGGATAAAATCAATAAATCATTAATACAAGATCAAATATTAGTTATATTGAATATTCTAAAATATTTTATTCCTCAAATGAACAAGGAAAATGTTTGATGAGATAATATTACTTTTTTTAAAAGTGTTTTTACTAAACTTTCTGTATTACTTTTTTATCTACTATTGATTCTTCAAATACAAAATGAAGCTTTCAAAAATCTCTTTGAAATCTCTTTCAAGGTTTTTTTAGTATTAGTGAGTGCTTTACGGTTTTCTTTTTTATACCTCTTATCCCTTCCATAAATTCTTTTTTGACCATCACTTCCCTTTTCCCACTTAAAATGAATATGTTGATTCACTGCTTTATAGCCTAGGCTGGACTTCAAAAAGAAAATTTTTGTTTTGGATTTTTTTAAATACTCTTATTGTAAGGTTTGTCTATGAAACTCTTGATAATAGTGACAAAATCAAGAGTACTATGACTGTCCTCAATAGAAATACATAATATAATAAAATATTATAAGGACAAATTTAAATATAATTATTAAGAAATAATTATATAAAAAAATAAATTTAATTATTATTATAAAAATATAATAATAAAAATAAATATAATAATTATAATAAATTATAATTATTCTATTATTGTTATAGTCACTGACAGTTATAACAATAAGAATTGTAAAGCTCTTAATGAGACAATTACACGTGGAAATATGAATATTAGACACTTATAAAAAATATAAATATTATTTATAAAAAAATTATAACACACACTGTGCAGAAATAATTCTTATAGAATAAAATTCTATATAAAAAAAACTAATACTAGATAAAAAAATATAGAACTTTAGAGAAAACTTACTTATAATATTTATTTAATACAACAAGTCAAACAACAACAGTTATTATATTAAATAATAATTATAAGCTAAAAACACGTCTAAAATCAATAATTTTAAAGATAAAACAACTTTTTATGATAAAATTTAAGATTAAAGAGTTTTTAAGAGGAATTTGTGGATTTTAAATGATATTTAAGATGATAATTTTATAATATAAAATATATTATTGATGATTAAAACAATAATCTGAGTTCTATGATTTCAATTCTTTAATCTGCAATTGATAAAGAGTAAAATAACTTAAGAGTTACTTTAATAATAAGATTTTATAAATAATAAAACTTTACCTGTTTAAATTTTTAATATGATTGGATTGATGAATGATGGACAAAAACAGTGATGAAAAGACTTTTTTTATGTCTTCAGAGCAGCTCTCATGATTCATAATGAATATAGAGGGCGTGCTCAGGTCAAAACTCAAAAAAACATACTTAAAAACAAAGTTCTTAACTTAAGGCAACTTGTTTTTAATTCCAATTTAAAGTTACCAGTGTTATTCTTAACTCCATGTAGCTTTAATCCTCATTTAAACTAATTATTTTAAGTTTTTAATATAAATAAACTTATTTATATTAAATTTCATCACATGAACAACTTAAAAATAGAGTTTCAAGCAGAAATCTCTTAAACTCAATTTTTAATTAATTTTTTAAAGAAATCATAATTTTCTTTGAGCTTAATTAAAAGAGTAACTTTCCAGGCTAATTACCCAGGAAATTTATTTATAAAAGATACTTAAAATTTGATTTATATATAGATAATATTTAATTCTAAGCTGTGTGAAATTTTCAAGCAAATCCATTAAGATTTGGATTTTTAATGAATTTTTGAAGTTATTGCTATTTTTCCACGTAAAATAGCAATACACACCAAACCTTAGCTTTTGATAAGGTTTTGATGCTTGTAACTTTAAAGTTTTAAGATTTATTAAGCTTTGACAGTTCTTAAAACCTTGATTTCAAGCCTGCATATTGGTATTTACCCTTTGGCAGCTTGAAATTCCTGTCCAAATTGGGATAAAACCAGTTTAAACCTTAAGGTTGGATCAAAGTCTAATCTTAAAGTTTAAATAAGGTTGAAAATCCTCCAATACAGGTGGACAACCTTAATTGAATCATTTCAGATCCAAAAAGTTGGGTACCTCAGCTCTATTTGGTCTTTTTCCTTTGCCCCACCTTTTTGCGTGGATTTTGCCCTTTTATTTATTTAAAGCCATACCATGGCTTTAAACCCTTTTAAATTGAGCTCACGCAGGATTTACATTCTGTATGGCAGATACTTAGCCAATTCAGTAAATATACACCACACCTCAATTTTAACTAAAATTTTGGTAAGTTTGCATTAACCTTATGCAAATTTAAATTTAAGCTTATTTAAGCTTAAATTTAACAATTTTAAAAAAATGTTAAAAAAGTTACATTAGTACTGTGAGATTCTTAAATCTTCTAATAACACAAGAAATAAGTGTTTTTGGGTATAACACCTTGTGGATGTACCCTAGGTTATTTTTGGTGTAGAATCCAAAAATGACATAATATTTACAACTTTGTTTATCCAAAATAAAGTTATACTTATTTTTTGTTATTTTTTATTTTAATTTCAACTAAAAAGTCTGTTTAAGACAAAATTAGCTGTTTATAAAATCATTTGTGGCCTTATGGGTATGTTATACATACCTCACAGGCTCACATTCCCTACCACCAAAAAAAAATTGTACCACAATTTTTCTTTTTTAGTTTACCCCCAAGTTATTTGGGGGGGTATAATCCACTGTCCAACCTCTCTACTTCTACTTTTAGGTATGTAAAGCACACAATTCAAACTTTTTATTGAGCAATTGGTCTTCTCTCATGTTTGAATTTTGTAAGAAACTTTTGGGCATCAGGTAGTTTACTTTTTACAATCCATTTGTCTTCATGTTATGGATTTTTATACCTGATGTTTTCTATACTAAGCTCCTCTTGTACTTCTTCTTCTTCTGAAGGCTCAGAATCACTTTCATGTAAACATACATCAGTTGTTTCTTTTGTGTCTTCCACTTTTTCAACATTTATCTCATTGATTCTTGTCTTGTTTGGGAAAGTGTTTGCTAAATGAGATGTGCTTCCACATTTGTGACATTTCAAAGGAAGTCTGTCTTGTGGCTTATTTGGCTTTGAAATTGGTTTCCCATTAGTGTTATTGTCTATTGGGGATTTTGACCAATTTCTTCCAATTTTTGTTCTAGTAGTGATGTCCTGCATAGCATTGATATAGTCTTCTGTAGAGCAAGGTTCAATACATCTGCTTCTTATAGCATTCTCAAGGTCACCACCACATTTTCTTAATATCCTTTTATGTACCATTGTTTCAGACATATCAGGATGAAGAGCAGTTAACCTTTCCTTTTGTTTAAGAAACCAAGTCATGGGCCTGTCCCTCTCAATATTAAAAATGGCTTCTTCAAAAGAATTTTCCATTCTAAATCTCCAGGAATCATTTGCCCATTTGGAAATAATTTGTTCTTTCCACCAAGGCCAAGAATGTTTACCATGGTCTTGTCTCATTTTATAATACCATTTCTTTGCTGATTTGGTAAATAATGAGTGTAATCTGTCACTTATGTATTCATCTGGTATGTTAAAGTCTTCTTTGAACATATCAATTGTTTTCATAAATTCCATATGATTATATTCTTCTTCACCACTGAAGGTTGGCCATTCCTCTAATCTTGGAATGTCCTTAAAATTGCAAGCAGTTTCCACATCATTACTTGAAACTGTATGATTTAAATCATTATTCAAGTTGAGAACATTTCTGTCAAGAATTGGTGTGGATTGCCTTGGAAATTCATTTTTTAGTGATATATTATTAATACTTGATTGAATGTCTTCTTTCAATTCAAGTCTTGCTTTATCACTTTTTTCCAATTGTTCTTGAAAAAGAGCTGCATTGTGACCAGTAGAATTTTCCAATTTTTGGACTTGTATTTTCAATTCTCTTAACTGTCCAGTTATAAAAGAAATTGAGTTCTCATCTGGTTGATTGAGTAAGGTAACTTTAGACTCAACTCTTTCACAAATTTGTGTCAAAGGCACAATATTGTCTTTATTAGCATTTTCAAGGCCAAAAATAGTCTTTTGTTGTTCTTTCACTTTTAATATCTCATTACCCAACTTCTGTTGGACATAATCAAATGCTTTAAATTTTGCCATAATTTCTTTATTACAGGATTCAAAGTGAGGTACAAGTTTTACAAGATCTATTTCTTTGGGAAAGATTGATTCAATCTTTCCTCCTCCTTGTTTTGAATTCCATCAAGGTTCTTGCCATATTGAACACATTTTCCATGGCTGTCTTTTCCTTGTTTGGGATTCTGTAGTTCTGAGGGTAAGGCTTGTTCCACTTGGGCTTTTCCTTTCCCTTTGCCTTTTGCTTGCCCTTCTGGTTGGTTTTTGGGGCTTGCTTGGGCTTGTTTGGCACTTGTTGAGGTGGATTTTTGCTGGTGGATGCTTGAGGAGCTTCCACTGGGCTGGTTTCCTTGCCTTGGGTCAACTTCTTCTTCTGATCCTCTGATAACATGCTTTGGTTTTTCAACCAAGCTTTTATCTGTTGGACTTGTCCTTTGACAGACATGGGTGTTCAACCCATCAGAAGGTCTTCTGTCTTTTCTGGTCCCATGAACTTTGTCACTTGAAGATAAGAGTTCATGGTGCCTATCCAAAGACTTGGGAGAAGTTCCCACTCTTGTTGTTTTGACTCCAAGAACCAGTTCTTCCATTGAGATTGATAAATCTCCACGGCTGCTTGTTGGAAATGGTTCAGGTCTAACAGCAATAGAAGTTATGTCAGCTTCTGGACTCTCAATAAGAGGTTCAAAGGTGCTGGCTAACCTTTGGGAACTGGTGGAAGCTCTGGCATCCTCCATTTGTGCCTCTCCTCTGGGAAGACATTCTTGCCTTTTGGATTTGTGGCTGGAATGTCCTGGTCCAGATCCATTTGATTGGATGGAGTAGTTGCTTCCACTTCTAGTAGGAGTCATTTCACGTCAATTTTAATAAAAAATAGAGTAAAATTGAATTCAATTCACCTGCAGGACCTTTAAAGGGCTCTTTGGTTATCAAACCCCTTGGTGCTGGACTGGTTTGAATTTCAATACTGGACTCTGAGGTTTCAGAGTCTGAAGAATTTTCTCTGAAGGAAGACACTAGAGAAAATTAAAAATATAAGCTATTTTATCAAACAATAAGAATAACTTATAAACTCAACTTATTAAATAAAGTTTTTTGAATGTAATTTATGGCAAATTAAGTCAAAAATAAAGAAAAAATGTCTAAGATAAAAAAAATGTTTTTTAGTAAAGATTTTTATTTGATTTATTATTTTCTTTAAAGAAATAATAATTATGCAATTAACAAGTTAATTAATCAAAATTGTATTATTATTCACTTTATACTAGAATAACTCAAAGAATAAATTTCAAGTCTGTGATGTGAAAAAGCCACTAGTTAGACAAAAGAAATTGATTCCAAGTCACTCAATAGTATATTGTTTCAAACAATATTCTTAAGCAGAAAATAACTTTATTAATATTATAAAGATTATTTATAAGGGATAAGTCCCAAAAAAAGCCAATATTAAGATAAATATGGCAATTTTACATCAAAAAACAGTAAAATAAGGTCTAGAATATGATTTATGTCCCAAAAATTGGTTTAAAATCACGGCCAGGCCCCCAAATGTAAGGTTTGTCTATGAAACTCTTGATAATAGTAACAAAATCAAGAGTACTATGACTGTCCTCAATAGAAATATATAATATAATAAAATATTATAACCACAAATTTAAATATAATTATTAAAAAATAATTATATAAAAAAATAAATTTAATTATTATTATAAAAATATAATAATTATAATAAATTATAATTATTCTATTATTGTTATAGTCACTGACAGTTATAACAATAAGAATTGTAAAGCTCTTAATGAGACAATTACACGTGGAAATATGAATATTAACCACTTATAAATAATATAAATATTATCTATAAAAGAATTATAACACACACTGTGCATAAATAATTCTTATAGAATAAAATTCTATATAAAAAAAACTAATACTAGATAAAAAAATATAGAACTTTAGAGAAAACTTACTTATAATATTTATTTAATACAACAAGTCAAACAACAACAGTTATTATATTAAATAATGATTATAAGTTAAAAACACGTCTAAAATCAATAATTTTAAAGATAAAACAACTTTTTATGATAAAATTTAAAATTAAAGAGTTTTTAAGAGGAATTTGTGGATTTTAAAAGATATTTAAGATGATAATTTTATAATATAAAATATATTATTGATGATTACAACAGTAATCTGAATTCTATGATTTCAATTCTTTTAGTTTACAATTAATAAAGAATAAAATAGCTTAAGAATTACTTTAATAATAAGATTTTATAAATAATAAAACTTTCCCTGTTTAAATTTCTAATATGATTGGATTGATGAATGATGGACAAAAACAGTGATTAAAAGACTCTTTTTATGTCTTCAGAGCAGCTCTCATGATTCATAATGAATATAGAGGGCGTGCTCAGTTCAAAACTGAAAAACCATACTTAAAAACAAAGTTCTTAACTTAAGGCAACTGGTTTTTAATTCCAATTTAAAGTTACCAGTGTTATTCTTAACTCCATGTAACTTTAATCCTCATTTAAACTAATTATTTTAAGTTTTTAATATAAAGAAACTTATTTATATTAAATTTCATCACATGAACAACTTAAAAATAGAGTTTCAAGTAGAAATCTCTTAAACTCAATTTTTAATTAATTTTTTAAAGAA